>JAJTUV010000177.1:2515000-2928233 GCA_021653895.1 Mastomys natalensis
TTACGATAATTGTTCTTTTGTTATCTTTAGGCTGGAAGAAGCCCAAGAGAAAGAAGATAGGTGATTTCCTGCCCAGATTTTGGAAGCTTCATCCTTAAGCACTTTCTCATACTTAAGGAAACAAATCATTAGGAAATTTGCTCCTCTGACTTTACTGATGCTCTACTTTTTTTTTTAACCTGTATGTTTTTATTCATACCAAGCTGCTTTCCAAATGTGAAATTATCATTTTTCAATGTACTGTTCAAATGTTTAAGAGACTGAATTCTTGCAGTGTATCTGATATGAATGTGAACATGACTCGCCCAACTTCATGGGATAGCTAGTACTAACTTCAGAAGACAATGGTTACTAAAATAACAGAAGACAATCTAAGTATGTAATTTTAACCTATATGAACATCAGCAGGAATGGCAGAACCATTTCATTATGAACTTAAAAGTTTGGATTAAATTTTAGGCTACAGGAGACAGGTAGCCAGATTATGAACATGTTATTCAATCATTCCACTGGGGTCTTACTTATATCTTGCCAAGTGCCCTGGCATCCCTGTCTTGCCAGATTGTAATATTATGAAGAACGGGAGTTATTTCAAAGGTATAATTATTACTGGATGGATTCAAACTGTTGGTGATTTATGAAAAGAAAGACTTTCTTCCTAGAAAAAAACATTATATATTCAATTCTGTGTTTCTTTATATATCCATATTTGACAAGTGAAATCTTCTTTGACCCTATGTGTTATTCCCTCAAACAAAATGTTTTGGAGAACAGAAATTACTGGATCTTTTGTACTATGTAAGAAGGATCCTGCACTGGAAAGCATGTAGGATTTGACTTGAATTTCACCAATAAATACTTTTAAAAAGTGGTTATTGAAATAAGATAATGTTTTTTTTTTCCTCTGTGAAAGGAAAATGAAGAAAAGAACTGCACATATCATTTTAGTAAATTCAACATTTAAAAGTAACTCTTCAACAAAATTACAAGTACATCCACTCTTTGCCTGAGAAGATACTCATCTGAAAACCTAGCATGGTTATTTCAAAAACATGGGTATGCCTAGGGACATTGACTGATGCAGAAAATTGGAAACGAACCGGATGTGGGAATGAGACCAGTCAAGGAAATGACACGTGGGCGTGAGCAGAGTGTTTGCGTGCGTATAATCAGACCCAGGAAGACAATGAGGAAATGGACTAGAGCAACAAAAATAAACACACACACTCTCAGACATTACGGATGACGTTGACATATTTCATTGACATAAACTTGGAACGGGTTGGAGGCAACAAAGAGTTAAAGGATAGGCAACGAGTTTTGTAAAGGACTCTAGATCTTGAAGATGTTATTATGTTTTACATAAGTTTAAACAAGTTAAAGGAAAGAAATTAGGTACTTTGAAAACACTGAACCAAATGGAGCTGGGGATTCAAGGAGCTATTGAATACTAGAATATGTACACAAATATAGAGTCTTAATTTCAGTGGCTTTCAGAGCTAGTATGTGACGATAAATCTTCAGCAACATATAACCTAAGAGTCTAAAACTTCTAAAGAAATCAGAGAAAGTATTAAAAGGTACTCTAACTGTGATTGGTTCTTGCTGAGCCACTGTTACTATTCTGAACCTACAATGTACAGGATATTTTATGGCACTATATAGTCAATAAAATTGGAGACATATCTGGAGTCAAGGATTTTAGTTCCAAGAGAAATAATAGAAACATACATTTTTTTTTGAAAAACAAACAAACAAACAAACAAACAAAAAAACCCAGAAATCTTTAAACCCTTAAGCTTGAATTAGAAGTATTAGTATGAGCACAGACCATGTGTTTCTCAGGATATATGTTATTCCCTTCTTCCACTAAAATGCCTTAAAGCCATGACAGCTGCCTTCCACTAAGTACAATTGATCTTTGCTCATGTTCTCCTAATCATGCATGTTATTAACAAGAATCAGCTCCCTTACAAGTCCCCAAGCCCAAGTCTGACACAAGAACGATTCAGAGGAACCTGGGCTGTATTATACTAAAATTCAAGAAGCAATTGAAGGCTGATGAATCATGTTAGATAGACAGGAAAGTAGCATTAAATAGCTCACACTGACTTAAAAGGAGACTATGTGAGCATCAAAATAAATAAAGATCTCAGTACATATTCATATATAAATGTATTGGACCTGCATATCTATCATACACACATATACACATATTCAGATACACAATACACACACACACACACACACACACACACACACACACACACACACACAATGAGGCCTTTAGTCAAGATTGCAACCAAATTTCCATATTGGAAAGAAATATGATGAGCAAGTCATCAGAAGCCAGGGAAAGTGTTCAACCAAATCCAGTGTTTTATGAAATGCTCTGGTTTCATCCGTTGGTCACATTTCTTTTCAGGGCTAGGAAATACAATCTGTGCCTTAGCAACAAGAAAAGGTAACATGCTATTAAAAAGTTTTGTTTGAATAAAAAGACAGTGTTTGGAACTCCTCAGTGGCTAAAGACAGTGAAGATAAACAGGAGTTATTTGTGCTTTGGGATTGTAGACTGAGTAATGCAGAGTCTTTAGGAATTCTGGAAGCTGCTGTCGCTTCACAGCAATGAAAATCCTAACTAAGACATCCCCCTATAGGCAAAATCCTTAGTTGACCATGGGCCCAACTCAGCCTATGTACACACATCTGTTCAGCATTGGTCAGAAGTAGAACTTCCACACACAGTCATTCTAAAAGCTCAGGCACCTGTTACTTTATTTAAAATATGTCAAGCACAACCACTGTTTGCCAATTCAACACTAAGAGTAAAGTAATTTAAAATTTGAAAACAAGAAATAAATAGTTAAATTAGTCATGGAACATCTTCCAGACAAAGGGAAATTCCTTCTTACCACTGTCAGCCTGAGAAAAAATCCCTGTTAGTGTTTTCAGCAGACAGATGGAATAGATGACTGTCTCCTTCTGTAACACACACACACACACACACAACACACACACAGAGGCATACATAAACACAAAAACACACACGCATGCATACGCACTTAGGCATACATACACAGAAGGTGTAAGGTGTTTATTTAAAGTATTCTGTGATAAGACTCCTATCTCCTTTATCACAAGCATTGTAAGAACAGTGGAAACTGAAACAGGGTTTCAAATTCCCTGTGCTGTCTTATCTCTAGGTATCCATCTTGTTTCCAAGCCTTGTAGACCATTAGCTAATGATCTTATCCAGTAAGGGACTTGGGCTGTAAAAATCATAGAATGACCCTGAAAAGTAGATATAAAACAAAATTACCTGAATGGTGTCTGTTAATCCTCTTTCTACCAGGTGAACTCCGTTATAGTGACAAGACTTGATCTTTACAAGCTCCTACTTCTTTGAAAATGTGTCTTTTGAAAAAAAAAATGAGGAAACATACAAAAGTGCCAAATTCTACAGTATCTATGTATTAGTATATGCGAGAGTACATGGAGAGAAGCAGATATGAGACTCAGAATTATTCAGAAAAACTCCTGTTCCCTTCAGTCTCATAGTAACTCAAAACTATTTACCAAGTATATATATATGTAAGTTTTTATGATCATGCTTCTCTATGTTAGGAAAATCAAAACAATCTTGCTCCCTTCCTGCTGAGGCTTGCCCCAAATCCAATTATCCACTCTAATGCCACAGTGCTTTGACAGGCAAATCATCTGAGCAGGTTATTCATTCGTTAAAACTCTGTAATGTTTTTCTATTCTATTAAATCATTGTATGTGTGTGTATGCATGTATGTGTTGTACATATAAGTTCATGTGAGTATTTACCTGCATGCATGCAAGTGTACTCTAGGACAGAGGTTGACATTACTCACCTGTCTTGACCACTCTCCACCTTACTTTTTTGAGAGAGAATCTTTTAATGAGGTGCATCAATTGGGATAGGCTGGCTGGTCAATGAGCTCCAGAGATCAACTTGTCTCTGCACACACACACACACACACACACACACACACACACACAGACGTTTTGTTTTTACCCATGTGTGTTACTTCACACAGCTTTAGCGAGTGTGCTGGGGACTTGAATTCAAGTCTTTATTCTTGCCCAGCCAACCCTCATTTCCTTCTTAAATCTTTATACTAGTGTCCAGGTCATTACTGTGTTGTTTATGAATAGAGTCTTGTATCCTAAACACATTCTTCTCAATTCTGGCCTCACCTCCAACCATAATTCAGCAGCACTGGATTATCTGAAATTTGAAAGCATGCCGTGAGCTTAGGCTTCACAGGATGTGGTTCTCAAATTTTATGTGTGGTTATGTGCTGCATATTCAGGGGTTTTGATCTACGGAGGTTGCAATGGCATTTACAGATGGACATTAATCCTGATGGTTAGCTCAGTCTGTTATGTTATGGTGCCAATAAAGATGCACATGGTGATCAAAGGCTCTAAAAGGTTACGAAGGATATTGGAAAAACTTAGAGAAATACTCTTTATGATCTACAGCACATCTTAATCTTTCAAGAGTTATTCTCTTATCATGTAAGCATCTCATAAACTGACTCTTCTCTGACTTGCCAAAAAGGCCCTAGACCTCTTCAAGCAGGTTTAATCATCTGTCCCAAGAACTTGTCTATCAGGGCAAATTTCTAGTTACACTAATACTGGTTTGAATTATTTTCCTAACAATTCTATTAAGGAATATGTTTTACATAGGAAATAGATTTTTTTTTTTTAAGTTTTCAAATGTATTATCATATTCCTGGCATAGTTTGTAGAAAATAAAGGACAAAAATAAAAATGAAGCATTACAGAATCTCCCCAAGTGACTGAGATGCACATTCTGTTTTCTTGAGGTAGAACTCACTGGGTGAAGGTACTACTTGACTTTGTCCATGTGTACTGATAAATTAAGTTGGTTTCTTTCCAAATACAGTTGTTCAAATATGAAAAATACTGTGGATATAGGAAAAATACATCACTCCCCTGTGGTAAAAATGACTTTTAATCTGTGTTTTAATTGCTGTTTCCAAAATCATTACAGAGTTCAAACTTGTTTTGTATAAATCTAAGATGTACAGTCTTTATATAGATATCCTTGAATGATTACCATAGGTAATCAACTTACCGTGGCTATCACCTTCCATTGTTAACTTTTTTTCTGGTAAAGACACCCAAAATAAGTTGTCTTAGCCTATTTTTAATGCACAATATTGCGAACTGTCATCCTTTTGCCAAATATTAGATCCCTCCTGGGCTTGTTTATCCCATCTAACTGCAAGTAAGCACTCCCTGTTTAATGCCTTTCCAGTTCCTTTCCTTTCTCCATGGTTTGGATTCTGCTTATATTGCCATTTGCCAATATGCATGTCCGTATAGTAGTTTTCTTTCTGAGTTTCCCTGACTCATGTCCTCTAAAACATTCCATGGTGTTGTCAATAGCAGCATCTCCATTTCCAGAGCTGAATATTTTACTAAGTAGTTAAATAGATTATTGATAATAGATAGATGATAGACAATAGTTTATAAATAGCTAGATGATAGATAGCTAGATGATAGATGATAGATAGATGATAGATAGATAGACAGACAGACAGACAGACAGACAGATAGATAGATAGATAGACATTCATAATTTCATCGCTCATTAGTTAGTGGACATTTGTATAATTTCCATGGATTGGCTGCAGTGAGCAGGTCCATGCAGATGTGTCTGTGAGAATATGTCCAGAAGAAGGATACTTGCAGTTATATTTTCAGGTTTTTTTTTTTTTTGAAGAGCCCCCCTCCATCTTGTTCTCCACAGTGATTTCACCAACACACATTTCCAGGGTGTGTTAGGGTTCCCTTTTCCTTATCCTTTCCATAAATTTGCAATTTCTGGACATTTAGGTAGCAGGTAAAGGATGGGAACATGGTGATATTTCACTGGTTTTTATGGTCTTATCCTCCTTAAAAAGCGATTGGAATATCTTTTCATTTTCCTGTTGATTGTTTTATAGCACGTTGGGAAAATCTTTGTCCAGAGTTCTTGCCCATTTTTG
Organism: Mastomys natalensis; assembly: GCA_021653895.1. Taxonomy (NCBI): domain Eukaryota; kingdom Metazoa; phylum Chordata; class Mammalia; order Rodentia; family Muridae; genus Mastomys; species Mastomys natalensis. The sequence continues at coordinate 2,521,054 of JAJTUV010000177.1, forward strand.
TTTTGCTATTGAGTTATATGTTCTTCCATGTGGTTTGGATACTGACCCATCGCAGACATGTGATACACATTAATTTTCTCCCAACACACAGGATGCCATTTCATTTGCCTGGTGTTTCCTTTGCTGTGCATAAATGTTTCAGTTTGATCTAGTCCTGATTGTCCAACTCATTCATTTTCTTCTTTTACTGATTGAGCTTGTGGGGTTGTTTCCAAGAAATCACTGCTGAGTCCAACTCCAAGGAGATCACCTGTGTTTCTCCTCAGAATTTTATAGCTTTGTATACATGAGCGCGTGTGTGCCAATGCATAAGCCTTTGTGTGTGTGGGATCCAGAGGCTGGCCATAGGTATCTTCCTTACTCTGTGTCCATCATGGTTTTTTTGAGATATAGTTTCCCCTTCCTCCTTCACTCTTCTCAGCAACCCCTCCCTAGGGCTGCAACATCTGACCTTGGAATGTCTAAACCTCTCCCCTCCGGATGTTCTCGAATAGCTGTCTTTCTGATGCATCAGACTGAAGACTTCACAGAAAAACCCCCATTACCTTGAAAAAGAGTATGACTATGTGTGCTTCACACAATTTTATTCTTTACTTTTATTCTCCGGTTAAACACAAATTGAGGTTTATGGTTTTTCTCTTTTCAGTTTTTATCGAAGTTTAAGTTATAAGTGACTTCATTAGATCTCATTACGGATCTTGATAGTGTGTCAGGGACATGAAGAGATTATTATTTATATATGTACTAATTATCGCCCTGGGGAAAACGGTGTCTAATACAATATTATAAAATTAAAATAATCTTTAAAGTTTTAAACACCATGTGTGGATCAATTTTCTTTTTATCATTTTTTTAGGTGAATCTGATTTTTCTATTCATACCTCTGAATGAATGCAGAATAGAGAAGGTATATCCACACTGCCTTCAAAACCTAAGCTCCTTAGCCCATGCATGCGTTTGTAACCTTAGCTTCCCTACTATTTGATGCTAATAGATTCTTTAGCAAAGGCACAAATTGATATGACCCTGGGAAAGACGTCTGCAGCAGAGCCCAGCTGCTCCCCTCTGAGTCTGACATGGATGCTAATCTTATATTAATCTTATGTCATTTGCTTAGACAGCCTTTTTCTTGTTTGATACTGGAGAGGTCTGACCTCTGTTCTTTTCCCTCTCTTGGGAATTTTTCATCCAAATAATAGCGCTGTAATTGTCCCAACAAATTCATATTCTACCATGTGTTTTAAAGTTAATCTTCTAGGTAGCTTTACTTACATATTTTTTTACACAGAGAAATAGCTCACTCCTAATTTTAAACTTCAAGAATATATTCTCAGTCCTTTGTTTCTTGAGCACATTAGGGGAACAAGAATAGTGCTATGACACCAGTTTAATTCTTACATGCTGAAAACAACTCTGTTTCAAAGTGTCTACATTTTAGATGAACATATAAGCAAATCTATGTCTCCTTAGTCACTTTCATGTCCCTATGCATAATGGGGCTGTTTTGTTCAGTCACTGGCACAGACCAACTGTCTTTCAATAGGACATAGATCTACATAGAACATACAATTTGTTTGTAGTGCAGGAAGCAAGATATATGTGTAATTCAAACACAGCTATGTCTTTTTAACTTACAGCCATGACCAGCTTATTCAGAGAGAATTCTGGGTGATCTATCTAAAAGAAATCAGATGTATTTTAATCACAGACTCTACTGGGTGTGCTCTCTTGCCCGTGTTAGATTTTTGGGACTCACGTTTTATTGAAAAACCCCATAGAAGTAAAGGCTGGCTGAACTCTTTCCTTGCGCTTCAATCCTATATCCTAAAGATGGACTCCTAATCCATGCACTGTTTCCAGAGTTTTCAACCTTAAAACTCTTTTTGCTGTTCTCAAAGATAAGGTCCCTTCTCTGTTTAAAAGTAAAGAAACAGATGACACAAACATGCTTCTCTGTAGGACATGACAGCACAATCACAGAAAAAAGTTTCTTAGGAACATCATTATTTACTCAAATGATTTGTACCGAATCTTTAAAAAAAAAAATATGTTATTGTTTCCGTTACTGGTCAGTGTCACAGACCTTACTCCCCTGCTCTCAAATGCTAACTGGCAAAGAGGAAACACTTCTGGTATTCTTGTTTTCTGTCAAGCAAGCAGTAAGCTTTTCTATTATCAATAATAGTGTTTCAGTTGCTTTAAAAGAATTGCAAATAGTGATATGTCTTTGTGTTATCAATATGAAACTTCTCATTTCTCTTCTTTTTGTTCTATTGACTAGAACATCCAGACCAAAATACCACATATTTAGTGAAGAATAATATTTTTATGTTAGCCTAGCTTTTATAAACATTTTTTTCCTTCTTTGTCTCAGTTCAGGAGGTCTCATGAACATAGGTGTGAAGTGAGTATTGTTTATCAGGATAATGCATTATAAAAATCTTTCTAATTTAGTAGGAAATTTACCCCAAATCAAATATAGATTATGGGTTTAGTTAGAAATCTTTGTGCGGAATGATCATATTTTATGCTCTGTTTTTATTCTTTGGAATAAAAGATCAGATGACTCAAAATGAACGCATATACAAACTCTGAAAATGAAAAAACTTAAACAAACATCAGAACTTTCATTTTAGTAGTTGTGCTGATTAGTTTTCTGTCAGCTTGAGTCTAACTAGCGTCACCTTGGGGCAAGGGCGCCTCCACTGAGAAAGCACCTCGTCGGATTGGCCTGCAGGGTCAGTGTAATGATCTCGGTTTGAGCTGCAAGGTGAGCGCAGTGATTGATGTTGGAGGACCCAGCCCACAGTGGTCCACAGAACTCCAGCCAAGATGCTTCTGGCCCGTATAAGCAAGGCAGCTTACTGTAAGCTTGAGAAGCAAGCCAGTAACCAGAATTCTCCATAGCCTCTGCTTCCGCATCTGTGCCTAGGTTTCTGCCTTGTTTTTTCTGCTCTGACTGCCCTTTACAATTGATTGTAACCTATAAAAGGAAATAAATCATTTACTCCCCAAGTTGTTTTTGGTCATTTCAAAGCACTAGGAAACAAATTAAGGCAGTGGGGTTTTTTTGTTTGTTTGTTTTTTAAAAAACTTTTAAAAGAATGTTTTTTATTGGAAATTTTATTTACATTTCAAATGTTCTATTTTTCCCATTCAAATATCCTATTTGATGTTGACTTATTGTGATGACAGGCAAAAATATGCTGAAATATTCCATCTTTTATTATGATCTGAGATTATATAATTTCTTATTTGAATTTTTTTTTAATAATTTACATATCAACTTTTACAGGAGTTCTTTGATACAGATGCCCATCCCCCTTTTTAAGGCTCTTGATTGATTGCAGTTTTCTATAGCTTAGCTGCATTCCTCAATTTTATATCGAATTTTAAATGGTATACCTTTTTCAAACTAATATTTAATATTAAGACTTAGTTTACTGTATTAGACATTAAAATAAACAAACATTCAATTAAATGTGATCCCACTGTGTCTTTTCACGTTCTAATAAATTTCTTAATTTTTTTATACATGTAAATTCTTTTGTGACCTTAATAACTGGGTTTTAGTAACTTTAAATTTCATTGTCATTGTGGCTTTCTTTCCTTTTTTATGTACTTGTGGTTACTCTTTGAAGGAATCCTCAACATGAGCAATTAATTAGTCTCAAATTTTATCCACAGTTCCTAAAGTAAATTGTGTATGATAACTATTGTTCGGAATAAACAGATGTTTGTTTTGTGGGTCCTGTTACGATGTTGTGTGAACACCTTCCAAATGTGAGTTGGACTTTCTCCTCTCCTTTAGTAGTGGCCCTGTGTTATTTGCCATGAACTTCAGGAACCTGCTGTGCACAGTTTTGACCAGAATGTGTATCTGTGATAGATTCATCTTCCTGTTACTGGATTATCTCTTTGTTCTGAAGTCTACTTATCACACATCAATACAGCTATTCATTCCTCTTTAAGAAAATCAATATTTGACGTAATTTTTCTGTTCATATTGCCAACTTCATGTTGGTTTTGCACTGAATGTTCTATAAGCATTATATTGCTGAGTTTCTTTTTTTCTTTAACCAATATTTATCTTTTGCTTAGTCTCTTTAGACCACTTGTATAGATAAAATCATATCATCTGTTTTCTAGTTAAAGCCACCCCTTTTTGAGTTTCTTTCTTTATTTCTCTATTACTGTCTTCTTGGACTTGGAACTGCATCTCTGCATAGTTTTCAGAGTGTTTGCCCTGTGTGTTACAATATGAATATGTGACTTGTTATAGCTAAGTGATACCAACATTTTGCAACTTTAAGTGAAGAGTGGGAAGCCCTTTGCCTATTTAGTACAGCTTTATTTTCTCCACTTTCAGATATAGATGCTTTGATACATATAAATTATAATTTTTGTTTCACTCCTCAAGCATAATTTACAGGAGCAGCAATAAATACTATCATCTGTTACAGACAGTACTTCTTTTCTCTCGCTCCTCCTTCATTCCCGATACTATTGAATTCTTTCTCTTATATTCCCTTTCTATCTAAAGTACTGACTTTAGCCAATCTTCAAAGGTAGGTGTGTTGGAAAAAATAGTGTTTTTTTTAAAATCTTAGTTAAATAAAATATTCTCTGGATAGAAAATGCAAAATTGAAAAGTATATTCTTTAGTACTGAAAATATGCTCCGTCTCACCTGGCCTCTATGGTTTTAGATAAGAAACTTTGTTGCAGAAATTGACGTCTTTGTGGCAATGAATCTTGTTTCTCAGGCTGTTTTCTTGGTCTTTTCTTTTTCTTTGATTATAATTGTGTTTACTGCTTGGTACCAATCCTGTTTGAGAGATGTTTCTTTTCCAGATTCTATAACTTTTCTCCAATTTGGAGACCTTCCAACCATTGCTTCATCACAAGTTTTTCATAATACTGTTTCCATTATTTCCTTCTGAGAATCCAGTGATGTAGAATTTGAGTGTTTTCTGACAAGTGGAAAATTTCCAGGTGCTACTTGTTTTGTTGAATAAATTCTTTTAGCCTGTCCCCAGTTTATAGATCTGCACTTCACAGCTTCTGTTCTTCTACACAATCCATTAAACGATATATTTATTTCTATTGTTAGACTTTTACCAGAACTTCCCTAGAAGCTTGGGAGATGATTTGTTTTCCTTGGAAGTCCTGTGGTGTCAGGATTTACATCAACCCGATGAATCCCATGGGACTGTCTTCATGACTACATTGGAGGTCAGGGAACATTATGTCTGACTTGGTCTTTTTGACTGGGCAGTCTGGATCTGAGGTTGTTACACATCTACTCAGGAGCTACTGTATTAACTTGACCTCTCTCATACCACCATTCAGAAGTTTCCTTAGTTCTCTCTAATGTCATTCCAAGACTTTGTTTTTACTTAGTGGAAGGGAATAACAGGAAAGGGGTTTATACTGTGTTTTCTGAACTGTTTGTCTCCTTTATTTACTCTTGATTGCTCATAGACTGCCTTTGGCAGGCTACCTGATGTAATCAACTTTCAAATTATCCCAAACTAGTCATTTTAAAACAATTAGTTATAAGATGTGTCTGTGTATATGTGTGTGTCTGTGTGTTTGTGTATGTGTGTTTGTGTGTTTCTCTCTCTCTCATGTCTCTCTCTCTCATGTGTGTGTCTCTCTCTCCCTCTCTCTCCTCTCTCTCTCTCTCTCTCTCTTCTGTATGTGTGTATGCATGCACGTGTGTGTGTGTGTGTGTGTGTGTGTATGGGCATGCCTGTGTGCATGGATGTGAAAGGCATGCACATGAATGTAAGAAGAAAACATCAGGCCTCAGTTCCAGGATCCTACTATATTTAAAACAGTTTCTCTTGTTATTTTGCTCCCGTATATGCCAGGATAACTGACCTGTGATTTTCTGGGATTCATCTGTCTCTGCCTCTCATATTTGCATGGAAGCACTGGGGATACTAACACATGCAACCACACCCAGCTTTACAGGTGCTCTGAGGGCTCAAATGCAGGTCTTCATGGTTGCATGACCATCTTTCACCTGCAGAGTCTTTTGCCAACTATGGAGACATTCCGGTGTTTCTATTTTTCTCTGCATGTTTTAAATGCTTAGAAAATTTATGGTCATCGATAACTATTTTTTGAACAAAAAATAATTTAAAATATCACATATTTAGGGTCCTCATATGTTTGTATTATTTCAGTATTTCAGACTTGAGTCGTGGTTTGTTGAAAGACTCAAAATCACACTTGTATGTGTGTAGCAATTGCCTGGTTGTACAAGGGCTCTGATTGTTTTTGCTTGGGAATAAAATAACAGGAGTTAATTATGTTAGACCAAGTGGTTTCTTGTTCATTCACTACAGGTATTGATTTTTTAACTAACCAGTCAGTGTGGCTTTTTTTTTTTTTTTTTTTAATAACCAACATGCCATGTTTGTCTTCTTACCTAAAAACTGCTAACTACCAGAGCACTGCTGCATGTATGGACAGCTCTTGATGGCTCTGAAACTATAAACTAGTCCCGGCACACATTGTTTCTGCCAAGAGAGTCAGGAACAGGAAATGCTAAGTTCATACCCTTCAGGCAAGGTTGGGAGATATCACTTGAAATTCCATTGGGGTTCCAGAATAGGAGTCAAGACATACAAGTTAGCATGTAAACGGGATTCTATTTTTTTTGCTACTTTTTCATATTAAAGTTTCTCCTTGACCATGAATAGTGGGTGATTACAAATAGATACTGCAAATTTTTATTCAAACTGTAAAGTTACATTTATTAGGAAGAAATCAAGTTTGTTTCTGCAGAATAATGTCCACATTTTTTTCTAACATCATAAGAGAAAAGACATCTTTTTTTCCTTCTATAATTCTAAGCTAATTAGAGAGTTTTGTGATGCTGAGCACTGAGTCATAGCCGCTCAAGTGTAGCGCACATGTTTTATATTAATAAAATGTGCATTACTAATAACGAGATAGCATAACCATGAGCCATTTGCTCAGAGTGCAGTCTTTGGGCTCAGTGGGCTCAGATGTGACAGGGTGGTTAACTTCTCTCATTTGCAAAACATACCTGCAACCTCAAATTGGCAGGACTCAGGCGGGTGATCGATGGATTAACTTTACCAAGAAGAATGGGCAAGAAGAGGGGTGACAAGGGTCATTATAAGGAAGAGACTATTGTAAGAACAGGAGGTAATATTCTCCAGTGCTCTGTGTAGTGGGTCTCAATACATTTCGGGGAATGAGTGGATGTCCTCCTGTTAAATGTAGAACTCTGGAAACAAAGGCACCAGGATATTGGTGAAGATATGCTGGTTTAGAACTTGATCGATGGATAGATGAATGCATGTAAGTGAGAATATACATGAATTAATTTCCTCAGCCAACACCTGAGTTGTTCTTTTAAATAACCAGTGGGGCAGCAGGGGTCAGGGATGACATATACTTCCATGCAAAGAAGGAAAAGACTTTAACACTTGAAGCACTACTTGGGTGGTATAGATATCACAGATGACACCAAATACCCAGTGACCACAGTGGTCTTAAGTGCTTAGGCAAATAAGTATATTTGAGCACGTAGCAGATGAGCATCTAATAAAAAGTCACTCTGGGCAAGGTAGTGAGTGGGAGAACATAGCATCAATCCTGAGGGAATCTTTGGAACCATGGAGAACTGGAGGACATAGTTCATTTGCTTCAGTTTGACCCTACCCAAGCCTTTCCTCTTCATCCAAAGCTTTCTATGAGTGGTCCATGGTCCAAATGCTTCCAGCTATGGATGAGACCAGAAAGTCACTGTTACAGAATGGAAAAGAAAATAGACCAGGGAAGAAACACACCTAGGAAGTATCACTGGACCATAAGCAATATGTGTATGTCCCTTGCTCACTGCAGATCTAGTTCAGGAGGAAGGTTTATCACATCCGTATGTCTAGAGAAAGCAGAGACTGAGTATCCAACATAGAAATATAACCACTCTTCCAATATTTCTCATGGGAAATGCCCCCAGAGACAGTTTGTTACCAGAGTGGGTATCAAGAGGTTGACCTGTCATTAAGGATGACTGCAACCTCATGCTACTTCTAAAAGATTCTGAATTGTCTTCATGTTGAAGAAGGCCTGGGACTATTAAGTATGTAGAGATGTTAGCAAGACCTTTTTTTTTTTTTAGTATTATTTCATGAAATTGTTTTTCAAACTATTCATGTGTATAAAATTATTGTTTTGATGAAAACCTACATAGAATTGTGTGTAGTTAATTATGTTGGTTATCTGCTTCATTTTCCATGAAGTCCAGATTGATATATAGTAATCCCAATGAGTAGTGCATACTTGTTACATATTTTATCAAAGGTACAAGTGTCCACAGTGACTGGTTTCATTCATCCTATCTCCCAGGGTAAGATCTGCTCTAGGATCTGCATTTCTTTCTTTGGCTTTAGGATTTTTATTAGCACATATATTTAAATACAAAGTAATACTTCATTTTGATATTTTGATACATATGCATAATGTACTTGATGGTATTCATCCTTTATTAGCACATCTTCTATCTTTTGCTTCGCTCTTTCATGTCCCTCACAGTAAGTGTATGAGCGATTTTACAGTAAAATATGCATACAATAAAATGGACAACATGTGTTTCAGCCCTGCAACTCCTTCGATTATTAAAATAAGGACAATTATTGCTATCATCAAAAATGTTTCCTTCATCTTCATACTTATATCTCTATATCTTCCAATAGAGGCATTGATACTCTGTTAAGTTCCCCTCTATTCTGAACTGGAAGGTATACTTCTTTCACTTAAATATATCTGCTAATTCCCTTGTTGTTGTTAGTGTTATTGTTGTTGTTTTGTTTGTTTGTTTTGTTTTGTGCCGCCATTTATGTCATTTGCCAATTTTTTAAAGCTATCATGGCAGTAATATCTCACAGTGCTTTTAGCTTACGTTCCTTTGATAATCAATGCACTGAGGAGTTGTCCATGTGCTTAGATCATTTCTATATTTTCCTTTCTGGATTATTTACTGAAGACCACTGTCTGCTTATATTATTTTCTTTCTATTTCTGAGTTAAAGGTATTTCTGTTTCTTCTGAATGTAAGTTCATTGCACATACAAAAAATGCAGGGTTATTTCCCAGTCCATGGCTGACTGTTCATTTCCACAAAGGGTCTGGTCATGAGTTAGTGTCACATTAAGTCTAATTTATCAGGTTTCCTATATTTTATACTTTTTCTTTCTATTTACAGATTAAGAAACCTTTGCGTGCTCATTGATGGGAAAGAAAATTTTCTGTATATTTTCTTCAGAATTCATGGTTAAATTTCTCGATAAGGTTTTGGCAAATGGTATTTCCAGAAAACTCATACTACAAAGGATTAAATTTTCCAGCCTATGATTTTCAGTCTTGCACATGCCAAATACATTTGTGTTTATTCTGTTTTTTATATAAAATTGATCTTGGTATAGGTTTATCAGTTTTATAAATATTTGTAAAATGAATTTTAAAACTATTTACTTTTATTTTTATGTATGAGTATTTATATATGTGTTGGTGTTTGTATGTGTGTGTGCAAAGGTTTGCACATATTACATGAATATGAAGGGGTTGACGTAGTCTGTTTTCTTCTATAACTCTCCACCCTTATTTTAGAGGCAGAAACTCTCACTGAACTTAAATTTAACCTTATGCTTGAATGACTGAGAGTGAATCTCAGGGACATTTCTGTGTCCCCTTCCCCAACACTGAGATTACAGCATCATGGGATGCTTTCTCCATTCTATTGCATATATCACTACCACATTGGAAGAAACAAGAGAAGCAAAAAGGAACATCCCAATGCTGACCTGGAGCACTTTCTATACATTCCAGATATGTTAATCATTATTGTTTCCTTTGCAGGTCTTGGAGGTTGTCATCCTTGCAACTCTAGTTGGTGATCTGACTTGGAGTATGTTGTCAGGACAGCAAAGAGGAAATGAGGGCAGAGGCACCTGCTGCAGAACACGAGGATCCTGGCACCAACTCGGCAGCAGAAAAGAACTAAGTCTCTCAAGTCATCTTTCTACTTCTACAGGCACAAACAAAAGACATTAAAAAGTAAATAAGTGAATATACTAAAAAAATAATAAGGGCTAAAAATGGACAGGCAAAATTTATCTTCTACAAATTTGTTTCTGTCTAGCAAATTTTTACTCTTGATTATGGGGCACAATACAATGGACTGAATGACCAATACTTGGGTCAATGGATTTTCTATTATCCTTGATGTACAGTAAATGACTAATTTTTACTTAAAAACACCTGTTTTTGCCGATTGATGGTGATTAGTGCATAGTGATGTCAGTGCTCACATCTTCCTGTCTTAGTTGCTACTAGAGGAAGACCAAGGAGGAGTCTAAGAGGTTAACACTTTGTATTTCAGTCTTCATAATTTTGGAACTTTCTAAGCATTATGATGTAACTTTTTCATACATACCCTTAAGTTATCTTGTTTTCATATGTAGATTTGGGGAATGAAACTGACTAGATGTTCAGTTAGCATATTTTATTCATCAGATATTACATTTCATTGGCTTAGGGGGGATTTAAATTGTTTGAATCCATTATTTCTTAGAAACAAGTGCCTGGGGTGAAAATTTAGTCAGAATTCTTCCTCTCTCTGGACTCAAAAGTATATAATTGCAAAATATCTTAAATGCCAATCATCTCCTTTGTAGGGCTGAATTTCTGAATCTGTCAAGCTCTTGACACTTTTTGTCAATACAAGCTTTAAATAACACATAATTCTTTTCCGAAATTTTCCACTCTATACAATATTTTCCACCCTTGTCTCTTCCCATAGACTTGTGTTTTAAGAGGTTTTCTGTATACCAAGCCATCCATAATTGCTAGTGAGTGCCTGGCATTGTCTTGAACAAATAAACATAAGGGTTTCTTTTTGTTGTTTTTTTACTGGGCCTTTGAAAATGTAGAAGATAACTTAGGAGTCCTTATGAATTTTGTTCAGTGAGTCAAAGCTACAGAGGCTTTGAAAGGGATACAGTGGGGGAAAGATCTAGAATGAAAGACTCTCTTCAACAATAGCACCTGTACCACTAGACATGTGAGTAAGTCAGGTTTTAAATGAAACCAAAGTTTAAATAAAAATTTATCTCTGATGGGAACAGAGATCAGCTGCTATCCTATAACTCTATCGAGTGGCATCTATTTGATATTTAATTTTGTGATCTTTGAGGAATTATGGAAGGTTAAAGAAAATTCCAGAGGACATTGAATATTTATTCTCAATTTTGTTATTTTCTCCATTATTTCCTTTTGACCAAGTCAACTGTTTCAAGATCATGCATCTTTGGTAAAACCTCTCTTCCTGTTTAGAGACATTCAGGAGTCACTCTGAACAGATATTCCTCTAGTACTTTTAGTTACAAACATTACATTTATATTCTCTCAAAGTTTAATGAAATCATGAAGTTTGTGTCTTCATGCCTTTGCTTCATTTCCAGTGTGCCTGTGAGTTTCCAAATTTTCCTATCATAGTCTTCCTGTCTGTTTTATGACTTTTCCTGGGGACAATAAAAACAAACATCCCTTCACTCCAGACAAGTGGGTAATAGCAGTTTAAAGAAATAGTTCAAATCACCCTCATCTTAGTGAATGAGTTCTTTGGGGTAACTTACAGGAGTCTAGGTGAGGAGCTACTTATAGGAATGTGGGTGGCTTAAAGCAGGTGCGTCAGCATAAATCCCACTTCAGCAAGGGTTATAACACATGAAAGGTGCTTCACTGCAACTTCTTAAATGACTTGAAGGCAGCTCAGCTGCTCAAAGACTCTTATCTTTAGTGAGAGTTTCTGCTCCCATAACCTTAGGAAATAGCTTTCTTCACAGCCATGCTGGAATTTGGGAACCTAGCTAGTTTCCCTTACCTTCTGAATCTTAACACACATCCCTCCTACCTCCACAAGCGAATGCTTTAATTTGGAGGAAATAACTGTACAAAAACATGCCCAACACAGTCCATAGTACATGTACATTCCAGCTATGTTGAATACATATGTATATGTTGAATGAGAGAGGTAATATATAAATAGATACTCACGTGGCAGGGTAAATGCTGTGTTGATTCAGACTGTTAGTCATCACAGCCAGATGACATAGAACAAGAAACAGGAAGGCAGGAAAATATTAGAGGCTCAGATGCATATAATTAAATGGTAAATCTGTTCTAAAAAGTCGGTCATTATATCAGCTCCCACAGCATATCATGTAAATTTTATGCAACACTCATGTACACATTCATGTAAAATTAGCAATTTTGTATCAATTAAAAAAATCCATACTCATTAATACTCTTTAATAGGGTTTCATAGTTAATCACAGTGCTGTCATCATATATACTAATTTTTAATCTTTGATTACTTGTTTAATAGTTAAATATTTTGATCTATTTGAATTCATTAAGCTGCTGATTTACGTTAATTAGGAAGAACGAGATGCCAAGGGAGGGACTCGTTCTTCTTCAAAACTAAATGTAGTAGGCAGATTTTTCAGTTGCTGAAACAATTGAGTGTTCAACACTTCGAAAAAAGAAGTTCACATTTGGAAATGTTATAGAATTTGCAGAGACATATGATGAGTAGTTATTATGTTTAATAACACATTAGGGAGTTTCTGAATGAATCCATAGGAGGTCTCTGGTAAATTTGAAGCTTATGAAACATCATGAAATTAACTGGTCTTTTAATATTTTGCTAGCCTTTCCTTAGAAATGATCTGATATCTTAATTTTAACTATCCTAAAATAATAAGAGGTGGAAAATAAATAACACCTGAGACACTTCCTGCATGACTTACTCTAAATCAATCATTTGCCTAGTATCTAATTTGGAGAGATAGTAAATTTGAAATGATGGTGGGGTTTTTTTGTTTTGTTTTCTCTTGGGACAATTTTTATTGTGAGCATCTCTGAAAAATACTCAATATCCAAATTCTTTCTTTTTTTTTTTTTGGTTTTTCGAGACAGGGTTTCTCTGTGTAGTCCTGGCTATCCTGGAACTCACTCTGTAGACCAGGCTGGCCTGGAACTCAGAAATCCGCCTGCCTCTGCCTCCCAAGTGCTGGGATTAAAGGCGTGCGCCACCACCGCCCGGCTCCAAATTCTTTCTATAGTTGCATAAAATTCTGATTCTATTTATTTAGTAAAGCAGAGGAAAGCAAAGTGGCTTCTTTACAGAATCATAATCTCCAGAGAAGCAGATGCAGGCTCCAACAAACTCTTGATTCCCACTGCTAGCAAGAAGGTTGGCTGCAGCATGCAAACAAGCAATTAGCCATGACTGCTCATTACTTTCAAGCACACCCTTCTTATAATTAGTTCCTCGTCCTTAAAACAGGCTCAGTTGTTTGCTTAGAAACTTCATGTTTATGACGAAAATGTAATTTTCTATAGTTGATGTATACAACATACTCAGGAACAGCAGTCTTCCTTCTTTTTTTCCTTCCTGTCTCCCCCTCCTTCCTTCCTTTCTTCCTTTTTCCTTCTTTCCTTTCTTTATTTCAGCAGAAGAAAATTCTTTCTCTATTTTCATCTTTGAGGATAAATTATAAAGAAGAGAGAAGCCTCATGGCCACTTTAGGAATTATTGTGCAAGCAAAATATGAAAATTTTAAAAGAACAACATCGTATCTTGATAGGAAAGTACAAGGCAGGTTCTAGAAGCATCTCAAAGGAGGAAACTGTCTTCTTTTAAATATTTTTACAGCACAGAGTGAATCTCTGTAATGACTACAAAGACAAACTTTGTAGGTTAACACAACTTACATAGAGTCATGGAATTGTACCTTTGTGTCATAGTCTCAGCCACTAGAAATAGCTTTGCCATGATGACTACAACTGCAGCTTAGAATACATAGCATTGCTGAATAAATTTAGTGGTTGAATAAATTTCTAGAGATCTCAAGGTCTTCCTGCTACATATCTCTTATCTTGAAGACATGTTCCTTAGAATTATGAATATCTGGATATCATACAGTGGATTGTGCTTAGGGTTCTATTTATGAGTCTTTTACTCATAAATAGAAAGTATTTTAAAGAGCAATCAAACACAGTGTTTAAGATAAACTCAAAAAAAAAAGATAAACTCAAGACTAAAGTAATGAACGTGATAGAAAACAAAACAAAATAAAAAACCTAAAATGCTTTGTGTTCATTTATTGTCAAGGGGTAGTGACCTTGAATGCAGAAAGAAAAATGCTAAATTCATAGAAAGTTTATATTAATCCATGACATTATCATAATTATAGGTGTCAACTTAGTCAACATCCACAACTTTAAAAAAGATGAAAATTAAACAAATAAAACAGAACAAAGGGCTATAAAAGGCCCATTATATGTGACCAAAAGAGTCAACACAGATATCTTGTAAGTCATAATCACAATGGAAATGACACAGTCCTATCAAAGACAAGAGAAATGGTTACAAGTTGTCAGAGGGGTAATATCCTCTGAAGGGGTCACTGTCCCCTGCAAAAGACAAAGGAGCTGCTTCTTGACCAGCCTTCTGTAAAACAATATTTTTGGTGTATTTCTGATAAAAGAATAAGTGTCATACATGCACACACATAGAGCAGTGGATATTGAACCTCCTGCGTCTGACTACAATGTTGCTTCTACAAGAATTTAACATGTGCTCAGACAAAACCCACCATAGATATGAGGAAAGACAAATAGAATATTGTTGCTATTTATTTATTTATTTATTTAGCTGAAATAGAGTATGGGACACACATACACACATACACACACCACACACACACACACACACACACACAAGCGAGTGCCACTTCAGGACATTGCAGTAAGCGGCACCTTTCGATCTCCTTAAGTAGTTCACTGGAGATGATTTTCTTAAACTGCTAGGCTATACTAAGCCATAAAAGAAAGTGAGGTTGAAAAAATTCTGATCAAAAGAGGTATACCAATTAAACCCATGCTGGTCAAAACAAGAAGGACACTACTAGGTATACACTGGATACACCTTCCAAGTTACTTTCCATGTGTTCTTCAAATACATGCCTACAAGTAAGTAAGGGTTTTGAGATCCTAAATCATGATGGATTATTCCATTGTATGGCTTGTTACAGTGACAAGTTCCACCAGAGGAGATGAATCACATGCTAGACCTGGAACTCCTGTAGTCTATGGTAGATACTTCCAGTGACCTTGTGAAAGTTACATATTTAAAAAAAAAAATACTTTTATTCCCAAATGCTCTGGAGCCTGTGATTCTCAAAAGTACAGTCGATAGCCTAGAAGAGAATAAACTTATAAACTGAAAAAATAAAGACATTGAGATTTTAGAAAGACATGAGCACTGCTGCAATTGTTGGTTGGAAGCCTAGAAAACTCACAACATTTTATAGGATGGGAACACAAAGTGATGACGAGTGCAGGGTGACCTGTTACATTGACCAATCATGTTTTGACAAAGGAGCGTTAAGCAAGGAAGTTAACCTTGGTTAATGTACCTGGTTCACCTGGTTTCAGGGTCCTTGACTCAGCTCTTCCAGTCAGGTATCTACCTGGACTCTTGCCTGGACTTTAGAATGATAAGGAAACAAGGAAACAAAGGAGTGGGCAAGCTGCATGTAGTAAATAAAGTCAAGACAGGCAACACATTTGCTATTTGTGAGCCTTAGTTTAGATAAGGGGATAATGGCAGCTTCCCTCTTTACAGCCTTTACTGGTTAATAGACAAACATGAAACACTTGAAGAAGCAGGCTAGGAGCTGGTTCTAGGGCTTGGGAATATAAAATCAGTTTTGGCCCTGTAAGCAAGATGGAACTTGTTCCTGAGATGACTGGACTCATGAAACTGTTTCCTAACACAAAGATATCTCTTATCACATGAGGTACAGAATGAGATGGAAAGCATAGAAACTTCTCAAAGTCTAGAGGACGATGCAGTGACGGAGATATAACATAGAGGTGCAGGTTCACAACACCCGCCTTACAAGCATCAGAATGCTATGGGGAAAGGCAGAAGGCGTAGAACCTAGGGTAGGGAAAAGTAAAAGATAAATGGTGAGTCTTCAAAACTGTCTAGGAGTCACGAAAGGAATGAAAAGATTGACAGGAAAATAACACCTGTTAGAATTTGCCGTTAATAGAGTGAGAGCAAGTCTCAGCAGATTCCTTGTAAGCAGAAAATCACAAGCAAGATTGGCAGATCCTGTTTCTAAATAAAGTCTGACAGCAGCATTTCACAGTGTATCCATCTGCAGAGGACCACACTTCCTCCTGAAAATCCAAGAGTGGTGCCTGGATGAAGAGGAGGAGGGAATGGAAGGTGGCCATTAAGTACATACAAGTCTACTGCGGGTTTTTCAGTCTGTTCTGGCAACTATTAACTGCCCATTGCTCTGGTGACTGTGGGTTTGGAACAACAGAAGGAGACATAGCCCCTTCAGTCTCAGGCAGCACATCAACCTCTGTTCCTGCATAGGGCTTTGCTTTCATTTGCTCTGGGGTTTTAAAAATGAAGGATCATTCTTCTCTTTTGCTTAATCTCTGCCTTTCCTGCAGATCTGTACCAGTGAAATAAGGTTGCCAAGAGATGTGAGCTATGTAGCATTGGATTGATAAAATGAATCCCAGTTTGTTCACCCTAGAGAAAGATCCTCACAAATAATCGTAAATAAATCACTGGGGGAAAATCAGATAAGACTTAATATTTTCCCAGAAGTCTTTAGAGCACTCTAAGAGCTGATGCACTGGGCATCTTGGAGATTAAATTTGCCCCATAACCGCATGGGCTCCAGCCCTTTATTGTTGTACGCAAACTTTAGGTTTAGTTTAGGCTCAATAATGTTTGAATCAATAGCCTCCTTCAAAATCATTCTGGCAAAGTGCTGGTCCTTCATCAAAGCCAGACACATCCTAGGCACATGGCTAGGGATCAGAAAGAGCAGAATGCACTGTGTATAGCTGTTGATAAAATCTAGGTGATGAGCATGTGTAAGTCCTATGATTCTGGTCATCTTATGTTCTGATCAGGGCACAATACTGTTCAATTTAATGAATGGTAATGTAATAAGTTACTGCCTTCTCTTAAGCATTCATCACAGACTGGTAGTTAATAACACAAACTCCACCTTTTCTAATGGTTCCCCAGTTACAGTATTTAGAATTTCTTTCTTCCATATGGAATCCTATATGGTCTGTCCTTTCATTCAGACAAAGGATAGGTTTTGTTTGTTTGTTTGTTTGTTTTATGTTCTACCTTTTTGGAATGTTTTTTTCATTATCTAGTGTGTTTCCTGAAGGATTCTCTCATTTAACATTTGGTCAAAGTGGCTTTAATGCTTCTCCATGCTGACCCTTCTAACCTGATGGGCACCCTGGTGGAGACATCTTTCCAAACAGTTTCTTGACAGTGTTTAAATGGTGAGTTTCCAAAAAACAATCTTGTCAACAAATCCCATGCTTACTTTCAGAGACAGTCCAGTCTTAAAGTATCACTTTTCATCAACTAAAACAAAATAATTTTATGGCTGAAACAATATCACACTAATATGTTTAAAGAAAAAAAATATATATATGAAATAACGCAGAAAATATAGATGTTGTTTAAAGATGTGGTCTTAGCTGATTTTTAATAAGGCGACATATTCACACATTGTTGAGCCTGAACTAAGTCTAAAGTTTGCTTCCAAGGATAAAATACCAAAGCCCACGCTGTTATGGGGAAATTTAATCTCCAAGATGCCCAGTGCATCAATTTGGCTCTTACAGCGATCTAAAGGGAATTGGGAAAATATTGTCTTATCTGATTTTCCCCAGTCATGTACTTCATACTTATTTGTAAAGAACTTCTGAGTCAGCGTCTTCTTCCAGTGTCATCTTCTGCCACAGACAGCAACACCCTCCGTGCTTTATTGCTTGTCAGCAGTCCATGGAGCCGCACTCCCATCTCCTCAGGCAAGAGATTTCCTTATGTCTTCCTTGCTTTCTTCCAACTCTCCTCCTCTGTCCATTACCTCTCCCTTACACTCTACTCACTCTCCTCATTAAATAATGTTATTTCACTTTTTGAAGATCTTTTCATGATGTAATCTTGGTAGCAGCAATTTCTTTTCCAATTCTCTTGATCGTCTTTTTAATATCAAGCTGATTGATGATGTGTAAAAAATTTAAAAAAGAAAACTAATTTGTGTAGCATGTTCAATAAAACTTTACATCATATGTTTCATATTTTAAAACATTAAATCAAAGTAATAAAAAATAAGTAAAAATTACAAATTAATGAAAATGAAAAATATAAAATTAAATTAGCCTAAATATATAAGGTGGTAAACTTAACTTCAAAGAAAAAACATAATTTCAAATGATTTTAAGAGTCATTGTCCAAATATGGCTGTCTAAATAAAACCTGCATAATGACCATACCAGTTGACATGACAATGTACATATAGAAAGCTTTGCAGTGCCCCATCCTTAGATAAAAAGCTATTGGAACTTAACGGATGCAGGGCAAGAATCAATTTTCCTCAGAATGGACACTCCTGATAGATTATTTATTACCAGTCGTTAGCTCTACACACGTGTACCTACAAGCGACAGTAAATGGACTCAATAGATTGTGATTAAACAGCCTGCCTCCATTTTACACTTGAAAGAAATCTAACAGTAAAGAGAAACAATATTCATTTCTGTTTGTGATTAAATATATTCCTCAAGGATTAGGTTATACCCCACCTGTATCCTTAGCTACAAATGGCTCTGTATTGCCTGTTCCAGGCAATAGCAATAATGCCTTTGTTTCAAAAGGTTATAATGATCACTTTCTTGTGATCACCTCACAATTCTGCATTTAGATTAAGAGGTTGTTATGACCACCTGTTGCTATGACTACCCTGTTCTGACCACCTTGCAACCGTCTTTGTTTCAGGAAGTTATAACCAACTTGTCATGTTAGTGTTCTGTTTCGGTAACCCTGTCTATTTGCCTGCCAAACCGGTGTCTGGAACTCCTCATCTTACCTCTGTCCAATGCTGATCTCTTAAAGCCTATCCCTAGGTAGAGTCAGCCCATGTACACAAATATAAAATGTTGGCTTTAATTAATTGCTTGTTTTAATTAATTTGGATGTGATCTGGGTCTATGGCCTTTCTCTTTGCCATCTGTGTAATTAACAATTGTACAGTGTGTATGTGTGCATGTGAATGATTATTATGAAGGAAGAGGTCGTGAATCTGAGCTGGAGTAGAGAGGTAGAAAGAAATCAGAATGGAGAGAGGGAAAGGTAGAAGTGATGTAAATGAGTGATATTCATGTGTTAAATTCTTCAAATAATTACAAAAATACATGAAAAGTGAAAAGAGAGAGCCACATAAAGTTATACTCCTTGACTTTTCTATGTAAACAATGTAGCCAATTAGACTTGGTTGATGAAAAATACTCATTATAGAATTCTGTTGATACATATGAATTATGGATAAGCATAATTACAGAACTGTACAAAATGACATTTGCGAGCACTGAATAAAGTCAATAATTAGGCAAGAAATAAAAGAGAATTGATAAATGATTGATGGAAAAACTTAATAGAATGTTCTCATTGCCCTTTGTGCTCAGTCAACATTACTGAGGTCAGAAGCCTGCTGTCTGAGGATGTGCAGCAAACTTGACGTTCTCAGCAGCATTCAAGTTGTCAACAACTGCACATGTTTAGCTGTCTACTATTCATGGACACAATGGAAATCATCCCTACATGAACTTGAAGTCCAGTCTGGCTGGTCCTGTTGAGTATGATATGCAAATCAGCATCTCAGGACTAAAATCTGTAATACCATCCAGAAATTCAGAAAAGCGTTGGCATTACAGAGTTCATTAAAAAGCTCTTGTAATGGTGTTAGCACACATGGACTATAAACCCATTTTCTGGCTGTTGCTCAGGCTTATATTGTGGCTCTAGTCAACTGCCTTCTATTGGTGAGTCAAAATCAAATGTCATCTATTTACCTAACCTTTCATTAACAAAAGGCTGGTTAAGGACACTTGCTGCTCTTACAAAGAACTTAAGTTTGGATGCCAGCACTCATATGGTGCCCACACATCTGTAACTCTAGTCTAAGGGGATCCAATGCCCTTCTCTGACTTGTGAGGGCATCAGGTGTGCATGTTGTGCATAAACATATATGCAGACAAAACACAGAAATAAAGTAAATACATATAAAATATGCTTTTAAGCCTCTGCTTTTAGTTGTTTGGTTGTTTTTCACCAATAAAGATAACTAGCATTGTGGATGCTCATTTAAAACTAGAAGGAAAACATTCTCCTTTCAAATGTCTGCAATTTTAATTGTCCCACCAGGATTGTTGACACTAGAGATGTTTGTGACCTTCTCTTTTGATATCAGACTATTGAAACAATGGACCTCAGCACATTGGAATTTCCTCAGGATTTCATTCTGGGGAATGAAAACTCTGAAGCCTGATACCAGATAGAGGAGAAATTTGTCTGAGGACGGAGATTTCACACAGCTACGACAACTTTTCAGACTACTTAAGAAGAGAAACCTGGACCATGATGAGTGACAGACAGAATCTCACCTGACCAGAGTACACATTATGAATATTTTTTGCCGTATACTTAAAACTATACCTCATATGAAGACCCTGATGCTGCATGTGGAGAGAATCAGTGAAGTTCTGCATTCCTCTTACCAATATGGCCATACTGAATAGATCTTCTTTTACTTTCTGTTACTACTTTGTGTCTTTAGTTGACTCTTGAGGAGAGGTAGCAATGCCTAGCTTGTTAGGTCGGCCAGGGTCAAGTTCTGACCCTAACCCTGATCACAGTTAAATGAAGGGGTGAACTCAATCAACTCTCTAAGTCAAACGTGTTCTTCTGGTCAGTTGTTTCTGAGGCATCATTAGAGAAAGATGGCTCTGAATCAAAGCAAAGGAAGCCTTGGAAAAAAGCATTCATCCCATGTACTTCCTTACGGAAGAGAGAGCTGGAATTCAGAATTATAAGAATATGTGTAAACCTCTAGGTATGTTGATGAAGAAATTGAAAATGTTATCTCCTTCTGTTGGGCATGGGATCATTTTGCTTACCTTAAATTTACTCAACCTCATTCCACCCCAAGTTTGAATTAACTAGTAGAGGTGACAGAGAAACAGAATTGGGGGATTAAATCATCTTATTTGATTGTAAAGGGAACCTCTCAGAAGACAGGTTCCTTTTCATGCCTAAGATACATTATGCTACTGTAAGTAACAAACTTAAAGTAGCATATTTAGATATGAAAGAACCTTAAGAAACATATTCATCCATCAGGTCATTCATTATTAAGAATTCAGGCCTCCAGATTCAGTTTCCCAATTAACACCAGGAGAGAAATGGCTAGGGTGAGCACATAATGCAGCACTGTTTCCAAGACAGCAATAGAAGTATTTACAAAAAAATGAAATTACTAGTTTTCCAAACCTGAGGACAACCGCTTTCCTCAGATCTGGGTTTCTTTCAGTATATCTGGGTTTCTTTTAGTATGCACTGTAATCTCTGATCATGTCATGGTCTATAGCAGTGGGTGAGAGCTCTCTAGAAGAAGGGCTGAGGATCCCCGAAAACAGGAGAGGCCAGGACAGGAAGGGAAGAGAACAAACTACAGCTATGTCCTGTGTTATCTTTCTGAGGCCTTGTACATGCTGACAATCTAACCTTTATTCTGTGTGCAGACTATTAATTTCTTCTTCTTCCTCTACACCACAATATAGCAAATTATAAGGGACCACAGACTATTCTGGAGGAAATATTTGAGCCTAATTAAGCTAAAATGTATGAACAAGCATTCCACAAATAAAAAGCATTCATGGAAGGAACCTGGGTCTGCAGATTGACAGACTGATTAGAACTGCAGCCTGCGGAGAGACTGGAATGGTGCTGATCCAGAGGCTAAGTGGCTTATCTTGGGTTATCTCTGGCACTCAGGAAAAGCTACTCCTTGCCCACCTCTGTTGAAACTCATCCGTAATATATAAAAGCCTTTAGAACCTATTAACTTAAAAGATCGACTCCTGTCAACCCAAAAGCTCAGATAGCATTCTGGGCCTATGGAAAAGTTTCCCAATCTCTTTATAACTGCCTTTCTGGTGTGCACACTAATGTACTTTAAACTTGCCTTGATTTTTAAATCTTCTTTTCTGTAAAATTATGAAACATTCTTTCATGTTAGAATGTGGAATTTGAGGTACCTAAATACATGCACCCACAGATGGTCATTCAAATGGCTTCAGAATTTTCTCTTATTCCTTTAAGACAAGGCTGCAGTTTTGCACACTGACAAAAGTTATGGATGGGCAAATGTTTGGCCTCATGAACATTCTAAGATTCATGTAGCAATGAAAAGTAATTAGTCCATTCACCCATCCTTAAAATGTCAGGTTCTGGGCACTTTCATTCCTTACCAAGTCCTATGTTTTCTTCCTTAATCACTTATTTTTCAATGTTCATGTAGTTCTGCAGGGCAAATAAAAGTAAAAAAAAAATTCTTTTATCTAAGTTGAAACCAGCTAATGTAACTCAAAACAAATTTGAAATAGTCACTGAAGAGTGATGTACTTATTCATGTATATTATTTTAAGTTTATGTTTTAAAATAATTTCATCCATATCTCTTTAATTCTACAGATTGGTTTGTAAGCCTCTTAGGGATAATTTCATAGACAGCTTAGTTTAGCAAAGTTTACCCACAAGTGTCAAATAGTCGAGTTTTTAACTGTTAGAGGTTCAGATTCCAATAAATAATAATAGCTATGCTTTTAAAACCTGTAACCTCAACACTTGGCAAGCTAAGACAGGAGGATCTCATCCAACACCAGCCTGGATGACCCAGCAAGATCCTGTCTCACAAAAATGGAGAAAGGACAGGAAACAGTTGCTTGTATTTGAGAGGACCGTGCACAGTGGTTATCTATCTACTCTCTGTTTGGTGTTTCTGTTTCTATTATTTCAATTACCCACACTCAATCAGAATCCAAAAACTGTACTGATTCTCTTAACAGAGGTTATATTCATGTAACTTTTCTTATATTTTTATAGTTATGCTTTTAGTAGTTGTTCTGCATCTCTCATAGTGCCCTATCTATAGATTACACTTTATCCAAGGTCTAATGTTAAAACAGGCTTGGTGAACTATGGTTCTGGGCAGCCACTGGGTATGCTGGAATGTGTGAGGAGACACAGTAACTGGATGAGGCTGCTACTACCTGAAGCAAAGGTAAGGAGAGAGAAGAATGAAAGAAGATTTCCTTCCTCTATACAGATTGCATTCTAAGTAGAATGCTTTCAAAGAAAACAGACAAAAGCTGTTTTCCAACATGTTTTCAAATTTGGCCAGTATAAATAAAATGGCAAACATTTAAACACAAACATTTAAGTGTGTATAGGATTAAGTCCCCATTTTCCTAGGAAGAGAATCAGGAGTGTATTTGCTGAGTCTGTTGTTGTTGTTTATTTTGTTTCTATATTTTGTAGTTGTTGTTGTTGTTATCTGTTTCTTGTATTTGCAAAGCAGAGATTTCTGTGTGACTCTGGTTGTCTCAGAACTCTATTTGTAGACCAGACTGGCCTCAAACTAAGAGAGCCACCTACCTTTGCCTCCTGATCACTGGGATGAAAGGTATGCACCACCACACCTGGCTATTCGCTGAGCTTTAAAGTGCCAAATAAGTACTTACACATGAGGAGCTAAGATTGGTGTTTTAGTTTTTGTTTGTTATTTTCCCTATATGTTTGTTACAAGCAGTTTTTTTTTGGGGGGGTGCTTTGTTTTGTTTTTATTAGCTGCTGTATATTTTCTAAAGATGTGATACCACAGGGGCTGGTGAGATGGCTCAGCGGTTAACAGCACTGACTGCTCTTCCAGAAGTCAAGAGTTCAAATTCCAGCAACCACATGGTGGCTCACAACCATCTGAGATCTGATGCCCTTAATGGGGTGTCTAAAGACAGCAACAGTGTACTTACATATAATAAATAAAAAACTTTAAAAAAAAAGATGTGATACCACAGTTTTTAGTGTTACGGATTGTTCTTGAGCAGGTACACGTCATCTAAAAGTCTAGAATGTCATGTCCTCATGGTGACCAAAGATCAAACTGGACAGCAACTCCAGGTTTGTGCCACACCAGTGAACATTAAAGGTATAAACACTCACGTGAGTAAGCCATGCATAATGTAAACTTCAGTAAACGTGAAAGAAAGAGGGAGAAAGTACTGAACTTTATCGTGTGGGCAGTTGTATAAGGCTATGACCGAAACTAGGAGAAGACTTAGGCAACTATTCTTTCTTATGATACCACAATAACATTCTCTGTGCTACTAGGGCCAAGGCTCCACAGGCTCCATGCAGGCTCCCTGGGGCAACCAGGAAGGAGAGCATACTCTCTCTGCTCATGCGCTGTCTGCCCAGTTAGGGGTGGCCAAAGCCCATGTCTCCACATCTATTGTCTCTGACTCTAGTATTCTTACTTATTGACCTTGGTTATCTGCTAGGTAGGAGTTAGTTAGCAGGCATTACAAATACCCGCCTCCCACTGCGAGCCTTGCTAGGTTGTTAATTTCACAAAGCCCTTCATCCTCACGGCTACCAAGAAGCAACTATAGTTCCTTTTAATTAACTCCAGTTACTTTAATTAACTAAAGGATGTTCCTTATTGAAATGGATGGCAGCTTTTTCTTAAGCTGTTACAGTTAGCTGCCTTAGAAGCAAGAATGTGTACCAGAATAATGGACAGAATGAGTGTCTTGGACGGTGTTAGGGATAGTTTCATAGAAGCTAGCCAGTCTAGCATCTCAGAGCCCATGTGTTTCTTTATCAGGTCATGTTGGCTATCTCATATCTGTTGGCCAGCTCTACATTTTTCATACTGTTTCATGTTGGTATTGCCCCTTTAACTGTAACATGTGTTCACGCATTAACATGTATGAGTGACTTGTGGTTTCAACATGTACCTTCTCCTATCACCACTTACCTCAAGCCAGGTCTTGCCTCAGATGTTCTTTATAAGTACAGAGCTTCCAAAATATAAGTATCACAACTTTGAGGGATTTAGAGACCCTACTCACTTTGATCCTGTGGCTACTTATTCCCCGTATGGGCCACCACTTGTGGCTTGCCCTCTGCTCCGTCCTGTGGAATAAAAGGTAGCCTACAACAGTGTTCTTCTTCAAGCAGCTTTATTCAGGTTCCTTGTTACAGCACACTTGCTTCTACCTTCTTCTTCCTCCAGCCCCCTTGAATGCTCTCCTTCTTCTCCTTCAATCCTCCCGGCTACTACCCCTGCAGTCCCTTATATACATTGCCTTAATCCCATCAGCAGCTGCCACGCTGTCACTGTTAAGTGGCTGTTCCTGTGATGCAAGGTGGGCTAATAGAGTAGCCACACCTGGAAGCAGGAACCTTCTCTCTACAATGAGCCACAGCCACAGTGCCTACTCAAGCTAGCTGGCTACATGCCAACCGTCATCCTGACAGTGGGGAGAACTGCTTCCTACATGATCCTTTCCCCCAGTTGTATTCATAAGAGCTTCACATTTATTCTGTGTCCACTTGTAGATGCATAGAAAGTGTCACACTTTGACTGCAGCAATCAAACTCAATGTAGGAAAGTGCAAAGGAGGGTTAGGGTAATCATAACAACATCTAGTCACAACAAGGTAGTCATATGTGGTCATTTAACCTTTTGAAACAAAGGTATTTTTACAAAACAGTTATAAACAACTTTTAAACTAAGACATGATTGCCATTACTGGGACAGGCATTTGTAGTCAAGGTTTCTGGTGGAACATAGCCCAATCCTAGAGTAAAGAGGTTTAATCATACACACAAAGGAACCTAGTTTGTGCTTACTATAACATGGCCTTGAAGCCTAAGATGGAGGCAGGCTGGTACTTTACCCTCTCTAGACAAACTGAAACTGCAAGCTGTTGAGAGCTGAGAAAATGAAAATTTTGAATTTTCAACTCAGGAGTCTCTAAACCAGGAAGTTCTGACATTTGTTATTAAAACAAATAAGCAAAATAATAAAAAATGTAAAATACAAGTCTCCAGGTGAACGCAGACAATATCCAAATAAATATTTGAACAGTGCCACTAATGTTACGTGGTTGTTAAAAATTGTCTTTTCTGCTTTTGTTAGTCTTTAGCTAATTGGTTATTATTTTAAGTACAAGATAATAGTCTTAGATAATATGTTATTATTTTAAAGTACAAAATATTAAATAAAACACCTTATATAAATGGTACACTTTATAAAGAGTAAATTAAAGTCAAAATTTTAGAAATATTGATGATAAGGAAAACTAAAGATATGACTTACTTCTAAAGAATAAAATTACTCAGACATAATAGAAGCAAAAGAGAAAATGATAATTTGCTTTTCTATGAATTGGTGTTAATTAGGTGGAGCATATGATTCTTAAGAAGTTTACACCCAGCCATTTGGGTTTCAGTGCTGTATCGTGTTTTATAAGTTCTTATATAAATATCATATATTTATATATTCTTGTCAATCAATACCTTATAACATGTCCTTTGCACTTAGATATGAATGACCTTTTTGATGATTCATCTTCCTACTCTCTTGCTCCCTCATATTGCCCTTTCATTCAGAACAATGGCCCCACTGCTTGTTATGAGATTCTTAATCTTCTTCTATAGACCTCTGAGTGAGCTCTGTTTTCTTGATAAGCAACTGCTGTAAATTGATACAGAAGTTTAATTTCTGACATGTTGGATGCTTCACTCTGCCCTTGCTTGTGTCTTTATGTAAAACAGACTCAGGTGGGATTTATCTTAACTCAAAGATAATATTGAGTTCATTTTCATCCATTAACATTTGCAATGAATCTAAAACATCTTTGCAATCCAATGTTTGAGAATCTTGTTTACTGTGAAGGGTGAGGCTATTTTTTATTCTTACTGTTCTAAGAACATTTATTTTCATAGGTTATTTAATCCTGTAGGTAGTGGACCATTACCATTTTCTCTTTACAGATAATAGAATTCAGACTTAGTGAAACCAAATCACTTTCTCGGGATCTAACAATTCTCTAGAGGCTAAGTCACTGTTCCAACCCTGAGGTTCAGAGAACAGTCTCTGATTTCTAAGCTCAGGTCCTTCCAACTATTTCTTCTTTGGTGTATTGCTTGTCTTGTGGTACTAGATTATGAGATTTAATAGCTAAAAGGAAGAAAAGGAAAAGGAAGGTGATAAAGTTCAAATTAATTTATTTTCAACCACAGAAAAGAAACAGCATCACTGCAACTAGCAAAACGATCGACTTTCAAATAAATGAATGTCATTGTCAAAACCAAGAAAGGTCTGAGAGAAACGTCTACCTTTCCTTCCAGTGTCCCTTCATTTCACTGTCACAAAGAGCTTTCTGATTTGCCATTGTCCCTTGTTAAAGCCACTAGAATAGAAACTAAGCACTAAGTGCTGTCCCTCAGCATCCTCCCTGGAAGATATCTCAAAGCCTGATAGGGGACAAGGACCTGGGACAGAGGATCACTTGGGGGCACCTCCCCCATGTTGTACTAAGATCTTTTCACTCCTCAGATTACTTATGAAACCAACATTCTCCCTTTTACTTTTAGATCAATAATAGAAATGAAAAGAGTTAGTTACCCTGGAAGCCAACAGAAGAAAGATGGTTTGTTTCATTCAGTGAAAGTTACTGATGAGCACCTGCTTAACAAGAGAAAAAGACTCTAGTTTTGATCCTCAGTAATGCAATAAATCAACAAATATATGAACATACAAATTAAAAAAATATAAATTAAAAAGAAAAGTAAATAATAAATCAGTAACAGTTATTAAGTATTTATTATATTTTAGGAATTAAATATACAACTATATGAGAAAACTAATATCTCTATTCTAAATAAAATCTGAATCTTTTAAGGCACACATCTCTCTAGATTTTATGTGCAAAAATGCACTTTTGAAAAATGCAACCATTTTTATTTCTTTGATATCAAAACTTTCTCAACATTGGGTTTACTAATACAGGTTTCTCTAAGTATGGCTTTCATAACATGGTATGGCTTTAGAACTATTATTTCAAAAATGTCTGAGATTATAGAATTATTCTTTGCAGAATCAAAGAGTGGCTGTTGTATGGACAAGTTAGTCATTTATAATGAGTAACTGGTAGAAGACCATTGTGAAATTAGCCATTACTTTCCTGCTTAATATAGAAATTGAACATTGTATATTTTAGGTTGCGTTTATTCTTCAGTATTTGTCTCTGTTTATAGACAAGTAACTTAGGCACATGGTGTTCTATATAAATTCCCACTAGTTTCACCTGAATGGGAATGATACCTGCTACTCTCTAAAGTTTGCTAGTTCGGAATATTCTATGGCAGGCTAAATTTTGTTTTAAGTTTGTTCATATAGAGGATGAGGTAATATTTATGAAAAATATTTTCTTGATATTAGTACCATCTAAAAGTTAGTTACCATCCTGTATAATCTTTTCAGTGTCACAAAAAGTCAGAAAAATCCAGGTTCCAGATTCCTAGGAACACGGATCTTTCCACCACCAGCAGGTAACAAATTCACAAGTCTGATGGATGTGTGAGGCATGGTGGATACGCTTTCTTGGTGTGATAACTCAAATGTGTAAACTCTCCATCCTACTCTGTAAAAAGTCACTCACTTCACTAGCACATGGATGTACTTAAGATTTTAAGGTTAAAGGAAGCAACTAATGGATTTTTAAAAATGTCCTTCTGGCATACCAGCTATGTAATAGTTGGTGAAGTGAAATGTTAAAAACTGCATTTTTCTACAAATAAATCAATAACGCTCTGTCTCTGCATAAAACTGGGCTTTTAAGGAAGAAATGTTAAAAACTGTAATTATGTGTTACAGAAGCAAAAAAAAAATAAATAAAATAAAAAATTAAAGGTCAAAAAGCAATCTCTATTCAGCTTAATGGCATTTTTTATTGACCAAACATAGCATAATGGGAAAGTTGCTTTTCTCTTTATAACAAGGCTGCTCCCATAAACCAAGTCTGCTAGTTCAAAACCATCAACACATCATATGTGCACTTCCTTACACCAACTGTCAAGCTCTCAAATATCCGAGTTGTACACAAAAGGCTGACGGAATGTCTAAGGTTGGGATAAACAGTTCCTAAAAATGCATGAGATCTCTCTGAAAATTGAGACATAGAAATACCTTCTCCATCCCAGTGACTGCATTTGGTGGTGTGAAAACCACCATTTTATTCAACTGATTTGTCTCACTTAAATAAATTGGCTGTTTAAAGTGTGCTTTAGTACAGAGAGAATCACAGTACTTTGAGAAATTCCCTTTACAGAATTATACCATATTGTTTTAGTTTAATAATGTGTCTTACCTGCTGCATTTATACAATATTATAATATCATAAAATACATCATGGCTCTGTTAATATTCTAACCAAAGTTAGAAAAGGAGATAACTATTTAAAATAATCTCTGAAGCATTATTTTAAATACAGTCTTAACAATAAGGTATGATGTAAGGGAGGATGGCCCTGTGGGGCATAGGTGGGAGAGGAGATCCTTGGTCCCATGAAGGCTGGACGCTGTGTGTGGGGGAATTCGAGGGTGGGGAGGTGGGAGCCAGGGTAGGTAGAGGCACATCCACAGAGAAGCAGGAAGAGGGGGGATGGGATAGGGAGTTCCTGGGGGTAGGGGGAATCGGATAAGGGGATAACATCTGAAATGTAAATAAAATGTCCAATAAAAATGAAAAAAAAAAAAACCCAATAAAGTAAGACTAGAATTTATCAGAGGAATAATTCAGAAATCTTGAGTTTCTGGGATCCTGCTATTTCTCATTCTTTGCCAAATTAGGCAATGTTTTCTGAATTCCAGAAATATCTCATATTATGAGAAAAAGAAATGGTCTCCCATTTGAATAATAATCTACCAAATTTCAATGGCCTAGGTGGCAATGAAGAGAAAAATGAAAATTCAATTAGAAATAAAAATGCACAACCAATAAGAGCATTTCAGAAATGTCTGTGTCCTTCTCAGTGCTGAACGAGGAAACTGAGTTCCTTCCATCTTGTCTCAATGTCATCTAAAAACATGGCCTTTGTGGTCATCTCAGAAAGAAGAGTGGGTCGTGAGCCTTGGAGTTTTTTGTGTCATATATACTAGGAAGATGGTTTCGTTACTTTAGTCGAACACCCAGTAGCCAGCCAGGGTTCATAGCAAAGCCAGGCACACACTTGATGGGAGGGTCGGAATCATTGTCTTCTTGTCTGTTTGAAAAAGGGACAGAAGAATTGTGAGGAATGTTGAGTGTGTAGATATTTCTGTGTAATCAGTAAACAACACGTGTGAAGTCTTGACCATGGCCCCATGACACAGGAATCCTGGGAGCTAGTTGTTGGACATGGACAAGGAGTTTCCAGTGGCAGATAATTACAACAGGCAGAAGACATGGAAATAGTAACAAACAAACAGCCCTCATTTTTCGTTCTCAGACATCTCTTCTTTCATTTTTTTTCTAGTCTATCTCGCAGCCTTTTTCTCTTAGTATTTCCTTGAGTCCCTTTGGGCTAAATAGGGAGTTTTGTCTGGTCTGTAGAGATCCAAAGTTTTTCCAAGTTTTACAAAAAAATTCCAAGCTTTGCTTCATAAAAAAATCTGATCACGGCAGTAAAGGTGATAGAAGGGTAGAAAAATATGGCCAAAACTTCAGCTTTTGGTAGAAGTGCACGCATATGTATGGAGATACCAACATGAAATGTGCACTTTTGAGAAGTCCCATGTTGATCTTTCTGAGTCCCACTGAGAATCTGGTGAACTGATGGATTGATATCTCTGACAGGAGAAATGAAAATTAAATTAGAAATAAAAATTAACAACAACCGAGAACATCTCAAAACGAAATATCCATCTTATCAGCTCCTTTCAAAGACTCCAATGATGGGTATTGTTTGAATGGAAGAAGTGATTTTTCTTTTCAAAGTTTCCCATTCAGTAAGATGACAAAGGTATCTGAAATTACAGATCTGAACTCACGGAGAATCAATGCTTTTCCTGCTGGCAACTTAGCAGCTTTTGTAATTGATGTGACAGTTTCATTTCCCCACTGCCACAGATAATCGACGTGTTACTGCATCTCTCAAGCAAATCTTAAAAGAGGGAAGGTTTTCACTTTTACTTTTTAGCAGATATTAACATCCCCCAAACAAGGTAGGGTGCAATGACAAGCAGTAGATTTAAGGCTTTGATAATGACCCTTTTTTGGACAGTACAAAACAAAAAGTTGTCAGTGCTATGTCATCAATATGCCTAATGGTTGTTTCAATGGGACAACTGAAAAATTTAAAATCTTTATCTGTGGCCTTTTAAAAAAGGGGGCCATCTCAGCACAGGATCAGACAGGCATGAACAGAGGTAGGTAGGCAATTGCACCTTAGATATCTCTGCTCCCAAATTATCCCTTTTCTGTGTCCTTATAGAATAAAATAGAAAAGCTTTAACATAGCAGGAAGGACCTCTTACTCTCTCTCCTGTTTAGCCACATCTCTCTGCCACCCTGCTATCAGAAGACTTGAAGAAAGGACGTTGTGCCATGATCTTTCTAACTTCTAGGTCATTTGGCATGAGCTATTCTCTAGGTTTAAGGTTCTATGTCTCAGAATAAGGTAGGTTTTCTTACAGTAATAGCTACACGTAGCCATGTCTTAAAATTATCAAAACTTTCTTTTTATGTATGTGATGGGAAATGGTGAAGGCTATCTTATCATTGACACCCCTACACCAAGTTTCATCTCAGTGTGTTTCATAAGAGCTCTGTTACTAGGTAACAGCACAGCATAGCCAAGCATTGACCCCTCTTCCTTATGAATGAGGGATTCATCTTCCTAACCTCAACTAAGTACCACTCTCCCAAGCCTGAGGTAGCCACCAATCACTAGTACATATTATAGTCAGAGCACAGTAGTGTTAGAACATTTGCTGGGTGCCTACTAAGTGTTCCTGAGAGAAATCTGTTTGGCTTCTTTCCTGATTAGACCATAACTTTACCATAAGCATTGAGTATATCTATTTGTGCCAACCAAACTCTACAGTCAAAAAGTTCTTCATAGTAATGGATGCTCATTGCACATTAGATATATGTATGAATGAATGAATGAATTAATGATCACTGCTATATGTATTATGTTTTATTACAAGAGTAGACTAGGTTATGATGCACAATAGCTACACAATATTAAATGCAGGAGTTTTGTTGTATTTGTTTTATGTATTTGAAGCAGGTAGACAAAGGGTATTATCCCTTCTTTTTAAGGAACTATGCAATCTAGAGTCTAATATTTTATAGTTACATCATCTATACCTCAGCATCCATTTTATTACTGTGTCCTAGGTGTTAGGACCCGAATAATCATGATAATCAAAGTGGCTTTCTTAATTATTTTTGCAGAGAAATGAATCATCTCAATTCCACTCACATTGTAATTCCCTGGACCAAAGCAATTGCATGGCCTCATAGCTATAAAACTGGAAGATGTTGACTAATAAATGGAAGATCTGGTGTCTCTGTCACAGACTTAGAGAAAATATTCTCATAATAGAAAATAAAATGTCTACAATATGAAAAACATAAAGTTAACAAGTTCTATAATCACATTTCCTTAGCACTTTCTCACTGAGGTGACTAAACTCAATAACTGGCATAAATTGACTCTCAGGTAGAGAAAGGAAGAATCAGATTTCTGTGTTTGGGACACACTTCTTTCACAGATAAACAGCTATACTCGAGTTAATATGGTTCTGCTTTTGAACATCCTGTAATATTTCTAACAATAAAAACTGTGTGGTAACATTCAAAGCTAAGAGTACTATTTAGATATATGCTAGAGACTGCAAGGCATTTATAATAGCAGAGTTGTCAATATGTTTAGACATATAAAGAACTACATATATAGATTTTCAAATACTATGAATGTAGAATGTGTCTGAGATTTTATATTTTCTCACTCAATTATGTACTTACTAAGAATACTTCTATTTTAAAGCCTACAAAAATCCTTTGCAGAGCTTCTCATGATTTCATCCAGGGCCTTATTTTTTTTTCTCACACTCAAACATAAGTATCTCTGCAATATTCAATATATGACTAAACTAAATTATTGTAACTATTTTAGCTTTTATTGCTACATAGAACAATTACAGGACTTAAAAGGCAACTTGATTCTCTTAAGTTTTCTAATCCGAACTGGAGTTAACCAAGCAATTCTTCCATTTCGTACAATATCTTCTGGGACTGAATAGGTCTGATGCCTCAATTGGGATGAGATGGGATATCAGGGGTAACTGAGTATCTCTGTACAAATGGCCTCTCTACAGCTTCTTGGCATTCCTCACACCATACTGACCTCAAAATGATCCAAAATATTATCTGGAAGTGATCAAAAGGAAAGCTGTTATTCCACTTAAAGTTTAAGCCAGATTCAACATAATACAATGGATGCCACACCTTATTGGTCTAAATTAGTTACAGGGTAGCCTTATTGAAGAGGAGGAGATAGACACCATTTCTGGAAGGAAGAATTGGTGAGTGCTGGTGCTTGCTAAGTATTCCTGAGGGAGAGCTGTTTGTCTTGTTTCCTGATTAATCCTAACTTTACTCTAAATATTGACTGTGTCTATTTGTATCAACCAAACTCTACAACCTGAAAAAAAATACTTCATTGTACTGGATGCACATTGCATGTTAGATGTATAAATGAGTGAGTGAGTGAATGAATGGATGGATGGATGGCAGTTATCTTGGGAAACTATTTACCATGGGAGGCAGAAGGAATTGGAATAAACATTTAGAAGCAAGCCCAAATGATTCTTGGTAAACATTGAGCTTACTTAGGGTGGGCTGTTGTGCCCGTACACTCACAGAAGCATCTTCTTGACATACATTTGGTGCATAGCAATAGCAATCTGCTGATTTTGCAAAGGTCATTAGTTATTCCAATGATGAGTCTGATACAATTTAGTTAAGAATGCTTCTCTATATTAATATAGCGATTAGCAATAAAGCTGTTGGTAGAATAAATGATAAAAATGAAGTTTAAATTCTCCTCAGAGGGGTAATTATCTCTGACAAAAAGTAATACATCTTGTGTTAGAAAGAAAATAATATGATAAGGAGGATTGTGTCATCTTAATGGATTTGTGGGGTAATTTGTGTCAGAAGACAGTATTCATAGACAGGATGAAAATATGGACGCTCTCTGCTGGACCACAGCAGTGATGTTCACACCTAATGCTTCAGGCCATTGGCAAGGATGCAACACTCCCACATAAAGAAACTCCAGGAGCCCTGTGCTGAATGAGAAAATTCTCTGAGTCTACATGCCTGTGATCATTTTAATAATACATGTTTCATCTAATGGGGTAAAATATGAAAACCCTTGGGGATATGAATAGCACCTCCTCAGCATGGAGTCTTGCCAGAATGAACCCGATTCCTAGTGTGCCTGCAGAATACTGAATCACTTCTGTAAGGAAAAGTGGCCCGAAGAGCTTTTGGATGTCTTTGTAACTTGCCATAACTAAATGTTCTTTCCTCAAATAGCCTCTAATTACGTCCTCCTGGCTCAGCTGTGGTTCACTAATTTAACCAAATATTACCCTGTCTCCGTCTTCTTCTGAATGTATTTGTTCAAAATAATCTGTCATCAATACTATTGCAAAATGAAATGAAGAGGAAGAAATAACTTCAAGCTTTACTAAATGTACACCATTTATTTACTGTAAAAAGGGATATGAAAGACATTCATGCTTTTACTTCTTGGCTAATGAACAGCAACCTTGAAAAGAAATGACTATTCTTATATTTTCCTTTAATTGAAGCTTATTGTCAAGCTACTCTGTTGAAGTAAAATTGTTTTTAATAATGTTTAAAAAAATTTAAAGAACAGTTGCTCTCCAATTTTTCTCAAGGTTTCATTGTGAATTTGAAAATGGATCTAACCGGCCAGATAGCTTTGCCTTTCTCTTTTGCTACAAGGAAAGCTATATGTAAAAACAGTTATTATTTTTGTTCTATAGAATTGGGTAATCAGAAAGACTATAGATTTCTCTTTGGATTTCTAGCTCAGGACAATTTAGCCAATAGTTACACAGCTGCTATGAACCTCTTGCATTAAATATAATGTAAGTAGGTATATGATAGCTATAACTCTTGAGTTTAAGAAATTTTCAGGAAATAACAGCACAGAATACATTTGTAAGAACCACATGAAATGGCTGTGGATATGCTCAGTGATCGAGAGCTTGTCAAGACTATATGAGGTCCTGGGTTCAATCTCCAGTACTGGGGGAAAAAAGAAAACATAAAAGCAATCACTGCAAATTACAATGTTCAATATGTCACAATGTGACATAAGAATCATATAGCACATACCTTTTGTTTATAGAATAGGACCACATACAGGAGTTTCAGAGAATACAATGAAAATATTTCTATCAATAATTTGTGCTCTGAGAGGAAATACTAGCTCAGATGAAAAATAGAAAATCAAGTTAAGGATCACAAGCAAGACAATGCTCACTAAACTGTGAGTTGTTGTAAGGTTATAGAAGTACTTTTAAACTTTAAGGTTTGATATGATAGCTGACAGAACAGAAAGCTGAAGAGTCAAGGTGAAACCACAGGCTGCTCTTATCTTTTAAGATTTGAATTCACTGGACAGAAGGAAAAAAAGACATAAACATTCTGTGATTAAAATACATACATGAATAGAATTAGGAATAGCAGCAAGAAATATCATGGAACCTAGTAGATTAGTTGTAGGTGACAAAATATAAAAGTGAGACCAAGTTCATGTATCAGAGACTTTAAGAACTGTAACAGTCATGTTCTGGTATATCTATGTGGACAAACTTGATAGCCATTGGGCTGGATCTAGCTGTGTGTGAAAACCAGGATTATGGAACCTGGACAGAAATAGGATAACCACAATGACCTATGTTATCAAAACAATCTTAGGATGTATTTTCCTGCTTGGTACTATGATACAAACTTGTTTATACAATAGACTTTCCAACACAGGACTTATGAATCATTTGAGGACATAGATTAATGACATTCATGGAGAAGACAGTTCTAGGATTCTGAAAGAAAAACAAAGAGTCTTGTGTTTTCAGAAGGTCATAGAGAATGATGAGCATTCCCTAAACAACAACTTCCCAAAGTACCTTGTTGAATAATAATAATAAAAAAATGACAATGCAGCCACTGAACAAAAACAATAAACTACTAAACATCACAAGGCAGCCATAAAACAGTAGAAGATTATTAAACTATTTGTACTCGGTTGGTCACATTGGAAAACTTCGACCCTACACAGTGAAGAAGCAGTGTCAACTGGTATCAAGACAGAAACAATTATCACAGGGAGAAAATCATGAAGTTCCAGTCACCATTGTATGAAACTCTTTCATTGAAATGAGAAATTTTAACACAGGAAAATCAAAGCCCACACACTTTTGATTGCTTAAGACTTTCACACAGAAGATGTAAAATGAGAAGAAATAACTGT
Source organism: Mastomys natalensis (assembly GCA_021653895.1). NCBI lineage: Eukaryota > Metazoa > Chordata > Mammalia > Rodentia > Muridae > Mastomys > Mastomys natalensis. The sequence continues at coordinate 2,557,690 of JAJTUV010000177.1, forward strand.
TATTTTTCAATTCAATTCAATCAACATTTACCAAATACAAAGCTTATCAGTGCTACTGTAAACGCTGAGTAAGAGTGTGCTTTAATCTTTTTAAGTAATTAAGGAAGGAGTCAAAGTACATTGTATATATGTTTATAAACATACACACAGATCAATGATGATAGATTACATGCATAATTATAGCTATGGTTTTAGTTATAAAAGAGGATGTATTATTATAGCAGCTTACTCAATCAAATTCTGGATAGTCTTGCAATAGTCTATGATCCAGAGAGCCAGAGAAACCAATAACATCTTTCCAAGAAGCTGGGAATTTCTGGGCCCATAGAAATCATGGAAACAGCCTCACATGGGTCTTAAAACTGGAAGTTCCCTGGACAATCACTGGTTAAGCACAAATTCAAAGGCTAACAGCAGCAGCACAAAATAAAACAATCAAATAAAAGCAGAACATAAAGAAAAAGAAAAGGCATACACGTAGGAATTAGATGTACACAGTGGTGAGATTCTCTCCTGCTTTTTAGTTTACCTGAGTCTGAGTTCCCAGCGTATTGTATTGAACATGAGAACAGGTCTTCCCTTCAGTTGACTGGCTCACATGTCAATCATCTTGAAAGACCCCTAGACACACAAAGAAGTGTGTTTTATTGGTTTTCTACAGGTCTCCAAATCCAGAGAAGTTGACAGTTCAAAAGAACCATTACAGTAACTAAGAAAATAAAAGGGATATAAATAGGAAAGGAAGACGCCAAAGAACGCTTATTTGGAGATGAAATGATTCTGTGTAAAATACCTCAAATACACTATCATAACGTTCCTACAGCTGAATAGTACATGAGCAAAGTAAAAAGATATAAAATTAACACCGAAAAATCAGCCTTGCAAATAACAAACATAAGGAGAAATAAATTAAGGGAACAATCCCATCCCAACCGTCAAAACCAAACAAAAGAATCTTGGGATAAATAGAATCAAGGAAGTAAAAGATTTGTTCAGTAAAAAATGTTGAGAAATTGAAGAAAGAAAGAAAGAAAGAAAGAAAGAAAGAAAGAAAGAAAGAAGGAAGGAAGGAAGGAAGGAAGGAAGGAAGGAAGGAAGGAAGGAAGGAAGGAAGGAAGGAAGAAATGCATGAAGATATTAGGAGTTGGAATCCTCCTATGATCATAGACTAGTAGGATTAATATTGTAAAAGTTTCTATCCTAACTAACAATCGATAGACTTAATGAAAACTTCATAAAAAAAAAAAAACCCATTGCATTTCTTCACAGAAATTGAGTAAATTTCATATGGAAACATAACATATCCAGGATAACCGAAGTAATACTGAACAAAAAACCTTCTGGTGGTTTCACCATTCCAAATTTTAAGTTATACTATACAGTTATAATAATAAATTGGCTGGGACTGGGTTAAAAGTAGACCTTGATCAATGGCATAGACCCGAGGACACACAGATAAGCCCACACTTCTGGAGCCACCTGATTTTTGACAAAAGAGCCAGCAAAACATGTAGAAAAAAAGTCATTTTCAAAAAATGGTGCTGGACAAACTAAATAGATGGACATATATCTCACCCTACACAAAACAGAACTCAAAATGGGTGAAAGACATAAATCAGGTACTTTTAATCAGATAGAACAGAAGATAAGAAACATGATCCAGCTTTACCGGCATAAGGAAGGACTTTCTGAACAGGACCCTTGTAGTGCAGGCATTAAAGCAACAATTTTAATAAATATAACTTCATGAAACTAAAAAAAAAAAAGTTTCTGTTTGGTAAAGAATACTATCATTTGAATGAGGAATCAGCTGACAGAATAAGAAAACCTCTACCAACTATATGTTTGAGAGTGAGTTCATATCCAAGATATATAAGAAAAGAAAGAAAGAAAGAGGGGGGAGAGAGGAAGGGAGGGAGGGAAGGAGGGAGGGAGGGAAGGAGGGAGGGAGGGAAGAAAGGGAGGGAGGGAGGAAGAAGGAAGGAAGGAAGGAAGGAGGAAGGAAGGAAGGAAGGAAGGAAGGAAGGAAGGAAGGAAGGAAAGAAAGAAAGAAAGAAAGAAAGAAAGAAAGAAAGAAAGAAAGAAAGAAAGAAAGAAAGAAAGAAAGAAAGAAAGAAAGAAAGAAAAGAAGAAGGAAGAAAGAAAGAAAGAGAAAGAAGACCCTAAACATCAGAAAACTAGCAACCCATCTTAAAAGGGGCAGGGAACTAATCAGAGAACCCTCCAATGATTAAATAGAAACGACTGAAAATCATTTTTAAATGCTTAACATTCTTGAAGTTATGAGAAAATTGAAACTACTTTGAGATTTCATCTTACCCCAGTCAGAATGGCTGAGATAGAAGGAGGAGGAGGAGGGGGAATTAAAGAATGATAAATGATGGCAGAATGTTGGAAAAGAGTAACAGTCACAGTTGGTAGTAGTGTCAACTGATGTAGTCACCATGAAATCAGTGTGAAAATCAATTTGCTCAAATTGCTAGAAATAGATCTACCACAAGATCCATCTCTTCCACCCTTGGTAATGTCCCAAAGAACTTTATAGCCTACTATAAAGACATCTCCTCATTCATGTGTGTTGCTATTCTATTCACAATATCCCGGAAATGGAAACAACCTAGATATCCATCAACTGATGAGTAGACAAGTATGGAACACTTAGACAATGAAATAATATTCACCTGTTAAGACAAATGAAATAGCTGAATCCATGGTAAATTGGTGGAGCCGGAAAGAATTATTCTGAGTGAGGTAACCCAGACCCAGAAAGATAAATGTTAGGTGTTTTTTTTGTTTTTGTTTTGTTTTTGTTTTTGTTTTATCATTTGTTGATGGTATCTTTGAATCTTCATATCTGTGTTTTTATTTGGAATACCCATAGAAGTGAGCATTTGCCTTCTTCTATGGCAGGCAGTTTTTCATACATGTACCAGTATGAAGTTCAAAATCAAAAGCCTTGGTTTTTCCTATGACTTCATCATAGAATGGGGACAATGTCACTTCTAATTTATTTTTATGAGTAGAAGAAGATCTCAAGACCAGTTCTTACTTGAGAATGGGAGACTAGATGAGGTTAAAATCACTGGGAGACTGGGAGGTTGAATTACTGAATGCTAATCTAGAAAACAGATTTGTCTTGCCTAAACAATATCTAATTTCAAAGATACTACCATGCTCACATAAACTGGCTTAATGCCTGCCAAGCTGGACATGTTTCAGTGACAGCAACTGTAAGTGGAACAGATTGCAAGATCTCACAAAGTCTCTCTAATAAGATACACTGTCTTAGAACGTATTGAGCATCACAGAACACAGGCAGGCAGACTTGGGTCTCCGTTCTTTTAATATGACTTTAAATTTGAAAAACTATGAATCATTTTTCCAAGTCTATCTTGCTCAAGGACTCTTCTCTACAATTTTATAGTCTCCTATTTACCATATTTTATTTAACAGAATGTGTTGTGATAAATAAATAACAGCTAGTCTTGAGCCTAGCAGACTTCGTGGTTGTAATATCATTTTTATTATTAAAAAATGGTTATTATAGCTACCTATTATGACCACCTTTTAAAGTTACTCAAACAGAGCGTGCTTAAAATGAGTGTGGGAAAGAAGAATGAGGCAGAGCAGGCTCAGCAGGTGCTTGCCTATGCATAGATTATCAGGAGGGGGAAGTTAAATGGTCAAGGGAAGCAAAAATGAATTGCCAATGTCCATTTAGGTAACAAGCCAGAGCTGTTACTTAACTGCCCATTCATTACTGACATTTTCCTTCACACCACGGGTTGCCATGACCCCTCATTTTGTAGCATTTTGCGATCAGAATTCTGCCACATGACATTTCACTAACCACATCCCACTGAACATCTCTTAACCCTCGACATCAGGGTGCAGACGATATATTTGAACCTGCAATCAGAAACCTTTTCCCAGGAAGTAAGTGCTTGCATTTTAGCATAAATGCAAGAAATGTGGAGCACCTCTTTATGCTATAAGCAGACATTTCCCAGATACAAAGCTTCCTGATATTCTCTAGATTTAAGTGAAAAACTTAATTTTCCTTCAAATATAATTTCCATGGTTTATTCTTTAATTTTATGACTGCTGGAAGCTGTTCACAAGAAATATCTTTTCTTTCAGGGACTACACAGTCAACTCACACATTTCCAATTTTTCTTTTAATGAACAAACCTGCCTCCATCTTAGCCTCAAAAGCCATCTTATAGAAAGGCAAACTAGATTCATTCTTGTTTATTTTATTTAAACCTTTGTCTTTTAATTAAACCTTTGTCTCTCGAAGATTAGACTATAACTCACTTGTAACCTCAACTACAAGCAGGTTCCATCCTGCTTGTTCCAGGATCATATCTTTATTCAAACGGTTATTATGATCACCTGTTGTTATGAACGCCTGTTGTTATGACCGTATTATGACCACTTTGAAATCATGTCTTCATTTCAAAAAGCTCTAATGACAATTTTGCAGCCCTATCTTTGTTCAAAAGGTTGTTACAGCTACCTAGTTTGACCACCTTTTTATGTTCTGCTCCTATAACCCCACTTGTTTTGCCTACCAAATTCCCCATTTGGAAACCAACTACTCCTAAGCTATAAAACCCCTGTCTTCCTCACACCCAATGCTGACCTCTCAAATCCCACCTTGCAGGAGAGGCAGCCTGTGTACACAAATAAAAAAGCTTGCTTTAATTAGTTGTTTACTTCAATTAATTTGGCAAAGATGATTTGAGTCAACGGTTCTTTCTCCTCCCATCTTAAGGCTTAACAGTGAACTTTAATTACTAAGACTCTTGGTTGAAACTTTCACATGCAAATTTACTTCTTATTTTATAATATTTTATAATATTATATGATAATTTAATCTCCTTATTTAATGTTCATGTTGCATTTTCACACAATCTTTAACACCCCAGTGAATTTTCTGGTTTTCTCAAATAGTGAAAAAATGAGCATACCAGCTATACCAAAGATTGGAAAAGTATAACCAAAAGAGGTCTATTTTTATGAATATATTTTTTTCAGAACATAGTCATTCAATACATTGACATGTTATCAATGGCTGTTTTCATGCTACAAAGAGAAGGACAGAGACCAAGTTGAATAGTTATTAATGACAATGTATGGCCCACAAATCATAAAACATAAAACCTATTAGAGAACAAACATTGAGAACAAAAATTGTATTATTTGTATGATATATGTTTTCCTGTCTCTGTAATTTCACTGATTTTACTCTTTAGTTTCTCTTCTTCTTAGGACATTATTCACATATGGCTGCTGGACTGTGTTCTCTGCTTAGTGGTCTGGTACTTGTCAATAGGCAGACCATGGAGTTCCTGGAGATAACAGACAATGAATCTTCAGCCTCCATCAGGCTCCTTCTAGTCAGAAAAGATATTTACAGTTTATTCTGGTCTTCCAAATGTCAAACTCCTTTTCATAAATTCTGGTTCACAGAGTCAGACAATGTCACTAAAAACCTATGAGAAAAATCTCACAAGCTCCAAATTGATAAATTTAAACAAAATAACTCCTATAAGGTTAAAACATTCTACAAATTGAAATATCATCATTAGCAACCTAGTTCTACAAATTGTAAATTACTCTAAGAATCCAAAGGTCTCAATCAATAATCTTTACAATACCAGGGATACTACCATGGCTTTGATACAAATATCTTTGAAAGCTGCAAGCAAGGATATGGCCAACATGGTCTATCTTACAGCTTGATTACCAAGCCCACTCATGTGTCAATTCAAAAGCTTTAGCCCTGTGAGGTGGAAAGGATACATTCATATACAGAAAAGCATGGATCAGTATACTCTAGGGGACCAAGGAAGCCTTGAGTGAATGTGTCAAGAGCAGTTACAGTCTTGAGTGAATTGTGTATTCTTAACATGAGCACCACCATGTTAAGGACCCAAGGCCCAATCCACAAGAATGGCAAAACCATTCCAGTATAATCAGGCTCACAATGGCACAGCCTTTCTCTGGTCCAAGTATGAATGCTTGTGACCAGTTGACCAGCATGTATAAAGACTGGCCTCTTACTTCTGGATGTTTACAACCTGAGACTGCTCACCTACAGACTCAACCTACCAAGACTAGCTAACTCCTCCTTGTGGGCTGGACATAATAAACAGCAGAGGTTCCTAGTTGTGTAGTTAGTGTCCTCTATCAGAGTAAACACAGCCCACCTGGTCCCTGCTTTTCTGTACATTTGTATGTCCTTTCTTCATGCATATTGAGAGTTCTAGGATCCTAGATGTGGGGATGTTGGTAGTATATATTTATTTATACTTACGTTCATGACTGTTAGGGCCAAATGCCAAGCTGGACATAATATTATACCCCTTCCCATTTTTTTTTATTTTTCCAGTTATAGCTGAATGATTAGTAACTGAGTCTCTAAATGACCAAAGAAGGCCAAAGGAATATGGATACTATGACTGAGGAAACAATATGGATTTTGACAGATGGTTGTTGGAAAGAGACAGGTTAGATGTGAATTCAAGACTGTATAGTTAATTATCTCATCAACGTTGATAAGATCAGGATGGATACAGACTGCGGGGTCCAGGATCCACTGGCCCACGTGTGTTAACTACACCACCTCCAACATTGACCCACCCTCCAGTAATATCTTCGTAGTATGACTTTAAATTAACCCACTTATTATTAGGTCTTGACGTAGATGTTTCTGGAAACAGCATCACATGAGCACTTTCAGAATGTGCTTTAATCTTCTAAGTGTTTCTTAACGCAACCAGTCACATTAAGATTAACTACTGTAGGCTAGAGGATGCCTCAGTAGTTAAGAGTGCCTTCTGCACTTCCGGGAATATAGGTTCCATTCCCAGCACTATTTAATGGCCTAAAAAATCATCTTAAACACAAGTCTGAGAAGATCTGATGTCTTCACCTATCCTCTCTGGTTACCAAGCATACACAACACACAGACATATATGCAGACAAAATGCTCATACACATAAAATAAAATGTTTATCCATCATAAAAGATAATGCCAAATTTCTGAAGTGCTGAAGTTACCTTTGAGAAAAGCAACATTCAACATAGAAAGGGAAATATTAATAGGTACTAGTAGTATTGCTTAAGTATTTAATAGAGTATGAGACACATGAATAACTACATAACTACTTACTACATAACTATACATGATATTCTCTTCACATATAATGGTCAAAGTCAAGGCATATATTTGCCATGTTATGTTTTATAATCAAAAAGTATATATAAAGTCAAATGTTAGTGGTGCATGCCTTTAATCCAGCACATGGGAAGTGGATCTCTATAAGTTTGAAGCCAGCCTGGTCTAATGAGTGAGTTCCAGGACAGCCAAGGCTAGAAAGACAAATCCTGTATCAGAAAACAAACAAAATGTACTATATATAAAACCAAAAACTATTTGTACAAAAATACATCAATATTTATTTATTTATTAAAATTTCATACATGTACACAATGTGTCTTGGTCATATCCACCTTCCACTCCTTTTTTCCAACTTACCCTGTACTCCAACATACCTCTTGTCTCCTTCCCAGTCTCACAGTTTTGTTTTTCTCTGTTAAGAACAATTAGTGCTGTGAATATGTGTTCATGTGTGTGGTCATCCAGTGGAGCATAGGGAACCTGCCAATGGCCATTTCAGCCAAAGAAACTAATTCTTTCTCCCTCAGCAGTCAACAAATGTCAGTAGTTCCTCAACTAGGGTGGGTAAGAGGAATCACTCTTCTTTGCTAGAATGTTTTCCTTGATAATTTTTATTTGATTGAAATATAATTATATTGTGTCTCCTCTTCCTTTACCTCCTTCCAAACCCTCCTATGTCTTCTGTCCAAGTCCAACCTCTCCCCCAACATCACTCCCAACTCCCTTGCATCATATATATATTGAATTAGACACACACACATATATATATGACAACATACATACATATGTCTCTCTATATATATGTATATGATGTATATGTGTATGATGTATCTGTCTATGTCTATGTATAATGTGAGATAATGTGAGAGCATGTGGCATTTATTTTGGGGGACCTCACTACATATTCTTTTCCAGTGTCATCCATTTACTTGCAAATTCCATGATTTCATTCCTCCCAACCGCTGAGTAATATTTCACTGTGTACATTTACCCGATTTTCATTACCCACTCCTCAACTAACTGATGTACTGACTCCATTCCCTGGATACTGTGAATAAAGCATCAATAAACACGGATGTGCAGTTATCTTTGTAGAAAACTCTGGGCATGTGCTCAGGAGTGGTAGAGCAGAGAACAGGGCAATTCTATTTTTAGATTTTAAAACTAGCTTTGCTGTATGACTCAGATTCTGATATATTGTTTATACTTTTGTTTGACTGTAGAATTTTTAAATTTTCTTCTCAAAATTTCAGTGACCTGCTAATCATTTATTTATTATTTCTTATTTAGTCTCCAAACTTCTACAGTATCTCTTGCTATTGGATCCTAGTTTTATTCTATAATAACCTGATAATAAATTAATTTTGAACTTTTTAATTTCTTACTTGCTCCATGTCCTAAAATATAGTCTATTCTGGAAAATGTTCTATGAGCTACTAATAAGGATGGATATTTTGTGGTTATTTGATAGACTTTTCTGTGAAAATGTGAAGTCCATTTGATTTATGCCGTAGTTTTGTTTTGAAGTTTCTTTATTTTTTTTTTAAAAAAAGAATTATTTGTTTAATCTATATGAGTACACTGTACTGTCTTCAGACATACCAGAAACTGGCATTGGATCCCATTACAGATGGTTGTGAGCCACCACGTCGTGGTTGCTGGGACCTGAACTCAGGACCCCTGGAAGAGCATTCAGTACTCTCAGCCACTCAGCCACCTTTCCAGCCCCCAACTTTGAAGTTTCTTTGTTGATATTTTTCTCTAGATAATCTAGTTATTGATGAAAGTGGGATACTGAAATATCTGTATCTGTCAGTATTTTGTATCCACTAGTATTTACAAAACTAAGTACACAATGCTCACCACACACACACACACACACACACACACACACACACACGCACGCACGTGCATATACATGCATACGAATACACAATCCTTGTATCTCAATGGTTTAATTCCTTCACTAATACTTATGGACTATCTTTTCTGAGTAATATTCATCTGTTATAAAATTGCTGCTGCTTCTTTCCTTTGGCTTCTGATTATTTGCAAGTTGTTTGATTCTCAGTTTGCATGGATGTGTCAATGAGGAGTTTCTTGCAGACAGCAGTTAAATCCTGATTTTTTTTCTCTCAAAGGGATAAAAATTGGAAAGGAAGAGATCAAAATATCACTATTTACCTGCTCTGCTTCTTATTTCATTAATTTCTTTGAATTGTACTCAATTTTATAATTTCATTTTAAAAATATTTTTTCTTATAGTTATTTATAGCACAAAAGTGTAGCAGATTATATTTATAAAATGGCCTTCTCTTTCTTCTATTTTCAAATTTTGGTAAAATAGTCTATATTCTCATTCATAAAATTCTCATAAAAAGTCCCTTTGAGCATATTACAATAGTTTTTTAGTCATCGATAAATATTCCAACACCTATGTTGCCTTTGACTTAATGCATCAGTCATAACCTGAAACATAATCCCTGTATGTCAAATCAGCTAGTAAGTGGGGAGTGTTACTACATGTGTACTAAATTCTGTTACAGTTCTCTCAAGATTGTTGGTGTTTCTTCCAGGCAGGTTCAAACTCCACGGTTGACAACTTAAGAGTACAGAGTTTCAGTTCTTAAACCAAGTCTTAGCCCTAACGATACTGAGGTCCTTCTTACACAACAATAGGCAATTCAAGCGCAAAGTAAGGTTTCGGAATAGTTTATTCTCTGAATGGAAGTTTGAGAGTCATGCTTTCTTCCCCCAGCGTTTCCCATGTTCTTCAGCGACCCTTTAAACACATTCTGAGCGTTGTTCTGATTTTAATCTACTCATGACGTTTGCTGTGGGTTGAATAGTACAAATGACAGCTGATGATTCTAAGGGGAGGAGACTTGTTTACAACATTGCCTCCTAATATTTACTAAACTTCTTTTTACTTCACTAGCTCCCTCTTCTGTTTCTACCACAAAGTACAAGACCTCTAGTAAGGGGTGTGCTTTCCTCTCTTTTCTTCTCTGGTATCTTTGAGGATACTTCTTTTTCTTGGAACCTTCCTGTCTGTAGTTCCATTTTTCACCTCTTGTCAGGGTGCCTCCAAAGAAGACCTCTCTTTCCAGAGGTGGTCTCTTCCCAGAAGCGTGTTTTCCCAAGAATGGCGCTCCTTAACAATCAGATCTATCGTCTGGAAGCCGAGTGGTCTGATTGACTTTGGACTGTTTTCTTTGTTTCCTCTTCGTTTGGATAATCTCTGGAAGAACCCTGCTGTACAAAATATAAATGCTCTGTTACTAACTTTGTCCTTGATCCTTTTCTGCTTTATTACTTTCCGAACCTCTATTTTTAATGAACCTCTAGGCATGATTTGAAAGATTCTAGGTATTTATTTAAATAGGTAAACTGATGGTGAGAACAGGAAACATAAACTTGCCAGACAGTTTTAAGTAGAGGATCCATGAACAAATGGCTTTTCCTTGGCTCAAAACTAGAGATGTTCCACGTCCGCAGTTGCATCCTTGCCGAAGGTCAGAGGTACCGAGAAGGGACAAAGCTCAAATGTCTTTGGTTCTCAGACCAGAGTGGAGGTCTGCTTTCTCCTTATCTCTTCTCTTAATGATACTTCCTATTCGCCCTAGAAAATGTCTTCCAGGGATACCCGACTCCATTGCGCACTACACACACACATATACACATAAAAATTAAAATCTTCAAAAAACGAAATAAAATAATTATAAGAAAAACAGAACTAACTCTCTTTGGTTCTCAAAATTTATGGACACGAACTCGAGACCATAGACACCGTGGGAGTTTTGTGTGAGTATCTAGCACCACTAACTCTTGAGTTCTTTTCACACCAGAGGTGTGAAAGAAAACTTCTGCCAAACTCAAAATCACCACAGTTTTCCTCCAGCAATAGATTTGTGTTATACCTGAATTCAAAGTAAAACGTAATATATGAATGTAGGTACAGGCTACAAATAATATTTTTAAAATCCTTTGGCTTCATTTCGAAAGGTATATGGAAATGTATGAAATCAATGTACGGATTTAAATTTTCTTTCTTTTATGGATTGAACTCCAAGTATATTATCTTTATTTGACTGTTAAAATGTACTTGTGCATAACTGTGTGCACAAACACACACACACATACAAACACATACACACACCTTTATTAACTGAGGGCTATAAAATATTATACCTATTAGAATTTTAATATTAGATTAAATATCCTAGGTAAATTCCATACCGTGGTTTGAGTATTTAAAAATATTTCCCTTAAATTATATGTAGTTGTTGATGTTTTCAAGTGCCCTCATCTTGAATGGTTTTGAGAACTGAATTGACAGAACATATCAAGTAGTTGATTGCAGATGTCTTGAGATCGAATTCCAAAGGAATCCCAACTTGACAATGCCTAAATCTGCAATAACTAATATTGATTTAGAATTCCTCAGACATAATCTTGCTAATAGTTCCCAGCTTTGACAGTCTAATTGTGTTCTAACCAATGCAGGATGCTACCACAACCCTTTATTCAGGTGACTTGGTTCCTAAAGTGTCCTCACACAAACACCTAGATGCTGAAGCCTTTCACAGTCTCTAGAAGATAGCTGAATTATAAGTTTTGTGATAAAAAATAATGTGGAAGAAAAAAATCTAAAATATTAAATAGTAAAAATGTAAAACCTCAAAAAATTAGATAGCATAGAAATGTAGCTGAAGAAAATATTCCCAAAAGAAGCTAAAACGCACATTTTAATAAAGCTGACCAATAATAAAATTTTCATGACAGAAATATTATTGCTAAGAGAAAATAATTGCTGTTTTATTTATGTGTTTATATCATTCAAATTGATTCCAAGTAGCTGAAAATACACACACTTATATGCATTATATATGTATTACTGTTGCCTAAATAAATTTAAACAAAGTTATTGCACAGTAGTTTTAATATTAGTGGCTATCAGTTCAGTGGGTAACTACAGAGGGTTGCAGACGGCTGTGTTTCAGAACATGGAACTGGAAACAGATACACGGACATTAGCATAAGCAAGGGCAGATTATAAGAAAAAGTTACACTTTCAAGGTAGGAAGCTCTGAAGCATAGAAAAAGTTCAGGACTTCATTATAGAAGATATTCGGGTCTTACATCAGCAGAGGTTAGAGTTGATTGTTTGAAAGCTGGTTTTCCTCCAAGGCTAAACTTGCAGCCCTTGCACCGGGCCTTCTAAAATGCCCACGACAATGCACCTGAGCATGCCTCAGTCTTCCACGTCAGATTATTTTGTTGCAGAGTTACAGTGAGTAGCTCTCCCTGAGATGATGGCTATTACATGACCTAATACATAATAGGCCAGTTCTGCAGAAAGGCAACTAATCATAACAAATGGTGTTGAAAGAAAAGTTAAAATGCATTTTTAAAATCATGAAATTGAGCCACGTACTTTTCGGTCTTTGTGCTGTTTTCTATAGTTTCATACAATCTTTAATTAATTTGATTTTGAAACAGAATCTCTGGCATGGAACTTCATCATATTCCTGCATCTGCCTCCAGAGTACTAGAATGGCTTATACACGCAAGCAAGACCATGGGCCGTATATTACCTCATGTTCACTTTAGAGACGTTGCACATGTAGCAGAGAAGATTTGAATCTTTTATTAGATGACACAATGGCCATATTTATGAGGTTACCAAATGTAAAACAATTCTGAATATTATGAAGTAAAGTGTTATTGAGTGCACAAGGTAATAATAGGTTTATTGGACTTATTTTCTGGGACAATCAGTGTATGACTCTTAAAGTGATAATGCATACTTCATTGTGAATCAGAGACAAGGTTCTTACTCAGCTTCAGATTCAGTGTATTAAACTGAATGTACTAAATTCCATCAGCAAATTAAATTACTTTCTATGTTCTCCTAGCTCTTGAATATACTTTTGAATTGTTTATGTAATTGCTTGAATTTATGAACAATTGTTAATAATTACAGCTCAGTGTACTACTGTCTCTGCTTAACTATTCTCTGATTCTTCTTCTTTTCTAAGCCCTATATTTAAGGTACTATTTATTAAAAACAACTTGTCATGATATGCCACCCTAGAGTAAAAAGTAGGAAGGGATGATTGTAGGGTCATTTTAGCTAGTCTTTTTATACAAAGGGTCTAAACAGGAGGAGAGAGAGAGAGGAGAGAGAGAGAGAGAGAGAGAGAGAGAGAGAGAGAGAGAGACAGAGAGAGACAGGAGAGAGAGAGACAGGAGAGAGAGACAGAGAGAGAGACAGAGAGAGAGAGAGATCATGCACATTCTATGCATAAGAAAACAGCTGCCACTCACTCGTACATCTTCTCTGCACTTCAGAATTACTAGACTATCATAGCTGGAAGCAAGACTGGTAACACACTACTTTAGAAGTTCTATAGGAAGCAAATGAGAGTGTGAAAGATGATAGAGGAGAGGCTATGGAATATGAGGGAATAGAATCAAAGTAATGCATACTTTTATGATGTTTAAAGTAAAAATTTTAAATGAAGTGATAACATAAATATGAGATTTTTCATAGAATCCACACAGAGGTTACTGCCATGTCTTAGGGATCAAGAACCACTTCTAAGGTGGTACGACTTAATTGATTGAACATACACAATTCTAAAACCGTGGATATTGGGGAAATTCAGTTTGACGGATCCTCAAGAGATGATAATTAATTTCTTGCATATGTGTAAAAATAGTTAAAAATACAATATGCTTCTGGCTAACAAAATTTCAAAGATATATGTATGACTCAGGAATCATTTATTCCTAAAGCTTGTGGTTCTTAAACCTCATCCAAATACAACCATATGTTTAGTCCTGTCAGATAAACTCTAAAGACAGAATAGAACTGTGTCTGGAATTGTTTTGTATTATTTGTAACACTGTGTACTATATGGATAACGTTACAGCATTTATTTTTTATCATATTAATTTAGCACTAATTGTTTCTTTAAATTTCAATTAGATGTCTAAAATCAAATTATAGATGTCGTATCACAATTAAATTTGTTTATGTATATGTAACCATATGAAATTGTATGTGTCTTTCATGCATATATAGTATGAGATAAATCTGTGCTCTTAAGTATCTTAAGTATCTGATGTTAATGACACTAAGAAGCAGAGTTGAGTGAGACAGGGCAGATGAAGGGCAATATTGCCTGCTAACACAAAGGAAAGAGTAACTATGTTAATTTCAAAAAGAGAAGAGGTTAAATAAGAAAATTTATAGGCGATACAAAGAAATATTATATGCTGATATAGGAACTATTTCTCCAAGAAGACACAACACTTTTGGGTATGTATTTAATTATGGTTGTCATTTAAAAAAATTAAACACTGTGTGCCTTTAACAGGTAGAACATTCAAATGAAATAGATGAAATAACTATTACACTTGAAATAACTATTACATTCCTTTGATATGAAGAGATCCAATTCACAGAAAATCAATAAAGACATAGTTACAATCAATACTATCAATTACTTGACTAAATACACTTGAATTCACTAGACTACTTGACCAAACACCAAATAATATATTATTTTCAAGTTTGTGTGTGGTCATCCACTTAGATAGATCACATTCTAATCTTTGAAGTACAACATAAATGAAAAACATCACACAGTGTCTGTTGTCAAGTTATAGTAAAATTAAACTTAAAAAAATAGCAGAAAGATAATTGAAAAATACACAATAGTTGGAATTAAATAAGATACTTCTAAGTTAAACATGGTTCAAAAACTAAGTCTCAGAAGAAATGAATTAAATAAAAGTTAAAACATCTAACTTGTAGGATGCAACAAACTATGTAGAAGAGAATTTATAATTTTCAGTGCTTACAGTATAAAAATATAAATAAATAAATGTATGAAAACTATAAATGATAAAAATCTAAAACCAACAACCAAATACTATACCAAGAGCAGTGGAAATAGAAGAGAAAAATTAACCCTAAAGTAAAGAGCTATGAAAGCATACTATATATGTATACACACCACACCCCACCACACACTACACACACACACACATACACACACATGTATCATATACATACATTGACAAATGTGTCATAGTGCAATATATAACTAATATACATTCCTAAAATAAAAGACAAAAACATGCATTGTTTGCCTTAAACAACTTTTAAACATAATAGAAATTGTAAGACAGAGGACCAGGGAGTTTGTGGTGAGATTGTGTCTCCTAGAAACATCAGGAATCTACATCAATAAAGTTTTGCAGCATGATTGCTCAAGCTGACCAAGGACAAGAATAGACAGGAAATGTAGGAAGAAGAAAATTCTAGAGGCTTCAACCCTACACAAAGGACTATAGGAAACTAAGGATGCTGAAAAAAAAGAGTAATTGTCTGTTCTTGGGAGGAGCACACCAACTGGTTATTCAATAGTGAATGGTTGGTCTAGATAACATACATAAAATAACATACAAACTGAGCAAGTTGTAAGTAGGTATTTAGGAATATATGTGTCTGTAACAAGAACTGAAGGGAAAAAAGGCCACAAATTTGAAAAAAGAGCAGGGTAAATTATGTGGAAAGGTTTGGAGGGAGGAAAGGAAGGAGGTAAATAACTAATTTTAATTTCAAAAAAATTAAATGAAAAATTATTATCTACAAACTATGGTAATCTGAAAATCTCTTTTGCTTACCATTAAACATTTTGAAAATAGTGTTGCCATTATTTATATTAACTTATTTCAGCAATGTTGAACATGGTTACATGGTGAAATGTCAATTTCAATTTGATATACATGTATTAATACAAACTTATTATCATACTTTATTAAAATGTTAATGTGACAAAATTGGGGAAGATATCAGTTAAATTGAAAAAAGAAATTGAATAGAGGTAATCAATAAAATTAAAGCTGGTGTCTTAAAAAAAATCAAGAAAATTAAACTTTGAGCTAGGGTAACTACATAAAAGTGAATGACACAAATTACTAATCTCAAGAAGCAAAGAGGGATCTCTGTGAATCCAGTAGACATTAAAATGATTGCGAAGAATGTTGTGAACAATGTTGTGCTTATACACATTCAGAAACAACTGAAATGGGAGAATTCCTTGAGTCAATATTCCAAATCTCAAAAAAAGAATAAATACTCTAACTAAATATACATGTGTTAAAGAAAAAAATTGGTCCATGATTAACATTCTACCACTGAAAGCATAAGGGTCAGATATGCTCACTGGCAAATTATATGAAACTTTTAAATAAGTGATTATAATACTTCTCTACAAACACTTTTAAAACTAAAACTGCAGAATCCTTGTCAGCTCATTAGATGAGGTCAACATGAGCCTACGATCAGGTGAAAACCTTCCAAGAAAACAAAAAGACAAATCATGAGCATGAACGTCAAACAAATTTACAAATTTTTTATAAATCAAATCCAACAACATGTAAAAATAATTTTAAATCATGATGACAAAGTACTTATCGTTGGCATGGATGGATGGCTCAAATTTAAATATTAATTACCAAATTTTAACAAGTTATGGGGGGAAACACATGATCATATGAGCAGGTGACATGAATGAACCATTTGACAAGAAACTAACACTCATTTAGTTACTGAAGAAAGAAAACCGCTTAGTATACTAGAAACTGAGAGTTCATTCCCTCAACTTGATAGGTGATATCAATGAAAATATTTGATGAACAATTAGACCCCTAAAATCTTTAAAACAGGGCCGGGCAGTGGTGTTGCACGCCTTTAATCGAAGCACTCAGGAGGCAGAGGCAGGTGGATTTCTGAGTTGAGGCCAACCTGGTCTACAGAGTGAGTTCCAGGACAGCCAGGGCTACACAGAGAAACCCTGTCTTGAAAAACCAAAAAAAAAAAAAAATAAAAAAAAAAAAAAAAATAAAACGTTAAAACACGGCTCTGGAGCCAGACAAGTCTGATCGATCACTCTTAGTACTTTTTACAATTGTGTTGAAAGTCCAAGACAACACAAAGAGAAATCATTATAGTCTGGCATCTATAGAATCGAATTGTATCATTTCAAAATTAGATACTTTGACTCTTACTTTTCCATGTGTGTCCCTCTTAATCCTTCTGAGGTCTTATTACTCCTGTTGAGGAGGAGGAGCAACTTCTCGGAGACAAGGGGGAAGAGGAATGGGATGAAGAACTGTAGGAGGGGCACCAGGAAGGGGGTAATGACTGGAATGTAAATAAATAAAATAATTTTTAAAAAGAATCATGAAATTAAAAGAAAAGACTTCAAGCATTGCATAACAGTAGAGAGGATGGATCCCCTTACCTTGTTTCTGATTTTAGTGGGAATGGTCCAAGTTTTTCTCTATTTAGCATGATATTGGTTATCAACCATATCAATTCAATAAAAAGAATTCTTTAAGCTATGGCTACTGTGAGACGCTTTAAAATTCTCAGTTGCCCACCAGGCTTATGCCAGATGCCTGTGAAAGGATTTGTTTTGTTCAAAAGAGTTATCCTTCAAAGAAATGGTGTGTGATGGTCTTACATAGGTCGTAGGATATTAAGAAATCCTTACATCTCTAATCTATCCAGGTCTTTTACCATGAAGAGATGTTTGATTCTGTCAAAGGAGATATGTATATGTATATGTATTATGTGTATTGTATATGTATTATGTATATGTATATATTGAGATGATCCTATGATTTCTGTCCTTGGGATCATTTCTGTGATCAATTACATTTATTGATTTACATATTTTAAACCAATCATGTGTGTGTTTAGAATGAAACCAACTTGGTCATGGAGAATGGTCCTTCTGATGTATTCTGAAATTTGGTTTGTAATAATCTAATTTAGATGTTAATCCCTTAGCCATCTTGACATTTGTAGTTCCCGACACAATGCTTGGCAAAGAAGAGGTACAACAATTGTCTGAATTAATGGCCTACAAGTTCCTGATCTGAAAATATTTCAACAAAAAGAATTCTTTAGGCTACGGCTACTGTGAGACACTTTAAAAATCTCAGTTGTGCATCAGGCTTGTGCCACATGTCTGTGAAAGGGTTTATTCTGTTCAGAAGAGTTATCCTTCAAAGAAACGGTGTGTGAATATTCGATTGATTGATGCGGTCCTCTACTTCTTGCCTTATAGCTGAGAAAAATCTTCAGTATGCTTGTGGTCTCAAGTTTGCCTAGCAATGGAATTTAACCTACATTATTGCTCATGTCTCTTCAGAGTATTGGAAGAGCTTCTTATCTGGCCAAAAATGTCTCTGATTAGTATCTAAATAGTCTAAAATTTTAAAACTTTTATACAAAAATGAAAAATGATTTGGAAAATTCTAGCTTCAAGATAGGCTCAAGTTCCACAATTTCTCTGAGTAAAAATATTCTACACTATATTCTCCCAATATAAGAGAAAATTATTGTTTTTAATCAATTAGTATATTGCAAGAAAAATTAAGCCTAATTAGAAAACAAAACTCCTACGTAGGCTTTATAGAATTTTGTAGTAATATATTTCTCTCAAAAAAATTGACATAGGATTATACTATTAAATTAATTAGTTTTATTAATTTAATTAAAATGAGATTGCAGTGAAATGAATTAATGCTAGGAACTGGCTTAGCAGATTTATGTGAATAAAAATGAACAGACACTTGTCTAGCGCCTTTCCTTTGTTTAATGAAAACTTCAGGGCTCACAATATTAAATTAGTACTTGAATATTTAGACAATACTTTCATAGAACTGGATAATGACCAATAGTATATAATACAATATTTATTTTATTTTTTAAAATAATTTTTCTACAAATGCTTTGAGAATTTCATACAACTTGTATCCTTTCTCTCTTTCTCCCTCCCTTCCTTCCCTCCTTCCTTCCTTCCTTCTTTCTTTCTTTCTTCTTTCTTTCTTTCTTTCTTTCTTTCTTTCTTTCTTTCTTTCTTTCTTTCTTTCTTTCTTTTTTAAACCCACTGAGTTACATTTGTACAGTTCAAATACTCTTAGTAGTGGAACCATCCCTTGGAGGAATACTCACTTATTCTACTTGAATAGTCATTCATTTACTTGACAAATATTATGTATTTTACGTATACCATTAGACCCCCGGAACACAATGAGAAAACTAGGCAAGTGTTTTTCTGTGACAGCTAACCATTCTCTGGGAATCCATTTAATTCGTTTTACTCTATAACAAATATCTATCTTCATGTGTTTACTATTCCTAACCTACACTTCCTCTATTCAGAATTCAACACATAGAATACTATCTTGAATATGAATTATAATTCTTTAGGAGTCTGATCAATGAATGGCCAAATCACCAATGGAAAATGAAAGTGCATCATAGTATAAGTTAACTCCTGAAGGAGCTCACCTATATGTGAATCGTGCAATCAAGGAGTCTGGTTTTGTTAGAGAACTTAAAAAATACCTCCCCAAGCACATGCACTAAACAGATATTTCATTTATGATCTGATAGAACCCAAATAAGTGCTCAGAGGAATAACTTCCTAAATATCAGAAGAGGAGATTCAGGTTCTGCGGCCGACAACCCTTTGTTCTTCATGTCTGCAGCATATGAAAGGCAAGCAAACCACACTCTCTTGGTGGGCCTTGACCTTGTAAGAATTTCTCATTCCTCTATAGTTTTGTGTGCTGGTGTGTGTGTGTGTGTGTGTGTGTGAGAGAGAGAGAGAGAGAGAGAGAGACAGAGACAGAGACAGAGACAGAGACAGAGACTACATAAATATTTGAAAGTTCTCCAGTCTTCTCCATGCCAATAAAAATATTCTTTGGCTCCACAGTCAAGTTGTAAATGTAGTCATCTTCTGTAAAGCTAAGTCTACAACATGATTGTTCCCCTCTCTCTACATTTTGGCTTCCTAAGACTTCCCTGAAAATATCTTAATAAAATATTTTATTACTGATTATGATGAAATAGTAAAGACAAATTTTGTCCTTATATATTTAATTTCTCTTAAATGTTAGCCTTTCTCACTATGTCCTCCACAAATCAATTATTTTCTTAACTCCTATAGTAATAACACATTCTCTTTTACAGAAAGGAAAAAATAACACACACACACACACACACACACACACACACACACTTAATATAGAAAAATGAAGACTGAAAGAAGATAGAGCAGAAGAACAGCAGCCTCCTTTACTCTGTGAAGCAGAGGTAGAAAACCACAGTACATCAAAGGCCTATCACTTCCTTAGGATCACAGTGCAAACTGGACAAACACCTCTTCCCTAGTCATCTTTGAATGTGAAGCAATTCTGTATTCACATCGTTTTGCTCCTTCAGGTAGCTGATTTTGCAGGAGATAGTAAATAAAAATGCCAAATTTGTAATGAACTGATACTATTGCAATCTGCATGTTAAGAAGAGCTTCAAAGGATAATGCAAATTGTCCAAACACTTGACTTTGATGCCTTGCCTTATATAAAATCATGATAGCAAGATCATATTGCCCTCCATGTTTTCTTTTTAGAACTTTGATATTTTAAAATACAGTTTTAGGTGGCACATTGAAAATAAAAGTATTATATCTGGGACATTCATAATTAGCAGGGAAATTTTTTTTGCACTGTGCTAAAAATTCTTTTCTATAGTGTGTTTCCAGTAGGGAAAAAAAAGCATAAAATTTAATGCCCTTGAAAGCTCTTTCTGGTTTTAGAACCATTAAACTGCTAAGACATAGCCAGGAGCCATGTTTAGTGAGACTAAAGATGTTTCTTAGTAAAACACTTTAAAGGAAAGCAGTTTTCCACAATATTTCCTAAAAATATTTTTGTTTATAATGCAGAGGATATTGTTGAAACAGGGAAACCTTATACCTTTCCCTAATCTATTGATCAGTTGATATTTATCACAGTCATATAGGCTGAGGAGTTTTTCCAGTTGTATTGTTAGTATTGATGCATATTCAATGTTAGGGTTAAACAATTTCTAGACTTTCAAAAACTATAATTTAAATGCCTAAGTGCTTCTGTCTTACTAATCTGTGGTTGATTATGACACAAAAATCATCCTTTTTGTTTCCTTTTATTGGAAATAGTGTTTTCTCATACAATATATCCAGATAATAATTACCTCTTCCTCTATTTCTTCCCGTTCTTCCCCATCTTCCCTCCCTTACCCTTTGGTTCTGAATCTCATTATTAAAAACCCAAGCCCAAACCAACTAAACAAACATACAAAAACCTCCCAGGTTTCCAAGAGACAACAACCAAACATGACAAAATATCAAACAAAATCTATCATATCAAAATTGGACATGGCAACCCAAAAGGAGCAAAAGAGTCTCAAGAGCAGGCACAAGAGTAAGGGACCCACGTGTTCTCACAGTCACAAGTCCCAGAAAAACACTAAGCTAGCAGCTCCAATCTATACACAGAGGACCTGATGCAGGCCCATGGAGATCCTCTGCCTGCCACTTCAGTGGTTGTGAGCTCAGATGTGCCTTGCTTAGTTAATCCAGAGGGAGAAGTCATTCCTTCTTAAACACATTAGAGTGGCATTGGGCCATATTCAATTGAGTGCTAGAAATAATGTAATAATCATTATTTAGCCCTAATAAACAATTTAGCCAGTTACTTCCTTTAGTTCCTAAAAGTGTAAATCTCACAGACCGATCTGCTGCCATTCATACTGCTGCCTTTTCCATACCAGTTCCCATTTGCCTCAGCTGTCTGTAGCTTAGAAAATGATTTGAGTAGAAAATTGCCCCCTCGTTATCATGCTAATGTTCTTGCTAATGCCAATTATTTCTCCAAATGCTGTGCTACAGCTGCATGCTGGGAGGAAGCTGAAAAAAAAAAAAAAAAAAAAAAAAAAAAAAACCAAGACCAAAACAACTACAAGAACAACAGTTTAAAAAAAAAAAACAAACTTCAATCTTAGTTCATAGACAACACTCTACCATCTCAAATTTTCTGAAATAATCTATACAGTCTATATCTGTACATGTATGGCCACTAGACTGTCCTTCATCAGTTCATCTAGTGATTGACAAAAGTTTCTAAATACTGAAAGTTATCTTGTTAGGTTCCTGTATGTGTGTCGTCTCTCTGTGTGTGCAGTGTCTCATGTCTCTTTCATCTCGTCTGTCATCTCTGTTTTTGTGGTGTGTTGTGTGTGTGTGTGTGAAAAGTGTTCTTAAATACCTGAAAGGATTCTTCAGACTTTTGTTAGGCTCTCCCTGTGTGTCTCTTTCTGTCTCTGTCTCTCTGTGTATGCAGGTGTCTCATTGTCTCTTTCCATCTGTCGTCTCTGTGTCTCTCTTTGTCTCTGTCTCTCTGTCTTTCTCTCATGTGTGTTTGTGTGTGTGTGTGCTCACATGTGTGCATGTGGTCCTGCAGTCAGGTAAACCTTGAACACTCAACTAACAAGTCAATAATTCTGTCTTAGCCTCATTTCTTCTTTGTATACAGCACTGGGATAAGTCTAGAATATGACAAGACTTATTAATACTTTCATAACTAGTCACAGCTCTCTATATACACATTTCTAATTAGATTTCCAGGAATATGTGGTTTCCTTCCATAGTCCTTATAGGTCCATAGGTCTGATCTCCAATTCTCCTTTAAGCTTCTTGGCTAATCTAATGTTTTGCAAAAATTTATCCACTGCTTCAGGATTATGATGTTAACATTGTCTATGCTGTTATGTGGCAAGCAGCTCTACATAAGAAGTTGTTATAACTCTAGCAAATGTTTCACCAAAACACAGAAAAATAGGCTTGTAACTGGGTTAGCCTACTGAATCACTAGATGCATCAGCAAGAACTATCTTCTGGTATTGGGATTGTAAAAGACCTTCAGCATTCTTCCACCTCTTTCTGTGACTTACAGGAAGCCAATTTTCACAATGATGAAGGCTATTGGTTTAGAAAGCTATTGTGAAATTGAATAATTGAAGGCAAAAATAGAACAAACTAAGGTGCTCAGAAGCTTACTGTTTTGGGAGGGACTCATCTATGCTTTGTTTTGTTTTGTCTTGTTTTTAATAACTTCCTCCTGGATTGCTACAAGTCTTTGCCCAATCCTTAACATTTTGAAAAGATCAATTGTGACATGTTTTGCTGTCATTCCTGTTGTTTTTATGGATGAAAGAATTTTTGAAGGTCCTCATTTCGTT
The DNA here is from genome assembly GCA_021653895.1 of Mastomys natalensis. Taxonomy (NCBI): domain Eukaryota; kingdom Metazoa; phylum Chordata; class Mammalia; order Rodentia; family Muridae; genus Mastomys; species Mastomys natalensis. Next base: position 2,581,035 of record JAJTUV010000177.1, read on the forward strand.
GTTTTCACTCAAGATTCAATTGGTTGTTATTTTAGGCTAAAATTTAATTTTGCTACAATTTTTTTCTAATTATTTGTCAGAACCCAATTAAAATATGATAATTTGAACTTTGCATCAAAGTTGTTGATAAAGTTCTTGAGAAAGCAAAAGAAATGTATGTAAGTGCACAGGCTGCTTTTAAATCTTATTGCCTGAGGGTTCTTAACCTCATTAGGGAGTGTGGCAATGCCCTGTGATATAAACTCATAATTCATCAGCATATCTTGGACTGTGGAATCGTAACACAGTTGTTTAAGACATATAAAGCCATCTCAATAGACATTCTGCAATGATCCAGCTGATACTAGTATAGATTATATCCTCTTTCAGTAATACAGAAACTGGCTCCAATTTATCTAAAGCAGTGATTCTCAACCTATGAGCTGCAACTCCTTTGGAGATTGAACAAGCCTTTCACCTTAGGGGTCATATAAGACCATTAAAAAAACATAGATATTTTCATTACCATTCATAACAGTAGAAAAATTAGTTATAAAGAAACAACAAAAATAATTTTATGGCTGGAGGTCACCACAACACAAGGAACTGTATTAAAGGGGTCTCAGCATTAGGAAGGTTGAGAGCAGCTGATCTCTAACTATGAAAATATTAGCAAAATTATAATTTTCCCAGGTTATTTATTATTCTGTCCCACTCTTCAATTTGCTATGTCAACTGGATTCTGAAAGAAAATTCAGCTAGGATTTTATCACACATACCCTCTGAGAGCACTAAACCCCTCCTATACTAGTCTGTATTCTAGTATGCCAGATAGAAAGAGAATTCAGAAAAAGTACAGGCAGTGAAGTAAGTCTGCTCAGGGCTGAATCCTGGCTTCCCCATTCTTTTGCTGTACTTTTGAGAAATTCTACATGCGGAGTCATAGGACTGCTTCATTACAGCTTGCTCCTGACGTGTTTTGCCTATTTTTTAACTTTTAATCTTTGACAATTTAAAACTTGCTGATATCTCTTCTATACAGCATATGATTGGAAGAGACACCTTTCTCAGCACCGTTCACAATAAACATGATTTAAAATCAATCAAATCCATGCCTACTAATGGGTTAATGCAGTGTGCATATGTATTTGTGCAAGTGTGTGAATGTGTACACACGTGCATGCACATTCACTCACTATATATAATGGCATGTGAATAAAATATTAACACTAATATATTGTAGATAAACCAGATAGAAGGATAAATAATTAAGTGAAATAAGCCAGGAACAGAAAGACAAATAAGTGCATGTCTAGACAATGGCCTGAGTTCTTTCTCTTACTGTTCCTTGTATTATTCTATATGGTTCTGAGGAAAACTGAGTGAGTCTTTTACAGGAGTCATCTAGATCATCAGAAAAAAAATTATTTACATTACCATTCATAACAGTAGCAGTTATGAATAGCAGAATTCTACTGAAATAGAACTACTACTAGCAGTAAATTAATAGATTCAGAACTAATTTCCTAGAAATAAAGATACAAAATAACTTTTGTTTTGTTTTTCCTTAGCCCAGAAGGCATTGAACATGCTCTTTAGCCTAAACTTGAACTGATCCTCCTGCTTCTATTTCTCCAAGGCATACTTCACCACACCTGGCTTCAGAGTAAGTTTAAATGGAACAAAATAGCAGTAGAGCATCTGCTTTGGAATATTAGTGGTTTGCCGTTTTGTCTCTGCTATTAATTGATTTTCTTATCATGCGGAACTCAAGTGCTGCTTTACTTCTGTTCTGAAGATGCTGTAACACGCCACAAAAAAAAATCTAAAGAGAACTCAATAATCACTGTGTCTTGAAAGTGTGAATATACAATTCTGTGCAGACAAGCTAAGCATTAGTAATGAATGCTGAAAGAGCTTCTTTTAAAAACAGGCATCTGAACACTATGTCCTAAGGAACAGAACTGGGTCTGACTCTCATTGTAAATTGCAGTCAATGAGGGGATGGTTGAAGCATGAGGAATTTTGTATTCATTATAAAGAATCTACGTCAATAACATCTTTACAAGATCTTCTTACAAATCAATTTGAAAAACCTGGCTAATTTATATTGATCAGTTCCTGGGAACATCAGTCCCAAGGAAGAAAGCAATTTCTAATTTGAGTAAGATGTATTCATAGAGGAGTTAGTACCTGTGATGTTATATTCATTGTATAATTCTCTGTTTTCTCACCTGGTTGCCTAAAACCTTAACATGAAGGGGTACACTAAGTGGAGTTCAAAGGACAGAAACCCTATGGACATGTAGAAAGTAGAAGTAAATTTTCACAAAAATAATAAATATAACAATTTTTATCAACGGAGCTTTCTGACTTATGTGGAACCACACACATTTGAGAGCCTACAGATGTTTTATTTAATGAGATCCAGGAGAAAACTTTATGTACATCTTACTGCAGACTTTCTTGTTAGAAGATCAGAATAGAGGGGGGAATGCTAGTCACCAATGCTCTGTAGGAAATGAGATTCTGAATTGACAGAAGCCAAAATGTACCATTTGCCTCCAGGAATCTGTTATCCCTAGGTTACTCTGCAAGTGGCAGGACCAGAAAGAAAATAAAGATGATATCTTCTTCAGAGAGCATCTTTTTGGTCTTGTTTGTGGAGATCTGTCGTGAACATTTATTTATCTTACCTGATCTAGGTCTTACCTATCTACATATAATCTCACACTCTGAAATACTCTTCCCAGTGATCTGCATCAGCAATCGGCTTCCTATAGGGAAAGGGACTCGGGGGAGAAGGAAGGGGAGAAACTGAAACACTTATTCTTCTGGCTCCATCTCTTCCTACCCATGGATAGCTAGCACTTAAATACCTCTACATGAGACCACTGTTTGCAGAAAGCAGAGTTTCCTCACCACCATAGTTCTCACTAAACTCTGGTTAGAGCTCTTAATCCTCATCTCTTCATTTGCTGTCTCTTTTGCTGATTCATTTAATCTTGCTGATTCATATTCCCTGAAGTCTTCATCTCATTTACACTTAGTATCCATGCTAAATAAAGAATGGACAGCAGCAGGTTTCTTAAAAACTGACTTTAAGACAGAAGTGTTGTTGGCATGTAGACAGTCCCTACTGGCTGGAAGGTGTTGTACATGTTATTTGAAGGAGAAAAGTCAATCTACCTGTGAACCATGTAAAATATAATAACCACAGGCCTTTCAAGAAGTACCCACTGATGCAATGCTTATACGAACATCATGAAAGTAACCACTTTTTGGTTGAAGTATCTACAACACAATGAGAGGCATACATGGCATGCCATTGTCAGACCAAGATTTTTTGACTAAGGAAAAGGCCCAAGAGAAGAGACTACTACTATTTTGTTGTTGTTAAATGACTATAGTATTCAACCAAATCTTAATGACTTACCATTCTACCCACACATTAATAAATCTCTCAACCATCATTATAGAAGCTTCCATCTTCAGTAAACCATAATTAACACAAAAATACACAACTGATCATGGTGCAAAGAATAAGAGACTATAGAATATGGAGTTCTAAATGGAACAAATGTATCAAATTCCCTCCTCTCTAGGCTTATGGACCATTGTGGAGGAAGAAGTGGATAGAGGAATCAGAGGTAGTGGATAACTGCAAGGTATTGGTATCTTCTGCAAACAACAGGACAGCTGAAACTATACATTTACAGAAATTATGACAGAGTACACAGTATCCGTACAAACCAGATCTAATGTCAACATGGAGACGTGAGGTAGGCTCAAAGTCCCACTCTTAGCCAAGTAGTATTGACAATTAATAGCTGCCAGAAGAGGGAAAACCAGCCCCTATAAGTCAACCTCAACACAGACTACAAATCCAAAAATATAGAGATATAACAAATTGGACTTAATGGATACAAACTATGAAAAAGCAGACACACCAATGGTTGGGTAGGGAAGAAGGAACTAGGAAGAAGTGTGTGTGTAGGGGGGTAAATATGATCAAAACATACTATACAAAATAATCAAAACACACTTTTTTAACTTAAAAGGAAATATTGGATGGAATTGCTTCTTTCTTGGGTAACTTAATAAACAAATATTAAGAGTGGAGGAAAAGGAGAGATATCAGAATTATACATCATGTTGTGGTATAACACTCATTATCATCATTGGCACAAGAGGTAGAATTAAAATAAAAACAGCTTATTAGAAAATTTAGTATCCTTAGAATGTGCCAAGCGTGATAGTAACATTTTTCAGCCTGACAGATAATATGACTACTTTATTATGGGCCTAGAGATAATTCAAAGAGAGGGAGAAAATGGGACATCTAATTTCTCAATCCAAGATTTGGGAATGGAAATCAGAAAGGTTCCAAGGGATCTTTAAATCAAATTATTATCTGTAATAGCCAGGAAATTTATATGTATCAATTAGTCACAGTAGCTTAGAATACTGCTGTAATTTTTCTGTTCCTGCATTACTGGTTTCAACCCTTTCAAGTCTCTTATGCTAAGACAATGCATTGCTCATGAGGGCTTAGGGTGGGGGAGGGGGTCATAGAGTCTAGAGTAAATAGAAGAGGATGAGAATATTCTCAATATTCCTAGTGCTTTTCCTCTTCCTTTAGTGAACTACAATTGCCATTATAAGCTAAACAGGAAGAGATAATCACAATTTGTGGAACCACATGAATCATTAGTTGATTTCTAATTAATGACACTGTCCCTAGCAATGGAACTTGTAAGCAGTGTGGTTAGCAACATAAAATAAAAAATTCCAGCTCTGATTTACAAAAAAAAAAAAATCTGACTTTAATAGCCTCCAATTTTGTTCACTGTTGCAACTAAAACAATGCCGGAACTGGAAATCCCCAATGGAGATGAATCCGGCAAAATCAATCTTCCAGTTTTTCTCTTGGGACCCTGTGTCTTTATATTTCATTGTTTCTAATCACTGAAAAAAGAGACATGCCTAGATCTTCAGAAGATAACTAGATAGTAACTGTTTTAATATTAATCTCTGGGATTTTTGACACATAAATGACAATGCCTCAGTTAAGGTTGGGGGTTTATGCTGCTCAGACGACAAATTGATTTGATGAAAAATATTATATATACACAGGAATAAAAATAAGCCTATGAAAATTAACCTTAAAATTTTATGCACTTTGGAATACTTAAAGGCTTAATGTAGACTTCTTTCCAGTAGCAGATTAGTAAGAATCCAACGTAAATATTTACATATAAATCACTTTTTTTTTACCCTATTCATTTCTTTTTAAAAATCAAACAGCATAAGGAGCAGTATAACATTCTTGTTTTCATGTGTTGTGTCCTTTTTGTTGTTGTTATATGGTGTTAGTTATTCCAGGAAATATTGATCATTCTGAAATTCTATACATCAGCTTCCCATCTAATATATAATTTTGTATAAGCTGAAAGTGTATCTTATCCCAATCTGGTCTGTCTGTGCTCCTCTGTCGATGGCAGGAGACTTGTCCAATGTATTATTTTGTACTAACTCTGTTTCTTTGGCAACTCTGATATTTGGTAAGCCTTTAAATGCCCTGTAATAAATCTAATTTTGTTCTAATTTGTTTCAGAGCATTCTACTTTCTGCAAGTGAACCCTGACTAAAACCGCAATATATTTATGATTTATGGGTTCATGATATAAAATATTCCATGATTATAAAAGCAGTGCAGTTAAATAACATATAGAAAGAAAAAACAGTTGTGATGCTTTTGTTTGAAATTTGTAATATATATGTATTTATACATACATATATATGCTAAAGCCACTCTCATTTTGACAGAATAATGAAGCTGTTATATTGTGGTAAAACATATTGTTTTTCAATTCTCAGAGTCTAAGAATAAATGGTGAATTTGACAAAGGAGAATGTGTCTTCATGCTGAGGACCACAAGAGGTTAAATGCTTTCTTTTGGTTAATAAGTCAACCGCTCTGAATGCCTGGGATCTTAAAATGTCTAAACCACAATGTGTTGGGAATTTTAAAATGCAGGTTTACATAACCTGAGTGACTGACTGAAATATTGATGCAGGCATTACTGTGGAAAGAACATTAACTGCCTTTCTTAATTTTGAAAGTCAGTCTTGAGCTCTGTCAGGCTGGTTTGATGAATAAACTATCCCTGATGAAGTAATAGCAACTGAGACACAGCTGATTTGACCAAAAGAGCAGAAACTACAAAATAAATAATGTACAAATCTTATTTTCTGGGAACCTTCAGGCCAAGTATGCCTCCTTTGGAAATGTCAGTACAAAACATGTAAATGGTGACATTTAATCTATTTTGAAAAAAATAATAAAAATAACTCTCCTCTTCAAAGGTTGAAGAATTTTTTTTCTTGACTATACACAGTAGCAATGCTGGAATTGATAAAGTCTTCATTAAATTTCTTTAGGGTTATGATGGATAAAACTGTTAATAATATACACTAACACTTAATGAGTCCCTAACCTTGTGGGTCTCTTTTAGGAGCCTGAAATATTTTTAAATATCCTTGATAAGTTAGAGAGGTTAAGAACCTAGGTCTGGTTGTTCAGCTCGGATGTTCACAAGCCCTCCTGGAGGAAATAGAGATTAGAATTTACATTTGAAAGGAGATCTGTCCATCTGGACTACCATTTATACTTTTTAAGTAGCTATGCAGTGATTGGGCGATATATCTCATAACATGTTGTGGTTTTCACATGCATACAGTCAGCCCTGAGCTAAGTTTTCAACAAAGTGTCTTGCATCATGTCTTTTCTTCCAAAGTTGCCTTTCTCTGCCTATCAGAAATTTTCATAAAGGTCTTTCTTCCTTCTCTTGATAAAGTTCCATGCTCTTAGAAACTGACCATTACTACCTTTGCAAGGTGCCATAATTACAGTTTTCTCAGGATATTCTAAAACTAAAGGTGAGAAATCTATTGTTCCATTCTATCCCAGATCACTGCTCTTTTAAATGGACATGCTAAGCTGAGAATCTGAGAGTCAGTTTTATAAGCTGACTCATGTTGGGCTAAACAGCTGAGATCCTCTGACTTCATGCCCTCATATAAACAATGGATTCATTAGTGTAACAGCCATAGGAGCCAGGAGAAAGGCAGCACAAATACTCAACACCACATACTATGTATCATGTAAAATGACAATATTCTTCATATGAAGATCACTTTATGAGCCTTACCAGGTACTGGAATCAGCCCAGTGAGTGGTCTTCTTCCCTGGGGTGAACAGTTACTTGTTTTTTTTTTACTGAGAGTCAGGCATATTTCAGATATGTTTTTCTTTTTTCTACCTGTGCAGTCTTGGTTAGCTAAGTTTAAGTATCAGAGAATGTCTTAATAATCATATAATTCTGCATTAACCTAACAGCATCCTACAGGATCCACTGGTCCATCAACATTTGTATTAGCTATTTGTCTCTGCAATGAGTTGGTATACTGCTCAGAGAGTCAGCTGGTATACTGCTGAGAGAGTCAGCTAAAGTAGTCCCAGCAGAGGTGACTGCAGAGGTTCGTGTAGCTAAGAGAAACATACTGCTACCTGGAACTCAGAAGGTGTCAGCAAGAGTAACTATTCTCTTACACATGAGTTTTATTTTCTATCCAAATAAATTTAAGACACTCCTCTGCTAAGCTCCTATGCTCCTTAGGGACCTTGGGAGACAGAATGAGGAAGGGATCCTTTACCAGGTCTTGCAGTCAACTGATTTGCTACTTTGTTATTTGATGGTCCTTGAAACCTCTGTCTAATACAGGGGAAATCAGTAAATAGCAAACTTTAAGGATTGCATGGCATAGAAAATACAATCTGAAAATTGTATGGCAACCAAGTACCCTGCATCTTTGAGTTATGTGTCTCTGTCTCTCTGTCAGTCCAACAAAGACACTCACTGGCTGAGGCTGAGAGAAACTCTAGGTGTTGTTGAGGAAGAAGAGGATGGGTATCGATTGTGGATTCAGAAAGAGCAGTAATTTATCCCTTTGCTCACCTATTTTAGCCACTTACTAGCTATTAGTAGTTAACAAAAGGGCAGAAGCACCTGAGAAGAGAATATGCTTGAATCTGTATCAGAGGGTGGCTGAATCACCCAGCTCTGCTTTATCACTTCAGTGGGCTCCAGCTCACATCCACATCTTTCTCTTTGGAAATCCTACTTGTGAAAATCATGTCAGTTCTATTCCCTCAGTTCTACAATCTGTTTCTTCAGACCTGGATAATTTGGTAGCCCTCAACATGTTTTATTTTGGTGAAGTTTCAAACTTAATGACTGTTCTATTGCCATTAAGTCTGTTCCAGGTGTCTAGCCTTAGCAGCCATGGCATGGCTTAGTAAGGACACTCTAGGACTTTATTTTGGGAAGTTCTATCTTACACCAGAGTGTCTAATTATCTTTCTAAATGCCAAAGTCAAATGTTTCACATAAGATATGAACATCAAAGAATGTAATGTAACAGCCAGAAAGGCTTCAGTAAGCATTTGATTAACAATAAAGCTTTTGGAGAATGTATCTTGTACCTGATTTGATGTTGAGGTCTTTTGGAAATAGAAAACAATAAAAACAAAGCTCGGTGCATTTTTTTTTAACTGTCAGAACCTCTAGTGAAATCCCCTTTTGTCATATTTTCTCATGCAATCATTATTTTGTGAGTTAATAATAGAGAACTGGACCAATGTGCATGAATAAAAGGTTGGAGAATAAATTATAGCAATGGTGTGGGGGAGAGTGAAGGCTGAACTTTTAACCTTCGAATTGCTCCATTAACAGTTTGCCCTCCAGTAACACAGATTAACACCTTCTGCAGAGGGTGGATGCTCTTGGGAATGAGCTAGAGCAAACTTTACTTCTGAAAACAACAGGTACTGAATGTAACACAAATCACATTGTCTTTGCTGATAAAATACTCCGAGGAGTACTCTAGTTTGTTCTACTGGAATTTGTAGCCTGTTTGATATTTTTCATATTTCCCCATTTCTCTTTTATTTTGGTTTGTTTACTTTTTGTGACATTTGTTGTATTCCAATGTAATTTTTATACATCGCTATAATTTTCTTATTTACTAATAATTATCATACCATGGTAGTTTGTAAGCAACACAAAGCAAAAATTGTTATTCTGTGATAAAATCATAAAACAGAAAATAACGCCCAGCATACCACATGTTTCACAAGTATTTATAGAACAAATTCATTCCCATTACTACTATAAATATGCTTCCTATAATATATAGATACCTACCTTACTATATCCTAAACTTGGGGGGAACATTAATTTTGCTTTCTGCTATAGTTGAACTGATAACATGAACTGATAGCAGGTCATGACCGGCTGAGGGACCTTCAGGGGATGGGGTGTAAACATGCGAGTGTGTTACTTGTCACTGGTTCCAGAATTTTCTCTTTGGTTTCTGGTCTGTCAGAACTCAGTTCTGGCATATAATCCAGCCACCATAGAATAGACTGCATCTCCATGCCTTCTTTGCCACATTAAGTGAAATTTGTGAAATTACCAGCACAGTTAAATCTTTCCTCTACAAACTTATATGTATTGAATATATTTTATCACAGTGATACAAAATAATCTAAGCAACACTCTATAGCTTAAACATCAAGAAAAGTTAGTATTATTAATGCTTAATATTAAGCCATTCGAGAGTAAGATATATCATATAGTTCTTTGCTTGCAAAACTTGCCCATCCTGGTTGCAGGAAGCATTTCTTACCAGTAGGATGCTCACATTCAAGTTCAATTGATAAGGTTGTAAATATTACATTAACACTTTTATTCTGTCTGCCATCCAAACTATCCATTTGTCACTTGACTCAATAACGTTCTTTACTGCATTTCATTTTAACACTGATGCATCTAAACTAGGATCACTTCTTTAATATATCTTAAGTTGTTATTTCTCTTCAATTTTTTTACTCTTGAACAACATCTTAGCTTTAAAATATAAAAAGGAGTAGTTGTGGATAACATGATCTATTTTTTTTTACTAGAATGTTCCTTATTTTGAATTTGATGCTTCTCCCTAACTAGGTTCCAATTTTTATCTCTGAGCCAGTAAGTGACCCATGTGAAACTGTGTTCTTTCAGGGTGTTACCTCCACAGGCATACAATGTTGGTCTTCTTTTATTTTGTACTATAAGGTTGATATACATATATATCATGTAATATAATAAAATAATTATATTTATATTATATTTTATTATTTTATTTATTTACATTTCAAATGTTGTCCCCCTTCCCAGTCTGCCATCTACAAGCGTCTCACCCCATCCCCTCTCCCCTTTGCCTCTAAGAGGGTGCTCCTCCACTCACCCACTCCTGCCTCACCAGTCTATTATCCCCCTACACTAAGGCATCAAGCCTCCGCATGACCAAAGGCTTTACCTCCCATTGATGCCAGATAGGGCAGTCCTCTGCTACATTTGTAGCAGTAGTCATGACCAACTCATGCATGTTCTTTGGTTGGAGGTTTAGTCCCTGGGAGCTCTGAAGGATACAGTTTAGTTGATATTTTTGTTCTTCCTATGGGGCTGCAATCCCCTTCAACTCCTTCAGTTCTTCCCCTAACGCTTCCATTGAGATCTCTGGGCTTGGTCCAATGGTTGTATGTGAGTATCTCCATCTGTCCTAGTTAGGTGCTGGCAGAGCCTTTCAAAGGAAGCTATACCAGGCTTAATATTATCAGATTGAGAAAAATGATAAAACACACATATTCAAAATACTAACCATACACGAACCTTGGCAGTTTGTACATGGCAGTGTTTATGAAGCTTTACCCTTTCTTTGCAAGTTTAGATTTATAATACAAGTTTCCGTTTTAATTTTAACTGTTACAGAAAACATTGTTAGGAAGCCAGGTGATGTTTCCTACATAAACTGCATTATACTCTTATTGAATAATGTTTAACATAGGTTAAACACATGCATCCTGTAAAATTTTTATTATTTATGTTCAAAATTGAATTTCAAGACTATATTTCTTTGACAGAAATTATAGTATATAATCTGATACCTACAATATCAAATATTAATTTGTAACTAGATGAAGATGTGATTTATCTACAACCATCCATACTGTATCACTGATTTTATGGATAGTATCTCCATGTTAAATGTTTTATCTGCAGAGTAATAACACATTTTAGATATCCTAGTCAAGTATTGTATAGAAAATCAATGTTTAGTGGTTCTCCTTACAGAGTATTTAAAGAAACCTGGTTGAGATGTTAAGGTGTCAACATATGATAGATTCTAGTCTATTGTTTCATCATCTTGTAATGGTAAATTTATAACTGTGAAGCTTATGAAGTCTGCTTATCTCTAGGACTGATTGCTTCTGTACTTAGAACTGCACAAGCTATTGTGTATTTCTTGTTAAAAAATCTCCGATTAACTGTATTTGAAAGAAATATTTGAATACCTTTAAAATATTTGTTAAAAACAGATAAAAAAAAACCCTAGAGCTATCTAAAGTTTTATTTTGTCTATATATAAAGAGAAGGCACAGTACTGATAGGTCAGCACTGATTTAAAAAAAATAATGCCTAATAGTCAATGAATAGTTAGCTAATGAATGGTTCAAACCAGTATAATTTTCAAAGAAGATTGAAAGCATACCGAATGTGCTTGAAATGTTGAGTTATATTATTTATGAAAAAAGCTAATCAAGATAATATCACTGTGAGTTGTGGCTAATTTAAAATTGAATTAGTAACTTTTCAATAAGGATGTTATTCATTTTTAGAGAAGTAAACCTTGGACATGCAGAGGACTGGAGCTTTGTGGGACTGTGTATCTTGGTTCTAGGCTGGGCATGGGCCTGGACCCTGAGAGTCCAAGAGAGAAACTGCAGAAGTTCTGCCGCTGGGTTCCCAGAACCCAAAGTCCTGACAAGCAGTCTAATCTCCATGGACCTATATTGTTCAGTCACTAGGCCATTACAGCACCTCCCGAAGTGCACAGGTAGAGGGTGTGACTACAGGCCTCAGGCTCTAGAGAGATTTACATACTAATGAAGGCCAGAGGGCGGAGCCAATTAAACCTTCCCCAGAACCTCCCCCTTTCTCCCTCCCTATTTAACTCAGGTTTGTCCTGAGTTTCAGGGGGGCTACATCCAGATCCATCTCCATCTGCCATGAAAATAAACCCTTTTTGGAACCAAGGACTTCCTTGGTTCATTCCTTGGTGTCATTGGGGCCTGCCATCGCCAAAGCTTCCAGCCTCTGGAACCTTAGACTTTCTTCTGCATGTGGGACTCCTCCACTGTGACCTTTTTTCCCACAGAGCTTGATGCCTAACTCACATCATATACAAAATTCAAATCAAGGTGGATCAAACACTTTAATCAAAGACTTAAAACTTGGACTCCACTAGGAATAAGTTTAGAGTTTGGTATTGGTAAGGAGTTTCTAAAAAGTACGACAAGCTGGAGATGTAGTCCTAGAAATTGGAAAATCTGATTGAATCAACCTAAAAACCTTTTACAGAGCAAAGGACACTGTAATGATACATCCCTCAGAGAGGTAGAAAATCATTTCTAACTATTCATCTAACCTGGTGTTAATGTCTAAGTAGCTTCAAAAATTTACCTTCAAAAGGACAAATCATCAAATCAATAAGTTAAAAAAAAAAAAAAACAGAAAAGACACTTTGAATGAAGAAATACAATGTCCAATGACTACATGGAGAAAATGTTCAGTATCTTTAGGCACTAGGGAAATGTAAATCAATATTAAATTGAGATTGAACAGCATTCTGGTTGGAATGATTATGATAATGAAGGCAAACAAATGCTCCCAAGGATGCAGGAGTGAGATGGAGGAAGCAGCTAGTAAGCAGTGATGGCAGGATGTAAATTTGTGTGGTTCCTCAAGAAATACAAATGCCATATGATGGTCCAGGTATAACTCTTCTGAGTGTGTGCTGAAGTAATAGAAAATGCTGTAGCTATATAGGCATACAAATGTTCATTACAGGGTTGTTTTTATTATCCAATTTATAAACTCACAGTACTTGTTTACTGTGATGGTTAATCTTGATTGTCAAATTGAAGGGGTATAGAATCACCTTGGAAAGAAACACTTGGGCACATCTGTAAGGGGGCTTCTGTTTAGATTTCGTGAGATACGGATATCCATCTCAAAATGGGTGGTGCCATTCTGTGGACTATTAAATTAAATGAAAGAGAAGAGAGAGCAAAGCATGAGCTCTTACATCTCTGTTTCCTGAGTACGGCTTTATGTAACCAGATACATAATGTCCCTGCCACATGTCCTATGTCTCTCTCAATATATTCCTTGTTGTGATGGGGGTCCCTTCAATGTATATATCCTCAAACTGTATTAATAATTTTATTTATTATTTAATGTGTATGAGTACATTGCCTCTGTGTTTGTATCTCTGTGTTTAACATGCATGTCTGGTGCCTATTGGAGGCCAAAAAAGGCTTCATATCCCCTGAGAACTGGAGTTAAAGACAGTTGTAAGCTGTTATGAAGGTGCTTGGAATTGAACCCAGGTCCTTTGGAAGAGTAACCAGCATTCTGAACCACCAAGCAGATATTCCAGCCATCCTTAAGTTATGTTGTTAGACATTTGGTCATAGAAACAAGAAAAAATATGTAATACAGATATTTAATATCAAGAAATGGGGCAATGGTTTTCATAAACCTGATCATGTGTTTCATAGTCATTAGAATCAGTTTGTGTAGAGACTATGAAAGAATTTAAAATTTGAGTGGGGAAATCCTTAGAACGTTGCATATAGTATAAGTAGAGCTGACTGTGCTATTCTAGTGACATCTCAGCAGATCAGCATGCTGACACACATGCAGATGATAGCCTTGTGGATCATAGGCTCTCAAGCAAGAACTCTTTGAAGAACTGGCCAAGAGACAGTTCAGGGTATGGTCTGTCAAAAAAAAAAAAGTCTAGATATGTCATTTCTGAGACTTAAGGACTTGAATGAGACTGAATTAAAAAGTAATTAATCTGTTTGGTAGAGAAATTATCAAGACATGCTATCCAAGTGTGCCCATCCAAATGTACATTGAGAAAACAAAAGATAGAGCTGAACTGTAGGAAAAAAGTGTGCATATTGCAATGAAAGGAGTATACATTTAAAGTCAGAGAAACGAGTCACAGCTGTAATCATTAAACAGACTTAAAGGAAACCTGGCATTCTGCACTGAACAAAAGGAAAAGTGTCTGAGAGCATTAACACATTTGAAGGAAGAAAGCCCAAACTGAGAATGCACAGGGTTACCTGCTATAATAAACTCCCTAAGGATCTGTTCCCCCAGATTCAGCACACAGAAGCTGGTGTGTTATACTTCAAGGAAGGCAGCTCCACCCCAAACTGGAAAATGAACTTGGCAACAGCATCAATCTGGCATTGGTGTGCTGTCATGAACGAACCAAGACTGCATGGGTCATGGAGGCTTATATCATGGTTCTAGAGATCAGATGAGATTGGGCAATGTGTTACCCAGTTCAAATTCCTGAAATGGCTATGATGGGTCACTGAATGAAGAAGGGAGGGCAAGATTTAAGTTATAGTGGATATCCCAGATTTTGTGGATTCCAGGACCATGTTACATCCACTAAGAAGAGCATCTGGGATGAGGTGAAGTGAGTCCAGTGAAGATGCTATTTGTGCCATTATTATAGCTCTGGTTGGGTAGGGTTTTCCAAACTCTTTGGTACTCAGATAAGTCCATCATCATCCCCAGAAGATGGACATGGAGCTTCACTATTTGGCGGTTCTCTGCTGGGTTTTGTTTTGCTTTGCTCTGGTCTTTATTTGTTGTGCTCTCATTTGTCCACTTCAGACTGGCAATGTTTGCTCTCTAACCTTGCATGTTGAAAGTGTGAATATGTAACTTGGTTTTTCTAGGAGCTCACAATTAAGAGGTCGTGTCTGTAAGACGTGTGCTCTGGACTTTTAGACTGTATTGGAAGTGTTAAAGACAGGGGGAGTTTTGAAATTGGACTGAATGTATTTTGCATTATATACTGATTATGTGTAAAGAAAAACAAAGTGTGGAAATTTGTGACTTAACAGTGCTGTGTTTGAGAGTCAGATAATGGATTAGAGGTGGAATTGGCATGGTAAATATTGACTGTCAACTTGGTAAAATTTAGAATTATTGCAAATAAAAAAACCTCTTCACATGTCTATTAGAAAGAGTCTAGATTGGGTTGATGGAGGTAGGAAGACCTACCCACAATGTCGGCCACACTCTTCCGTGGGTTGTATTTCTATACTGAATACAGAGGAGAATGAGAGCTGAGCATTGACATTAACCCCTGCTTTCTGGGAGCAGAGGTCATGCCACCATCATGATCCTTCTGCAGTGCTTTGCCTACCACAATGGACTGTATCCTAAACTGTGAGCCAAATAACTTCTTCTTTTCCTAAGTTATTTCTGTCAGGTATCATGTCACAGCAACAGAAAATGTAACAAGTACTCACTCTCATCAAGAGATAAAGAGATAAAATGTGGTGCTCATACTCGACAGATTATTAGTTGGTCATTAAGAAGAAATACTTTATTTCATTTCCAGGAACATGCATGGAGCTAGAGAGCACCATCTTAAGAAAATAAGTCAAGCATAGGCATATAAACATTGTATGTCCACTTCTCATAGGTGGAATTTAAACGGAAACAAAACACACTCAATATAAAGGACAGGCAAAGTAAATACCATCTTGAATCTTTGCACACGTAGGAGGAAGAGGAAGCAAAAAAAATCATTGCAAGCTAGAAGCTTTCAGGGTCTACATAGTGAGTTCAAATCTATTTTGAGCTGTACAGAGAAACATTGTACCAAAAATAGGAGAAGACCAACAGATTATGGAGTTGGTGATAAACATGAATGATACAGAAGTAAATATAATTAAACTATATTATATTCACATATTAAAATGTTATAATGAGCTTGGCAATGGTGAACATTTAATCCCAGCATTTTTAGAGGCAGAAGCAGGTGGATCTTAGAGTCTGAGGCCAATCTGGTCTACAGAGTGAGTTTCAGGACAGCCAGAGTTACCCAGAAAAACCCTTTCTCAAAAAAAAAAAAAAAAAAAAAAAAAAGAGGAAAAAAGTCATAATGAAAACTGTTGTTAAGTATTATTAATATCCACTAATAGAAAATCTTTTAGTGAAATTTTAATTCCAATGTTTATAATTTTCACTGATATAACAACAAACTATGAAAAAAAAAAACATGAAAACTTTTGGATATCAGTATAATTCACTTTCCTGTATCATTCACATCCTTAGCATGAGATTTTCAAGAACTTAAACAGGGAGAGAGCCTAGAAGCAGGAGCTGATACAGAGACTATGGAGGGGTGTTGCTTACTGGCTTGCTCTTCATGGTTTTCTTACACAGCTTTCTTTTAGAATCCAGGACTACCAGCACAGTAATGGCACCACACACAGTAAACTAAGCTCTCATTCTTCAATCACTAATTTGAAAAATGCCCCACAGACTTGCCTATGGGCTATGACATTTTCTAAATTGAGAGACCCTTCTCTTAGATAACTTCAGCTTGGGCCTAGTTGACATAAAACTAGTCAGCACAGTGATGCTTTCAGTTAGTTCACACTGATTCTGTCAAGTCAGAATGTATGTGCAGCAGATAACTTTATGTGCTTTCTACCAAGATAAGTAAGTTCAACACAGGATATAGCTTAGTGGAGATATAAGATAATATGGGGGAGGGTCCCGTAGGTCTGGAGAAGAAAGTTTGTTCTGGTGGTAGCACCATGGACTAGGCTTGCCTAGTGGCTGGGCTCTGGATGTGAGACCTGAGCTCGATATGGTAGTGGGGTGTGGTCAGTACAAAGATGGAAGATCAGGAGGGAGGAGCAAATGGTTTCACCCAGCAAGACCCTGGAAAAGGTTGATATAAACGTTTTAATATATCAAGATTTCTATTTGGCCAGGAAACTAAGTAACAGAGATGTATAAAGTATGTTTCATAGAGTATTCTTTTATTATACATACAATTTGTAAATATTAATACAGTTTGCAAAGTATATTATTTGTGAAAGAAATAGTGTTGTTTTTGTGTTATATGAATCATCAAATTAAGTACTATTGTTATAAATTTAGAGCATATGGCAAAGAGTATTTCATAAAAATGCAATCATTTGTGCTTTACTGGGAAATCAATGTAATGTCAAAATAGCGACATTGATTTTTTTTATAGCAAAATGAAGCCACAGAAATTAAAACATCATATTAAATAAAACTTCAAATATCAAAATTTACCTTGTGGAGAATAAGATAAGACAGTAACTGATTGGGGAAGTTCTTGACTTCTTTAAAACATTGCCTCAACATAGTATTGAACAAAGTAATGACTTTTGTTGCTGATGCTTTATGGAAATATGAAGTCTACTATTAATTCTACACTATCTTCCAAACAAGATCTGCAACTGCAGAGATTGGATGTAAGGTGTTAATTTATTCATTAATAATCTAATGCTGAAATAGCACTGGATGTGTAAAGGAGTAGCTTACCACTTTCATTCTAAAGGGTAAAATTTCCAAATAGCTTAGTTCTTCACTCAAAACAATCCCTATAACACAGAGCAGCACAGGTGCACACAACAAATGATCGGTGGCAGAGAATCGCAAACATTTTAACAGAAGGTTTTATATAACATCCTCAGATAAAAATAAAATGAACTGACCAGTGTAAGGGTTTGAGAACCTAGAAAAGTGTGAAAGGAAATATTTTAGTGTGTTTACAAGCTGGAATTATAGGGTACCTTTTATATGACAGAATTATAAAATCCATTTCTACAAGTTCTTTTCAATATATAAAGGAAAATCAAGCTACACTAACCATCAAAGTCTCACCATGATGTTACCATGTGAGATCTCAAAAAAAAAAAAAAAAAATTCCAAAAACTTTTATCTTGAAATTGTCTTTCATGTGGAGTCATGTTTTCATTTTGACTTTTTACAAAATCATTGGGAGCTTTTACTAGGCAGTAAAACAAACCCAAGTGTAGATGTAGTTTGCCTTTCTTAATCCTGATCTCAGTGTGGTAATTTCCCAGTGTCCTCAACATCTATACCTGGGACAAAAAAATCTGCATTTTAAAACCTTTCAAATGCTCTTAATTTGTAAAAAGGCTTAGGAATCATTAAAATAAATTCTGTTAGCCTAAATCATGTAGAGCCAGCCATAGTGATTAGTAGAGTAGTCTTTCCTCCTCCCTCAGGAACCATGCACTACCTTTCAGGGACTCTATCTTGACCGTTTGACATCATAATAATCCACAAATGTGTACACTGCAGAAGAGAGGTGTTTCATCCACTCCATGCCCATGGCGGCATTTCCTATCTCTCATATGAACTTTGTGCCAAAAGAACTTAACATGGTGCTATTGTCTACAAATAGCTGCATTTCAAACTTCATTTGCCTGGCATATCAAAAAGAGCTATCTTGAAAGCAGCAATGTGAGAATTGAATTTTAGAAGTGTAAAATCACAAAACAGGTAATGTTTGAAAGTATTATCTATGAAACTCCACTGACCATCAACTTGGAAAGAGATAAGTAATACCTGGAATTGGGCTTTTTATCTGATAGCCTACTATGTCTTATGAGTATTTTTATAGGGTAATTTTATCTAATTTTTAAATGAAGCTTCCACAGAAATAGGTTTGCAAAAGTGCATGTTCAGTTTCAGGGTTGGTCATCCCTCCCCAGGCCTTCTTCTATTCCACTCTCCCATCCCCCTGCTCTATTTAACCCCTCTTGTTCCATTATTTCTTTTTCCATCTTTATGACACCAGTATTCTATCCCTTCCCCTTGAAATACACCTCAACTGTTTTTTTACTAGTATCCTGACCTTTTTGCTACTCCAAATTATTTATTCTTTTGATTTATTTTGTTCGAGAATTTCATATGTGCATATACTGTATTGTGATCAAGTTTACTCCTCAGTCCTGTTCCTCCAAATCCTCCACTATCTTCTTCTAAATGAGACATATATTATGAAATCCTTTACCCTCAAAGATCAAGGATAATCATGAGAAGGTATTGTAAAGATTATAAGCGCCAGAGAGAGTGAACATCTCCAGTGAAATAGTATAAATTAGGCATGACAATGTATGTGCATAAAACTGCTGTGACTGCACAAACAAGATCAAGCCATCCAAAATATTAGCATTCGTGTAGTTCCCATCACGTTGAGGCGGTATTAGCAAACTATTACTTTTAGGGAAAGGGTAATCAGTTTTCATCATCTTTACAGCCCGACAGGCTCCCCATGCTCTAGTAAATACCCTGTCATTTTGGCACGTACAGGGAACATGAAGAAGGAGGAGGAGGAAGGAGGAGGAGGAGGAGGAGGAGGAGGAGGAGGAGGAGGAGGAGGAGGAGGAAGGAGAAGGAAAAGAGAAGGAGAAGGAGAAGGAGGAGGGGAAAGGAGGAGGGGAAAAGGGGAAGAAGGGGAAGAAGAGGAGAAACGAAAATGGGAAGGAAGGAATAGTAGTGGGGATAGAGGAGAAATTAGAGGGAAGGTGTGTGGTTTGAATAAGAATGGCCCCCATAGACTCTTGTTGCTATTAGAAGGTGTAGCCTTGTTGCAGGAATTTTGTCATTGTAGGGGTAGGTTTTGAGGTCTCCTATGTTCAAGCTATGCCCAATGTGGTACAGTCTCCTTCTACTGCCTTCAGATTAAGATGTAGAAATCTCAGCTCCTTCTCCAGCACCATGTCTGCCTTCATGCTGCCATGCTTCTTATAATGATGATAATAAATTAAACCTCTGAACTGTATGCTAGCCCCAGATAATTTTTTTCCTTATAAAACTTGCCATGGCCATGGTGACTCTTCACTACAATAAAAGCCCTAGCTAAGAGAGAAAGAAAAGGTGGATACATTTAATATGCATCATACAAATGTATAAATTCTTCAAATGCATTTTATACATGCATTATATATTATATAAATTCCTCAAATAATAAAAACTGCCAAAACCCTTCAAATAATCAAAAGCACAAACCTACTATGAAAAAAGTTATCAATTTTGTTTAGTAATAATTACTTATTATATACAGTAAATAAAGTAACAGAAAGAAATACACTAAGATTATAAGTATTAAAAGAGAGAAAAAGAAATATTTTCAAAATGCTTACACCTAACATTATCTACCCATTAGATAATGACTAACTCTTTATCATTCTACTTGGAGTTAACTGGGGACAACAACAGGGCCTAAAAATGAGGTGGACTAAAGTTTTGTGTGATAGTCAACTTTATTTAGAATTATCAAACAATGTATATCCCAAGTGTTAAGAAAAGTCACCTGAGTAAAGTGTACAATCACAAGGACAAAGCCACACATGGCAAAAGCATGTTTTCTATAGAGGCATATGCATAACAAGAGCTGAAGAAAGCCCAGGACTGACTATCCACCATATCCAGTAGGAGCCTGAAAACGTATCCTAAGAACAATTCTGTGTTTAGAATAAACTGAGGTCACACAAGATGTTTGTCTTGGGTTTGTTTGTTTGTTTTGCTTGTTTGTTTTGTTTTTTGAGTTTTCTCACCAGCACTCAGAATTCTCATAGGACTCCATTCATTCTTCGACTGTGTTCCAACAACTAATAACTAAATCACTAGAAGTTTTTCAATATGTTAAAACAATTTAGATAGAAATCAGTTGATCTGTGCTGGGTTTTGGAATCAGAAATCCTGAACCTGAGTACTAATTATCCTACTTAATTTCCAAACTTTACATGTTGGTTTTCTGTTTCTATCTCAGCTCAGATGATTTTTAGAAAACTTGAAGGTGAGGTTATATTACTGAGTTGGCTGTAGCTCTCCAGATAGCTTGACTTCCCCGATTATATTTGGAGAGGTCAAGTTATATGAGTTATATGCTAATTCTTTCTTCCTAACAATATATCCACAGCAAAATGGACTGAAAGTCATGTTCCTACTTCCATTTAAATGTATTTTTATCCAGAAAAATGTTGTTCAAATGTAAGATGTCATCAATTTCCTAAGGAGTGCATACCTGAGAAACTATGGGGGAAACTCAGGACATGATGCTTAAAGAAAGGTTAGGTTCTGATGCAAGGTGTGATCATGTTGTGTCCATGCGCTATAGATGAACATGGAACAACTGGTCCTTAGCCTCCCCTCAGCTGCAATAAGTGGCAGTGGTAGCACTTATGGTGGGGTGTCAGTCAGCTGTTCTCTAAAATGTATTGCCTAACACACTCTAAAACTCAATGGCTTAAAACAATACCCATTCAACCTATATAGGACAGCTGCCTAGATCTGATTTTTGAAACTGGTCATCAAGATTCAGATTTCAGCCATATAATATGTTGGTGCTAGGTTGAACTGGTGAAGTCTATCTACAATATGTTACTCTCATGGAGGTCACTAGAGCACAAAGTGGGAGTTCAGTATCCATGAATGCAATGCAAGATTTTGCTTCTTGTACAATTGTCAACATTCCAATGGTCAAATAAAATAACATGTCTAAAGTTTAAGTCAAGTTGTGAGAAAAATACACTCCAAACATCATAAAAAGGTAGCAGTTGGTCCAATAAATCAGTATACCACAATGCTACCTTTCTTTGTTGTTGTAAGAAAAGCAAGACAAGATATTAAAATAAATGTGCAAATCTCATTGAAATATAAATGGCTAATTAATTATGGATTTTTCATAGGTAAAAGAGGTATAAAAATTGGCCTTAACTTGTGAGAATTATATCTAGAAGTTCTAGAAAGATAAGTAGTACCAATGAAATGTTACTACTGTAACTGGTGTAGTGCTCGATAAATATTAGTTAACATATCTAAATTTGAAAAAAATCTATTAACTACATTTGAGATACATAGACCTGGTATATAAATGAGTAGCTAGCAGTATGAATAGACTTATCCTATCTTCAACATACTGGAGGAAGTTATTCTAACAGTTATTCTTAGTCATGTTGGGCTAATGTAATAGCATGGTCTTCATAGGTATCATTTTGGCTGTCTTTATCTTTTTATTTTCATAATGACTATGGAAATATGTAGAGAGGTATTTTATTGTATGGTTATATAAATAAGAAAGAATATATTACATTAAGTGTTGTTGCCATGATTAATTCCACATATCAATAAAACTTGGATTTAGAAATCTAAAATTTTGAAGTAAACATCAGTGAGTCAAAATTCTTATTGAGATTTATAATTCAATAAATCAGACATCCACATGTAGACTAAAGTTTCTCATGTAGATAAATATGTATATTTGTGTACAAACTTCTAAAACATTTCTTTGTGTGCATTTTACTGCGACTTTCTAGTTTTCTCATTCTTTGAGATAGATACTGCGCAATGTTCAATACATATTATTCCTCATAGGCAGATTCAGCTGTTTCAACTCTGCACCGTTGTCTACCATTCGATTTATACAAAAACAGATATATATGTCAAGAAAGATTATAAATAAAGTATGCTTTATAATCTACTATAAAGTCTACAATCTACTGTAATATACTATAATCTACTACAAAGTCAACAATAAAGTCTATAATGACTACAGGTCATTATAAAAAGGATGCCCTAACACTACTCCACCAAAATTCTGTGTATGCTTGGTCATATTACTTTCTTTCTTGAAATTATTTGAAAATACCTTTAAAAATACAACATTGTACAAATACATACAACAAGAGGCAGGAAAGGAATTGATAACAAATTGTCCGAAATGCAAAACCCAAGTATTCTTTTACTATTATCTACTTTAAGAGAATTTTCTTATAAGAGTCCATCAGGAACTTATAGTAAAATCTATGTTTGTCTTTTTAGTTTTCATTGTATGATCCCAAACAGGTAGCAAGTACCCTTGCCTGGATGTTCTCGTCTCCATTAGCAAAGTGCAGTGGTGACCATTTCTGTCATATATTCATCTGCCATGGAGCATAGGGAAAGGTAGCAGCCCACCTTGAGACTTTCCAGTGTGACTTGGGTTTTCTGGAGGTTTGTTCCCTCCACATAGGAATGGATTGTCATGTTAGGCAAAGTAGAGCTATGTTCTGAGGACAGAAAACAACACAGCTCTGATCTGGGCCAAAAGTTCGATAAAGCAAAGATATCACTGATGCTACCTTGCTGGAGATGTCCCCAACCCAGACAATAGTCCCTCTGTCCAATCCCTCCAGTATGCTGCAGACCTTTGAGATACTTTCCAGCATGTCTAGTCATTTCAGGAAACAAAACTCCTACTTTACTAGTAGATTATTTTTGGTTTGGGTTTTATTTATATTTTTATATGTTTATTTGTTTTTTTTTTTTTTGATAAGAGTTTATAATCACTCTTAGGTGTTACAATTTTTCCTGTGTTACCGTTTTTTTTTTTTTTTCCTGTAATGAGTAGTGTGCAAAACAACATGGCCAATTTTATATCAAGTATTCCTTAATTACCATTATGTATTGGTAGGTGGGGTTGTATGGGTTTTGTAATGTTTACAAAATACAAATGCCTCTTGGAGCCCTGCCTCACGGTTTTTCCAATGTTTGACCTTGCATTGTTCTTGATCAGTGGGTCTTCTTTGGGCAACATTGTGATTGAAGCTAATTAGATGTTCTCAGCATCATCTCGTTCTGCCCCTTCCTTGTCACTTGAAATTCTACTAAGGGAAAAATTTTGTATTCCTTGCATTTTAATGATTAAGTCAGCAAATGCCATCTCCTAAAACATTAGCTCTGAACTCTGAGGTCTAGAAACAAAGCTATTAAGGTAAATATGGGTATAGTTTATGATAATTTTTGCATAGAAATTTCCCCAAATGCAACTGAAATCATATCACATAGAAAAGTTGTCATTTTGACTGGTTAATTTCATTATTATATGTAAGCATCTTGTCTCTAAAACTAAATGGCAGCTGCTCTTAGATCGGCTGATACTTAGTCTGTAATACCACAGTGATAAGAGGCAGAACCTTTGAGCAGTGGTTAAGCCATGAGCGTTTGGTCCTCATGAATGAATTAACACTATCAGTATGGGAACAGGTTTCTTAAAAGTGATGAGTATGACCTCTATTCTCTCTATTTTGACTTTGCTTTTCTCTCTTTTGCTCTTTTGGTATGTACTACCACAACCATAAGAAGTTTATCAAATGTTAGTCTCTTAATCTGGAATTTCCCACCTTCTGATACAAGCCAAATTTCTGTTCCTCATAAATTTCCTTGTCTTGACTCTTCTATTTTGACATCATGAAATAGAGAAAGTAAGAGCCATTAACAGAGTTTAGAGCTAAGAGTAGTTCACACACTTATTCATGATATCATGTCAGAATCAATGTGGTGGACCAGCATTTAGAGTCATCATCTCTTTGACAATAGTCATAATTTCAAATGCAAATATAGTATATAGGCATCAAAATTTTATCTATGGGATTCCATGCTCCAATTTGGGTACCAGGAGGGTTTTGCCATGTTCCTCACTCTTAATACCATTTAAATTTTCTTGGCAGGCTCTCATTTTCAGGCTAAGCCATTAGAACCCTTTTCATATGCACATTTAAAAATTATCTATCTAATTTGTAGTTTAGGGTTCCAAATAACAAGACAAGAAGATAAACTTCCTCATGCAGATCATGTACTTTAGCTACTCTGCTTGGTTCTAGTGTAAAGTTCTTGCCTATCACTAGACAGAAAAAAAATACGTTCTGGGTCTAGCTCCTCTATAAAGTACTGCATAGGAAGAAAAACATTAAAAGCACAATGTATAAATTTGCTTTGAACTCAGATAATTGGAACTGAACTAATCAAGTGCCTTTCAAATGCAAAAGCCTGAAGCCTAGTCAACCGGATTAATTAAAAGAATGGAATTTGTTGACTGCTACAACAGGCAATTTGGGGTGGTTGGGTACAGACATTTACGTGGTACCCTTAAGCTCTTGTTCACTTATTAACCTTTACTTTGCTTGTGCAGTTTTTTACTGTTGTCCCAAGATTGATGAAGTTCTTAAAATTTGTTGTCCTAATTCAGTATATGCCAATATACAAATTAATTTTGGAGAACATTGTTAAATTCTGGCCTCGGTTACAAGTACACTTTTGTGAGTGATGTGATTTACTTCACGCCCTCCAACCCCCCCCCCCCCAAATCATGTGGAATGGGAAAGAGACACTTCTTAAAGAAAAGTATTGTTGGCCCAAAATAGAACAATGTCATGTAACTGACATTTTTATCATCTTACACGGATGGAATTACATAAGTTCAATAATTTATGCTAACAATAAATAATGTGCCTATGTTGATATATACTTTATATCCTGAACTTTTTGGTATATTTTCAACTTCTGAGCCATAAAACATTATTATATAAAAAAATAATGTTATAACAGAACCTCGTAAGTTAAGTAGTCTTGAACTTAACGCATGGCAAAGCTGTTGTGTGTTAAAATTTTTATATGCTATAAAGCTTGTATTTCAATGTGCTGAGTTTACATGTTTTTATAATGTCTGTATAATTTACTTCATTTCAGGATGAGTTGGGAGTATAATAAAATATTCAATATATAACATTCTGTAACTCAGGCCTAGACAACACATTTTCTGTAAAAAGATAGCTAGTAAATATTTTAGGGCTGTAACTTATTCACATTCTCTTGCAACAACCAATACTATCATTGGAGCTCAAGGAAAATCCAGAAATGTATAAATCAATGAGGGGAGGTATATTGTGATAAAACTTTCCCTTCCCAAAGCAGGTGGTAAAATGGTGATTACACATTATTTATCCAATGGGAAATTCAAATACAATGAACATTTATGATCTGCACTGAAAATCTGTTTTGGTCATTAGCAATTCTAACTTGTTTGCTGTTTTTCAAGGCGGAATTTTGTATAGTCCATGCTATAAAGCCACGGGACAAGGATGGTGAACTCTCAGTCCTACTGAGTGCAGGGTTAGAGATGTGCACGATACAGGCTGACTAACTCTAACATAATGCCTCCTAATTTACTTCCCCTTCATTCCTATGAAATGCATACAAAAATGCCTACATTTTTTTTTTTAGCAAATATTTGTATATTATGCTTTTCCTAGTCCTCTGATTACTATTACAGAATGCCCCGGGTTATGTAATACATAAAGAACATAATTTATTTTCTCACAGTTATAAATGCAAGGATGTCCAAGACACCATAAACAGGTTCCAAACCAAGGTTGTTCTCTGCTTCGAAGGTATTTCCTCCAAAGAGAAGGAATATCTCATAGGAAACAAGAGCAGAGGAGAGAGAACACACTTCATCCTTCAGCATCTTTTCTCAGACTAGAGTTAATTCATTATTCCATGTAAGTAGAAAGTACAGTAGCATTTACCAAGGGCTCAGGAGGTGAGGGGAATGGGGAGAGGTTTGTAAATGTTTAGGTAGGAAAACCAAGCTTCACCACTCACTTTCTCTGTAGGGTGAGTATAGTTAGCAACAGTGCACTCTGTATTTTAAAACAAGTAGAAGAGAGAATATTGAATGTTGTTTTTGTAAAAATGAATTAATGTTAGAGTACATATGCATATTACCCCATTCCAACTCAGTATATGCACTTATCAAAATATCACAAACTAGTCCACAAACACATCATTATTATGAACCAATTAAAAATAAAATCTATCAAACAACAAAACCATCTCTGTATTTCCTGCTGTAAATCTGTTAGATAGGAAGATTTGTGTATGATGAAGGTAAATACAGAGTGAAGGTTATGCCATGCTGATGCTCCACAGAGTACTAAGGTAAACTTCTCTTCTTGGTGCAAGGCAGATTTAAAATAGAATAACAATCATGAGTTAAGGGAATAATTTCTTAATATCATGACAAATGGGTCATTGTTAATGGAAGAGATGTCAGCTGTTACTATCTTCATCTAAGGATAGAGAATCAGACACATGAGAAACGCTAATAGAGCTTCAAGGAAGAACTTACAGGGCCGTTATCATCATTATTACAGGCCTCAGTCCACCTCAGAAATTACTAGAGCCAATAGGCAGAAGTGGCACAAAGAAACTAAACAAGAAATAAGAGTGTCTAAACTACTAGGATTGTCAATTTTTTTTTCTATATAACCCAGAGGTCAAAGAAAATGTCTTGAACAAACTTGAAATGTTTTTATTTTTAGTAGAAATAAAATGACATCACTTCCTGCTCCCTTTCCTCCCTCCAGTTCCTCCCAACTACCCTTCCTCAATTTCTTCTGTGTGCCCCACTTTTAGTAGAGAGCATCTTTTTCTCTGATTATTTCTGTTACATGCAAATATGTGGGTGCACAAGTATATATAAATACAACCTGCTAAGTCCTTTTTGGTTGTTCACGTGTGTACGTAGTTTCAGGGTTAACCACTCTAAACATGGGGCTGTGGTTAAAAGTGTTTGTGAATCTGAGTTTGACTCTGAAAATCCATGTTGTGCCTCAAAACCACCCATACTTCCATCTCCAGGGGATCTGACCTCCTCAGGTACCAGTCCACACTGGCTTACATACAGATGCATACATACACATACATTTTTAAAAAATTTAAATACATCTTTAAAAAATATTTTTAAGTAAACTGAAAATATAAAAAACATACCCAAGTTCATGGGCAGCAAAAATAGAAAAATAGGGCTACATCAAACTTAACCATTATTGTACAATAAAGAAAAAAACCTCTGGAGCTTCTCCATATGGGAAGGAAGAAAATATTTACAAGCCACATGTCTGATGAAGGGTTATCAGTCAGAATATAAAGAATGCTTACAACTTAAAAATTGAAAAGCTAACTATTCCTTGTTTAGCCAACTAAGCACTTCTCTAAGGAATACATGAAAATGGTCAAGAAGCATATAAAATTATATCCAACATCATCACTTCACAGGGAAATTTAATTCCAACAAAGATTTACTTCATACTCATTAAAATGGTGGTTATAATTCCTAACTGCATTCTAAATACTTATCATTATGCCCACAGGTAATCAAAACTCTTATAACTCACCAAAGAAGCTTCTCTTTGCAGCAGACAGAAAAACTATACCTACTCAAAATAAGGAGAACAAGGTACCTAGCCCCAATGAATACTCTACAAAACAACCCATGCACTTAAGGTTGATAGAACATTCAGAAGAGGGGAAGGGAATGGCCATAGAGTAAGAGGACAGGAAGTCAGCTGTGAGATTGTTTCCTACTAGACAAGCAACCTACACCCAAGATACCACAACAATATGGCTGCCTAAATGAGAACTAAACACTGACAATACTAATAGATATGTTAATGTATAAGGGGGAAATCTGAAGGGGCCCCAAATCTAGATGAAGAACTACAGGTAACTCTCTGAAAGAGAGAATTATTCTTCGCCAACAATGATTCCCATCATTGATTATTAATAAAATGATCCTCCCTGAAGTCATGTATATACACTAAACAGTCTCAACAGGTTTCCTCTCTCTCTCTCTCTCTCTCTCTTCTGTTGTGTGTGTGTGTGTGTGTGTGTGTATGTGTCTCTGTGTATGTGTGTGTGGTCTATGTGTGTATGTAAAAATAATCAAAGACAAAGAGGCCACAAGATGAAATAAAAGCATGCATAGAAATGGTAGGAGAGAGGAAAGGGAACAGGGACATGTTAAAACTGCAATTTAATTAAAGAATTTAAATTATTAAGAAAAAAAGTGACCATTATCAAAACAAAAATGGAAACAAAAATATCATGCTGTTGTGGAATAACTAGATTTTGTTGACGGTTATGTGTGAAGATGTAGCTACTATTGGAAACCGTTGAAGAGAAAGAGTCAGAGCTTCCATTTACTGCCAATGAAGTGCTACATATTTGCTTACATGAAGATTGTAATAATTGGCTGTAGGAATGACAAAGATTATCCTCTTGGGAAGAGAGGTATCAATAATGATGTTAGGTGTGGCACGCAATGGGGGAAGGGCAACTGCTTGAGTTATTTAGTTTTGATTTGTTTGTTTGTTTACCCTCACATTTCTGCATGTGTTTCCAATTAAAGGCATTCTTGGCAAGGCAGGTGCCTAAATTAATCTCTAAAGATTGCTAGCAAATTTTTGAAAAATGCCTATTTATCATTAATGTAGTTTGATTCTTGTAGGTAAGTTCTATTGCT
The DNA here is from genome assembly GCA_021653895.1 of Mastomys natalensis. Taxonomy (NCBI): domain Eukaryota; kingdom Metazoa; phylum Chordata; class Mammalia; order Rodentia; family Muridae; genus Mastomys; species Mastomys natalensis. The sequence goes on from JAJTUV010000177.1 coordinate 2,610,201, forward strand.
TCCCCAAAGCTGAAAGTCAGGCAGAAGACTAGTCCCATTGACTGAATGCTCTTGGCAGTGGACTTCCAACACACATTCATGTGCATTGGTGGTGAATGCAACCTCAGAGTGAGTAGTTTTCTCAGATGAGTCTCATTTGAAAGAAAACAGCATTGATATTCAAATACATGTTGTTTTAGATTAAGAGTGTATGTGTTTGTGTATGCGTGTATGTGCCCGCACATGTGCACATGTGTGATTTTTGTGCATGCATGCTAGTCCTGGTAGGTATATAGCTGTATGCATCATATGTATGTGTGTGCATCATGTGTTTGTATGTACATCACGTGTATGTATTATATGTGTGCATCCCAGATTTTATTCTTTGGGTGTTATTCACCTTTTTTTTCTAACAGGGTCTCTCAGTGGCCTAGACCTCACCAAATAAAATGGCTGACTGGTGACTGAGTCCCAGAAAGCTTCCTGTCTCTGCTTCCTGGATTATATGTGCATGCCACCATGCCCCACATTTTATATGATTTCGTGGTCAGATCCTTTTGCTTAAAGGAAAATACTGTGTGCCATTATCATCCCAGTCATACGGTTTATAGTCTAAGCTTGAACACTTGTTAAACATATATCATGGATTTGGCTTAGACCTTTTCTTGTTACAGCTGCAAAGATGGATAGAATTGTCCACAGTTTGACACATGATTAATCACAATACTAACAAACAAACAAACAAACAGCCCTGTTCTTACCATTAGTTTCAAATCAAAGATGACTAATTTTCTTCATTTGAAAACTGATGAAATGTGCCATGGATTTTGCCATCCTTACCAGTCATCATATCAGATGGCAGGGTCATTATTAAAGCCATAGTTGGTGTTATTTTGTAAAGCACTGACTGGCTACTGACTATGAATCCACATTTTTAGTTCCACTTAGGGTTGATTTGCCCACTGCCAATTTACTTTGGGTATATCTCATTTCTGAAAATGGCTCACAGCAACAATTCTAAGCTTCTAGCCCTCGACACTCCTGCTTCCTAGACGAACATGCTCTTTGCAGATAGAGGCAGTTATTTATGGTAGGGAAAATGCAGCAAATATTAGTGAGGACTCTGTCTTGAATTCTATGCAGTTTGAATTCCTCCTAGAATTTTATCATTGGAAGAAAGAGGCATCTCATCCTTGGGGCTCCCTCAGCTATCCTGCATTCACTACATTCCCTCCTGTCTTTTGTTAAGCTCCTCTTATATTCCTGTGTCTTACTAGCTTTCTCTTATCTATACACACATTCATCATCTCTTACAAACAAGGGAGTAGGGGCAACTATGTCATCTTTCCGTGGTTCGCTTTTCCTAATTGACCTACCCATCACACTGTGTAGTCAAAAGTATTCCTAAAGTTCTCTGCATGCATTGTCTTTACTCCAGAAACCCTGCTTATTTTCTTCTCCTTTCAAGGTCTGCTTTCAGCATCATTTTGGAGATCTGGACCATGGATTAAAGCCAGAAGTTCTATGAACCCATTGGAATTTCAGCAGAATTTAGAAGTGATACATAAACAAAAGGAAATTCATAGAAAGAGTCTAAGAGAAAGCAAAGCCAAGAACAAGATTTCCATAGCAAGATTCTAACATAATTCACCAAATACTTTGTGTGATTAATCTATATGTTTTTATAGTAATGTCAATAATAGACCTCAGAATTTATTTAGTGAAGAATAAAAGTCATCATTTAAAAGCACTCACAAGAGTATAGATACTTGAAATCCAAAGCAGAACAGTTACCTGCAAAGAACATACACCCATAAGACAGCTAAGGTAACAAGGCTTTTTTTTTATATTCGGTTGTTCAAAAACACATTTTTGGTTAGCTACTCAGAGGCACTATGATATAGAAATATCTCATTTTTGTATCATTGCTGCAAGCTACTTAAAAGGTCTGTGTAATCAAAGTTGTGTACTTGTTAGGAAGTTAGAAATTCTACCAAGCAGAAACCTCTAATAACATTGTCTTAGATATAAGGATAAAAGAAAATAAATAGTATAGCTGGCCCATCCTTAAACAGTATGGAAGATTCAAATAAAATATAAATGAGTATTTACCTGTGTGTTTTAACTGTGAGATCCTCTAACTAGGCTGACATGGTCTTCATACCATGCACTGCTTGTGCCTGATGGTAATATGGTAGTCAAAGGAAGGAAGCAAAAAGAAACACATGACAAAATGAAAAAGGAAATAGCATCTTATGTCCCACAAATACATAGAGGACTGCATAGAGACTTTGCAAAACTTAAATGGATATTTCCAGGGTAGATAGTGCTGATCCCATAGTTTCTACTACAAAATAGCCATTACAAAATAAAAGCATCAAAACATGCAATAAAAGATTAGGGCATTTGGACAATTTTTCCCTCCAATGAACTATAAGATTGCAGCTGAATTGCTTTAAAACTATCCATTAGTTAACATCATTATATAATTGTATTATAATATAGGTTATTGGTGGCTCTAGACCTTGGACAACTACCTTTAGAATGCAAAGTCACCCTTGGTCTTCGTCATAAGCGAAATGGTTGCTTGAAGAACAGTGGCTTGGGTAGCAATGACTTAACTTGACAAGATGAGACCTAGACTGAACAGTTTTCAGTAAGATTTATGTAGAACAATAACTAGCTACAAGCACTGTTGTTCATGAAATAATTGCTGGATAGAATTTTCAAAGACATTGTGTTACTAGTGACTTTCAAAGAAACAATGGCAAAAGAGACCTTCCAGTTTCTATTTAGCAACGGGTACATGACTGAAAGGGAAGAATCAGTGGAGCATGAGTCAGATGCATTGCCCGTGCTTCCTGTGTCTACAGGTACAGTTTTCAGTAATTGACCATTCAATTCTTCTAGAAGACAATTCCTTTTCTTGCTCTGTAAGTAACTTGTAGTGTTCTACGAACTAGGGTGTTTGAGTAAATAAAATGAATGAAAGTCTCTTTCCATGGGCACGTACACTCGAATGGAAGAAGACAAAGATAAACAAGTGTTGCAGTCTGTTTATGTGCAGTGAGTGAACTGAAGAAAAGTAAAGTAAATCCATCAAGTGGTGGGAGCAGCAGGAGTTACCCCTGCAACCTTCATATTAGTAGGAAGGTCAGGGCATTGAAAACAGCAGCGTCAACAGCATATCACCTGTGAACAAACAAGCGGGCACTGAATCAAAGTTGATGGAAAATTACTTCTTCATGAAGTACAAGCAGTCCAGGAATAAATTCAGGTATGCCTGGGAACACAGCCAGGAGAGAGAGGGAGAGAGAGAGAGAGAGAGAGAGAGAGAGAGAGAGAGAGAGAGAGAGAGAGAGAGAGAGAGAAGACTGACTTGCACTCTCAAAGTGAAGATCAGTCCTGAAGTACAGTAGCTTAGATATGTATGCATATTTCTCACTGTAAAATGAATCTCTGGCATGGGTCCTGGGAATGTGTCATCTCTCATGTTTTGGGAGTATTTGTAAGGAATTCTAACATTTGGGTGTTGAGATTGTCTGAGAGAGAAACCTTAATACTCAGACCAAAATAAAGCCTATATTTATGTAACAAATATTTTCTGGATGTTGCCACTGTGTAAAAGATATGAGGAGATAGAACTTTTCCTAAGATGTCTCTGATCACGTTAACTAAGGACTATAAAAGGCTTGAGATAATGTTATGGGTTTAATTTTGTTTGGAAAAAAATTTGTGAACATAATGAATATCATATGTGTTCAGGAGTAATTGATACTTAATTTGAATTTGTATACTGTGTGCACAGTCAACTTGCCGTTTAGTGGTAACAGTAGTACCCTAAAACTGAACATGGTGATGCACTCCATGAAAATACTGCTACCTTTTTGAAGTTATTGTATAGTCATATCATTTATTGATTTCTGCATCCTTCCTCCAACCTCTTCCATGCATTTATGGCCTTTTAAAATGTAATCATTATCACACACACACACACACACACACACACATGCACTCACACACACATACTCACACACATGATGTATGTATAAATTCCAAAATACGTATATATAACCTGATTGGTCCATATAGTGTTAATTGTGTTATATAGGCTCTCAGAGCTAACAACCTAAAATTTCGTTACTGACTCAGTCGGGGGTGTTCTTCCCCAAAGAAAAAAGATTTGTTTCCACTCTCAGCATTCTGAAGTTGCCTACAGTTCCCTGTCTAGGCTTGAGGCCCCATATGGTTTCCCTTTATAATAGTATCATGTCTATTGGTATCTTCAGTATGAAAATCTCTTCTAGGAATTTTACAGAAGCTAACATGTAAACTATCTTTTTTTTTATGGTAAGTGAAAGAATTACAGTGCCTTAACATTCTCAATTGATTTAAAAGTATTCATTCTTAAAAAGTATTAAAATAAAAATCAAGCAAATGTTTAAAGTCTGCTGCAAAAAGAAACAGATCGATAAATGTGTTTGTGTGAGTTCGGTGTTTTGAGTTATTAATCTAACCTGACCTTCTAGACATATTTTTTACAAATGAGGTGACGTGTGTTAGGATGTTTCAGAAGGAAGAATGAGACTTTGACACATGAAGGAAGAGGAATGAGTGTGCACAGTAGCTGTGCAGGATCAGAAACTGAAGTGCAGATAGAATTCTTTTATCACAACGTAGAAATACAGAAAACTACTGTATTCCCTTAATGCTATCACAAGTCAGTGTCCTTCATTTCTGGACAATAAAAATAGCCAAACCACTGGCAACAGAATTTGTTTCTCCACAAATCAACAGTTATTTAAAAATACCTTCTATGAATAGTGAAATGTACAGGGTTTGACTAACACAGCCACTTTTCCTTCCTGTCTCACTGACCGGGTGTGTGGGTGGGGTCAAGGACTGGGTGGTGATAGGGAGCTCTTGGGTGGGCTTTGTTCTGATTCCATGACAGAGCAGGTATGACCCTTAGGGATTTTCACTCACTGATATTATTATCTGAGGATGCCGGGAACCAGTGCTGATTTCATTGCAGAGCAGGTCAAAGAATACATTGGAAGACTACTGAAGGGAGAATATGCTTGGCATCCACCCCAAGCCTCCAATGCAATTGCACACACATGCACATACATTCACACACATGCACACCCCACACATACAAACATGCAAACCACATATACTTGCACACAAGAAGAAGAAGAAGAAGAAGAAGAAGAAGAAGAAGAAGAAGAAGAAGAAGAAGAAGAAGAAGAAGAAGAAGAAGAAGAAGAAGGAGGAGGAAAGAAGGTGTCATTAGCCCCATCTCAAGGACCCCTACTAGATAGAGCCCTCACATTCAATGACTATGTCCCCTTGGAGAATTGCTTAATCCTTGTGTGATCCATTTTCACAGTTTTAAATGTGGAAATAGCAGAACTTTCTTCTGAGTGCAGCTAGATGCATAAAATTAACACAGCTCTGAGGTTTAAAGGATTATTGATATATTCTTGATAATACACAGTCCCAGTTGTTAGTAGGTCTTCATTTTTACCCAACCCCGGGGCCATAGAACACCTGTAGGTTTATTCTGCTTTATACAGGCAGCACAGGAAGCAATGCTTCAAGGTCAACCATAAGCTCCTTTACCTGCCAAGCTGTGGTGTAACCATTGTGCTTCCTAGTCTCAAAGTGCTTTTCACTTGCCTTCTTGGGATTTTTGTCCCAAAGAATGAAAGAAATGATATGTGGGAGGCTAGCTCTCAAAAACCTGGGGTCTAGAAATCTTCCTTTGTATTTTTTTTAAAAATATATTTCCATGCTTCATAACCTGAGATCAATGGGTAGGATGGAGAAAAACTTTATTTATGAAAACTCCACAATTGAAGCTTGATAATATCACCTTCAATAATAAAAAAACAACAAAAACCATAACACCTTCACCCCAATGCCTGTCTACAAGAACCATTGCCTTATCATGGATTTCTCAAATTCTATTTTATGTCTCAAAGGGCATATACTGATCACATATTTTCTCATCTTCTTTCAGACAGATAATGTCTCTCACAAATAGCAGTAACAACAATATGTATAATTAAACACAAACAAGATATAGAGATAGATGATTGATAGATAGATAGATAGATAGATAGATAGATAGATAGATAGATAGATAGGATAGATAGTAGATTCTTCACAAGTATTAAACTATTTAATCAGTTTAAGAAACAAAACACAGTGATTAATTTGGTGTTAAAAATAAAGAATCTGTGTGTGTATAAGTGTGTGTATGAGAGAGAGAGAGAGAGAAACAGACAGACAAAGTTTGGAATGCAATGTGGAGGAAGGCAACCAGTCTGGAATAGGAAGCTAATAGCAGCCCTACTGAGAAGAGCATCACACAGCCCATCAATGATAGTTCCCTATCCTGTTAGGGAGACAGAAACTCTCTGCATGAAGCAGTATTTGCACTTATATGTCCACATCCTGTACCAGAAGACCAAAGCATTAAGAAGATAAAAATTGTATTCTTTTGGTTTATAACTCCTATTATAAGAATTACAAATTATACTCATATAGCCTAAAAGATGGATTTTTAAAGACATACATTTTTTTAAAACAAAGGTATAACTTTAAAAACATTTGATGTGTTAATTGGAACTCTCTTGTGGAAATCTGCATATGCATGTGCTTTTTTACATTGCAATGTTACTTAAGACCTAGGAGAAACAATAAGTTCCTCTAACCATATTTTTTCAAACTGGAGCCTATTATGCTTAGAACCATATTTGGACAAGTCTATTTTCAAATAAAGCATGACATAAAACATAGCTTTTCAAATAAGTGATTGCTTTGAATTCTGTAACCTGCCTGTACATTCTCTTCATGGTAAAAAGTAAGTTCCTTATATAATTAATTTAGTTGGTGTTTTTACTGACAGCCTGGTACTTGGCTCATTAAACACATATTCACTGCATATCTATTGTTCTTGCCACTAGGGAGATATAGATGGATGAGGTAGATGCCAGAGTTATGGCCTTTCTGAATCTTACATTCACAACAATGGTTACAAGAAAAAAATATAGTGTCTGTGGGATTTGTGATGAACAAATTAGATCGGGGATTGGATATCAGAAAATAAATTACCTCCACAGGGAAATGATCTTTAGGCAAAGACAAAGACTAAACAGAATTTATGTAGGCTTTGCACAAAGGGTTGGGAGGGGAGGACACCTGGGAAGAAGCAACAAAAAAAGGTTGTAAATAGAAATAAAGAGAGTTTAGAGAATTTAAAGTATGAGAAGCTCTATTTAGCAGTACTACAGAATAGGAGCTAATGCAAGATGTTATAGATCACAATAAGTATTTAGAAATGTACGAAAAGACAATGGTGTGATGTTTCAGAAGGATGGTACCATGGTGAACTATTAGTGTTGGTTACTTCATATTTTAGTAGTGGTAACTATAACTCCAGTGAGTACAGCTCCAGCAAGGTAGTACTCGTATGGTGTCATCCCTCAAATGCTGTATGGAGACTGTATCAGAGGAAAAAATTCATTGTCCAGGGATGAGAGGATGGCCATTTATGTTTAAACAATGACAAGTAATTGGAATTGGATTCTAAACACACTTAAGAGATAGAATCTAATATAGCATGCAGTTGGATATAGAAGAAACTGGAGAGCAAATATGTGGTCTGGATATTAAAAAGTAGATAGAAAGATTATTGTAGAGTGAAGTTTTGAAAGTATAGAATATCACTGTGGGGGTAAACATGGGAACAGAGAGGGACTGTGAACACACCAGGCATTTGGCTTTTTTAAGGAGAAATAATTCCTCCAGTAGGTTAAGTGTAGAAGAACAAGGCCTTGGTGGAAATAGAAGCAAGTTGGTAGATTCAGCATTGAGTAGTTCTATTTGTCCTGATGGGATTCCCGTTGATAGTTCTTTCTCTGCAACTTGTAAGCTGAAGAAAAAGCATGCATATGCATAAAAGGTGTCAATGCTTCAATTGGAGCTAAGAATTATGTGAATGCTTTGTGTGGGAATTGAGAGACGAGTGAGCAGGACACATTGTTTTGCCATTGTTATACACATGTGGAATAACTCTTAAAAATTTTTGGTCCAAATAATTGTTCCAAATTGGAGCAGTGATGCTTGCTGGCAATTTGGACATCTCATCTCGCAAGAATGATTGATGGTTAGCTCTAGTTTACCTTGAGATCTCAAATAAGGGAAAGAGTTCTTGAACTTTTCTCAATGCCATAAGTAGCATTCTTAGATACTTTGGGAGTGATCATTATGGCATAGAATTACATTGTGATAAAAACATATAATCCTCCTCTGGGCCATTTATTCTGAGTGGTAGGGATGACTAATAATTGAGAATATGGAAGAAATGACTACTTGATGGTGATGGTGAACACTAACATGCCTCTCCTTATAAGCAGAGCATGCAGCCCTTGTTGTATGTGTCACTTTGTCATTTTAGAGAAATGAGAATGAGGATGACTGTCTTCCATGTCCCAAATTATTTTCAGTTGTTCACTTAGAATTGTCTTTCCTTTGAATTTTTCAAATACATCATTTTAAACTGTATTTAAACAAGCTGCCTTGTCATAAAATTAGTTCTTTATATGTGAGTTCTCTGTTAGACTCAAAATTGGTTCTTTATATATGAATCCTCTGTTACACTCTCTGTGGATGTCAATGGTAATATGTCAAATAACAATTCCTATGTGATTTCCAATATAAAATAGTCCCATATTTAATAGCAAAGTTTAAATGATTCATTAAACAATTGTTATTGATGATTTATTGTGCACAAAATACTGTGTTACACTGACTTAACAGAGAGATGAATCCTGTTCTTGTTTATATATGTTAGTGGAGGAAACTAGTATTAACAAATAGATTCAGGACTGAATTCATTTTTTATTAGTTTTTTCTTTTGGATATTTTATTTTTACATTTCAGGTGTCATCCTCTTTCCCCATTTGCCCTCCCTAGAACCACCTATCTCATTCCCCCTCCTCCTTTTTTGCTTTTATACCATTTTAATTACATGCATGAATTAAGGTCAGTTCTAAGTTGAGGGTCTAGCAACACAATAGATGCAAATAGTCAAGGAACAGGAAAGACAATAATACAAATAGTCAAAGAACAAGCAAGGCATTAAACCCAATTACATGAACACTCCCATGATCACTGTTTCTAAGGACTTATCAGGATGATCAGAATATCTGAGCAAACTTCCTCGTCCTAGCCCAAAGTCATTTTCATTTCTAAAGCCTACTTTGTGTTCTAACATAAAATTTAGATTCATGTCTGAAATTACTTCTTTGGTCTAGCCTAATAGTTAGATTCATGCCTGAAATTACTTCTTTGTTCTAGCCTAAGATTTAAATTCCTGTCAGAAATTACTTCTTTGTTTTAGCCTAATGTCAGATTCCTGTCTGAAGCCTACTTCCTTGTCCTTGGCCTATGTCAGATTTTTGCCAAGCAGCCCCAAAGGCTTTCTGACCTTTTTTTATTTCATTAACAAGACTGAGCCTGTCTTTGGTCTTCTGACAGAATGCCTTACTTACCCATCATGGAATATGCATTATCCAAAGCAATGCACTTCTGTCTTAGGTTAGTAAAGCTCTGTGCAGAATCTTACCAGCCTGTTAATTTAATAACTCTGTCTGGGAGTCCATTTTCAGTTCCAAGCCATGTACTTTGGCTGCCAACATATGGATGTTGTTAAAGACAAGCTTTAACATGATGGCCAGAAATAAAAGTATGCCCAGGGCAAAAAGGGCTAGCATGATCAACCTATATATGCCATTCTTGAAGTGTGACCAAAATAGAAATACTGACCTCAGGCCATTAGATAATGATGAGCATTATCTACCACATCAACTCCCAGCAGAGCAGCATTCTTGAAATTCATAAGCTCATTATGCAAAGTTAAAACATCCAGAGAGGTGTTAGAATTATGCCAAATACACTGCAAATGTCTTTAAAGTTATTCCTAATTATAATGATTACCACTGTAAATTTTAGAACTAACATGAATCCAATGGTATTTGGCATGACACTCAAGATAGTTCCTTATCCTTAAATTCTGAACTTCCTTCCAATAATTTGAATATGATATAGAGCATAAATCTGTTCTTCCAAATGCCTATCTAAATCCTCTTTTATAATCAACACATTAGTAACATTTGATGCTGAAGGAGCATGGTGGCCACAAGAGTGATGGGTGAGACATGCTTATGCCAGGACAAAGAAGGATGCTGACCTGTGACAAGCTCTCTGACAATGGTGACTGGGGAGTTGTATTGGACATATGTTCCTGACCCACTATTGCTTACCTATACCCCTGATGGGACAAGCTGCCTTGCCTCAAGTTTTTAGAACTTGTAGAACAAAGAATCAAAAAGAGAAGTTATAATGACCCTTGAATTGTTCTTAAATGTGACCAGTTATTCAGAATCAATTATGGACTGGTCTAGAAATCAATCAAATATTGGAAATAACAGTTTTCATTTGGAAGTCTGGTTCTGGACATTTTCAGAGACATATATGGAAATTAGCTGCAGTTCTCTATGATGTTATGTTAGCAAGAGATAAATTTGGGGCAGGATTTGAATTTTAAGCAGGTGTTAGCACATGTGTTAAGGCTTTTTTAATTGTCAAGTTAAAATTACTTTTGTTTCTTCCACAGTATTTAATGTAAGTTGCATTGATTGTACACCTTCTATTTATGTTTGTGTTTTGAAATCTGGCCTGTCCATTAGGAGGTCTATCAACCAACTTTTGTTTTAGTGGCATGAGTATCAGAGAACCTTGGTATTCTAAAAATAGCTTGCAAGTGCTGGAAGAAATGAGTCAGGCTTTAAGCAGAAGCAAGAGGGTAGTGGGCTTGATTATTGCTGGTATAACAGCTTTAATTACATTAACTGCTTATGCAGAACTGAATTCATAACTGAAAGTTTAATGCTATTCCAAGGAAAAGTACAAGATTAGGTGAGAGAGGGGAATTCATTGGTGTTAATAAGAAACTTTGGGAGAATAAAAAATAAACAAGGCTTTCAGTCCTAAGTTGTTGGTACCATAGGGTGGACAGTTCTTGATGACGGGCAGATATCTTATATATTGGTGAATGTTTAACCATCTCCTGATTTTTACCTTTTATATATAAGGTGCCCAATTCCTGTTTCAAACTCACTGATACCTAATATGTTGTCAAATCATCCTTGCTGAAATGACTCTAACTTAAATAGAATGTTTCAGTAAGAAGGAGACAGGAGAAAAGTAACAGCAGAAGACTATAATCTCTGACAAACTTCACCAGAGAAGTCTATGGGGGGGAAATAGTGTTTGAATAAAAGAAGACCAACATTAAACATACCTAGTGAGGGACGGGGTAGTGCCAGATTGTGAGGACAGAAGCAAGGGCCAAGGAACTTTAAAGATGGCATAATTATTACCAAGAACAACGAATTTCTCTGTAGTGGGAACCTATAAGAGAGTTCCCAGTGGGTATGTGGCAAGATCAAAAATGCAAATACTACTTGAAGCTGGCTGATTAGTCTGCCAACAGTGTACAGGAGAGAACACGAGCAAAGGGAGAGACAATGATAAGGGGCTATTGGAATTTTCCAACTAGTATCTGGAGCGAGGATGCAGGATACAGAGAGAGAATAAGAATTAAGCAGAGAAATACTGTTTAATAAAAAAATATAAAAGGTAATTGGCCCAACCCATCCCACCCAATGGCTTGTAAATCCTTAGATTAGATTTAGGTTATTTCCTTTGCATAATGAAATTTTTAGCTGTTCTTAATTCTATAGATATTAAAAAGAACCTTAATTTCCCAGTCTTCCATATGAGCATCCTAATAATAGAAAGTTATACATCATTTAGACCACTATATTTTGAACCTCACTTAATCTCTAGACAAAATTCAAAGAAACATTTTAAGTATTTCATTTCATCTCATAATCTGCTAATTTCATAGCCTATGCCAAATGACTATAAAATAGTATATAAATTAGAAAAGTATATACCAGGTGCTCTGCTAAGAAGAAGAGCAAAAGGTAAGTACATTTCTAATGGATTCTTTACACTATTCATGTCAAATTTATTATTAATGAAAATGGTTTACTCAAATATACTGCTAAACCGTATCTTTCTCAGCATACATACTTCCAATTATAACACTTCACATTTACCATCTTCATAGTATATTTTATCTGTCAGGGTTTAATTAGCCAAAACGAGATCAGTCTCTGTATCCTAAGAATAAGTCCCCGTGGTAAAGAGAATTATTGATGTATCAAAATTGGAGGGTTGAAAGGTGAGAAAAGTCACTATTAACAAGCTACCCTATAGCTTGCCCTCTGGAGGAAAAAATGGAATTGCATCACTATGTCTACCTAATTAGAGCATTCTCTGAATTAGAGGATGACAGGAAACATGCACATTAAACTCGCTATTTTATAGCCTGCTCATTCTGTGAAGTCTGCTCACAGAGTTGGTAGAGAATCTAGGCATATTCCTAGCATCTCTAACATACCTAATGTTGGCTTACATTCTCAATCATGCTTCCCCCAATTTCTTCCTTGCAAAAAATATCCTAAAAGTCAGTATAGAATCTCATCTACAATTGCTTCTTTTATACAATATGAATGAATGAACGGCCTTAGTCTGCCTGTTTTGCAAATGCCCCATTGCCCAACTCCTTTAGGTCAACTACTAGAGGTTGTCATGTTGAATGTCTCCACTGTTCTGGTTGCATTACCATACATGTGAGCTTTGTAGTCAAGTCTGCTTTCTTCTTTCCTTCTCCTGTTACAAACCCACACTCCATTTTATTCTTGTTTAAATGATCAGCGACCTAGATGCACATTAAAATAATAAGAAAAATATAACCTTATTTATGTACCTGTAATACACTACAATTTCAGCCTTTTTTAGAGACCCATATTTCTTTCTTATATTTTTTTTCAGCTCAAAATCTTGCTCTAAACTTTCTCATGATGTGTGCCTGCTGCTTATGGATGGATCCTTTTGTTTTGACTCATCTAAAAATGTCTTGATTTTATTGTTCTCTTTGAAAGTTGTTTGTTGCTTATAGAGCTTTGGGAGGGCAATTTTTATTTCATTCCTTTAAAGATGTCATTCTGAATTCAGACCTTCCTAGTTGTGGATGGCTCATGATGTGCCTGGGAAATCTCTTAAAACCATCGGCTCAATTGAGTTATAGTAATGTTAATCAGATACGTTGACAAATGACCATTCCTTTCTCCAAACATGGCTTCTCTCCTCCTTTCTTTTGGATTCATTTTGAATATTCTGAGTGTGCTTGCATTAAAGCCATTTATGGTTGAACTCTCATATATTTTGAATATTCCTTCTGTGTGTTTCATTTCAGATAATTCCTTCCACTAGTACTTTAAATTTACCAAGCTTTCTTTTACCACATCCAATTCAATATGAGCAGTTTTTACCTTGGAGATTTAAGTTTTTATCTTTGAACACTGAATATCTGTAGTCTCTGCTACTATGTAAGACATCCTGTGTTTTATGAAGCTTTTTGGACATTTGGGACATAGTTAAAGTAGCTGTATTAATATCTTTGTGTGATTTATCTGATCCTGTGTCAGCTCTTGTTTGCTTTCAGTTAATGGCTTTTTCCCCTCATTATGGATTCTATTTTCCTGCTTGTTGGTACTCCTGGCAATGTTTGTGCAGGAATGTGAATGGAAGGAATGATCCCTAGTGATCCATATGTCAAAGTTGCACCCTGAGTACCATGGTTAGAAGAAGCAGTAAACTTAAGAGGCTATATTTGACAGGAAGCCCTTAGGCTTTGGGAATTTGCCCTCAAATAGACACAGAGAACCCAACTGTCCTGTTCTCCTTTCCACTTTCTGGTTTGTGATGCAACCACTTTCTTTGACTGGGATCAGCATCCATCAGATGTTGAATCAATGGGCTCCCAAGTCTTGGATGTAAAAGCTGAGTTAAATAAAAAAAAATTTTCTTTTACAAGTCAGTTTATCCAGGAAATTTATTGTAGTAACATGAAGTTGACTAATGTGTGTGTCAAATTAAATATTTATACCTTGTTGAGTATATTTCTATTCTGTACTTGACCTTTGTTCTGGAATATAGTAATCTGAAATTTTTAAATTTTTTAAGTTTTGTTAGGAAGAATCTGAGCCCATCTAAGGTTAATTATCCCTTGCTTTTAAGGCAAGGTCTCTCTGAGTTTTATGGATTGTAAATTCTGTAAGACAAAGACAGGGACCACAAATTGTCATGTGTCATTTGTAGATATTTTTCTTTCTAACACGTTTGAATAGCTCTTTTCTATTCTTTTTGTTGTTGTTGTTGTTTTACTTATTTACATTTCAAATGTTGTCCCCTTTCCCAGTCTCCCCTTCACAAACTCCCCATCCTAACTCCCTTCTCTTTGCCTCTAAGAGGGTGCTTCCCCACCCACCCATTTCTTTTCTATTTTTGAAAAGAGAGCTTGGAAGCAGCCACACCCCAGTAATCTTGAAAAAGAAAAATGAAGGATGAAAAGAGGAGCAAGGAAAGGAAGGGAGAAGGGGAGAGAGGGATGAAGGGGAAGGACTGCTCCTCTCCCTCCCCCCCTCTCCCCATCTCCTCTCCTCTTCCTCCTCTCCTCCTCCTCCTCCTCCTCCTCCTCCTCCTCCTCCTCCTCATTCTCCTATTCTTCTTGGCCATTCTGTTTGTGCGACTTTAGTACTTTGCCATAAACTTCAGTTGCATGGGACTTCGCAGAGTCGAATATTTTCCCCTTTTTTAGTGAGACTCCTGAGCTCTGCACATGAAATCACCACCCATACCATGATGCACCACATTAAGGGGGCATGGTTCTAATAACAGTGAAGAAAAACCAAACCAACAGAGTAGATGAATTTGTCAGTTGGAGTGAAGGCAAGCAAGCAAAATTCAAAGTTTCCCCCCACCCACTTGGTGTTCAAATTTCAACTTTAAATAATCTGATCAAGAAATCTTCAGCAAAATGCACAAAGGCTTGCAATTGACTTGATACACTATCATTCAATTTGACAGCCAGGATTAGCCATCATACTTAGTTTTTCTCAACAGATCTAATTGTAGTATTAAGCTGTATGTTGCACCTGCTGTCTGGTTTGGAGTAAGGGATTGTGCCAATGTTGCACTCCATGTCTAAATGACCACCGCAGGGCTAATTCATAACTTTATTCCCATGTGTAGTGGATTTAGTTTTGTTCCCTTAAGCTTCTCTCACCCTTTGTGTTCCTGGTCTATGTCAGGTTCCAGTTCCCAATCCACTTAGCAGTGACTCTTCCCAGCATTTTATCTGGGACTGGAACTTTTACATATAACATACAGGTCAAACACTATGAATATGTTAAATAAATAGATACCTTTGCCAACTAACCAGGAATATGTAATGATAATACAAAACTAAGCTATTATTGTCTTAAACCGTGTATATGTAGAAGGTTATGTTGTCTATGAATGTGCATATATCACAATACAATTTATTTTTCCTTAGTAATTCAGCTCATTTAAATTTAGAACACTGAAATAAAGTTAAAATTCTGTTTGAATGTCAAACATTTCTCCCCTTCTCATCCTTGAGCCATTTTAGTTGTGTTACATCTTTAGAAGTCTTCTCCAATGTGTAGTGGTTGCATACTTGTGTTAGATATATAAGTCTACTTTTGAAAGTATTTTTTAGGCATTGGGAAAAAATGAAGTAGACTCCCATATTTTAATGAAGAAATATACTTAATAGAAATTGAATGTTGATGATTAGGCTGCAGTTGTTCTAACTATGTACAAGATAATTTATAATCATGCATATTGTTTTGGTTTCCCTCTCCTGAATTTGGAAACTTGAACCTAGAATCTTCTGTGTGGTAGGGAAGCACTCTACCATCAAGCTTTATTCCTAACTCTACAGACTGCTTTTAAATGTACAAAACTTTCCTGAAGAATGAATGAACATTGCTTAAATATGATTTCTTGGACAAAGGATAAGTGGGGGCCAATAAAAGACTTACTACAAAAACATTTTTGGTATAAATGTTCTTGGATATACACAGTCCATTAGTTCTATGTAACTTCCTCATTTTTCACTTCATGTGAATATGCTATTTTTCCTATTCTAATTACAATACATGCATAGTACCCATTTCCTATTAATAGGTAATTTCTGACTTGACAACACCTTAATAACAGAAAAGGAAAAGAGTACTCTGCTTTTTGTATAGACATGGGGCAGGATGTCTGGGTTAATGTTCTTTGTTTTTAAAGAATAACACTAAATTGTCTTTCATTGTAAATGGAAAGTTCATATAGAACCCGTTAAATTAGGTTTATTCCTGTATTTATGGTTTGAATTGTATTGCAGATGAGAATGAATGTATTATTTGCCTGAAAACAAGTATTTGATTGATGAATATGTTCTGGTAATTTTGAATGCATTGTCACGGACATTGCAATACAAACATGATTGAAACTCAATTGGAAATCATATCTACATATACAGGATAATTTTAATTCTTTGTACAATGATTTATTAGATAAAACTGAGCTAATATTTTCATTGATTGTAGCCACTTATAAAAATGAACATTTTCAATATGGTATAATTTTCTCCAATTATTTTCACTATTTTCAACACTGAATAGTCATTAATGCAACTAATTCAATGAATGGTTTTGAAGAGTATTTGATACAGCATTACATATCATTCTGATCAACATTCTCTTTCTCTCAATGATCATCTTGGTAAATGCAAAGGAGATTTTGGAAATTACAAATTAAGAAAGGCTAGGGCTAGCAAGATGGCTTCATAGGTAAAATACTATCTACACAGGCCTGGTAAACTGAGTTTGATCTCCAGAACTCATATAGAGGTATAAGAGAGAATCAATTACATAAAGACTTCCTCTGACCCCCAGGCACATGCTGTAGCAAATGTGCACACACTGTTAAATATGCGCTCTCAGACAGGAGTGTGTGCCTCTATAGATACACATACACAGTATAATAAAAATGATAATAATAATAATTAATAAAATTTAAAAGAAAGGAGAATGAAGGCTGGCTAGTACTATTCTATGTTCCCTGAGTTACAAATGAAAGGTTCTATAGAGTTGAAGGTGGATTTAAGTATTTTAAACATAATACAAAGTCTCTAGATTATATTTACAAAGGTTCAAAGATGAAATGTTAATTTGTAAGATAAAATGTGTCATAAGTATTCTCTAATAATATTCTCAAATCAAAATTAAGAGAAAAAATAAAGAAAAAAGATGGAGGCAGCAAAAAAGATGAAGGTTGTCTTTTTAAATGCTGCAAAAGAAATTGCCAGATATTTAGAAAGGAGACCATTGGCAAGGGGTGGGGGAGGGGCAGGAGAACAAGATGATAAGGAGGTCAAAGTGCATTATTTACATGTATGGAAATGTCATAATAAAATGCATGGTTTTGTACAGTTAACGCATACTAATTTTAGAATGCAAAAACAAAGGCTGGGTCTGGGTGTTGGTATGCTTGCCTTGTATTTAAAATACTATAAAGGAATTTATGGAAAAGGAAAGGAAAGAAATGGAAAGAAAATGAGTTCTCATCATTTTGACAAAAACTAAATGTAATTTGAAATTGTGCTGTCTATTCCAAAATGAAATTTCTATTAGAAGTTTACTAAAACTGTAAATTATTTGAGAAGAATCAATACTTTTAGGCTAACGAGCCAGACGATTTTTATCAAAGATGGGCTACAGTTTATTTATTAACAGCCTTTGTTTTTTTCTAATAGCACTTTTGGTAGATTATGTCAACTCACAAATTATAAAACTTCAATGAAGAGAGGAGGGGTAAAATTGGATAACACATAAGCAACATGAAAAACAGCTGTGAGATGTAAGAGGGTTCACTCAATAGAGAACACACGGAATCAACTGCTTCTGTACACTGCTTGTGTACAGATTCTAGGGAGCTAGAATCTATGCTTCAGCTGAAGAGACAACTTCCCAGAAAAGGAATTAACCAATGGTACAAATGTTCTGAAAGCAAAGCTCAAGTTTTGTTTGTGCTGGATTAAAGAGAAGCCTGAATTGTGATAAACAACACCATCCGTGACATTTTTAACACTGGCACCAGGTCCTAGTTTTGTGTGTTGATAACTGTACACATGAATACATAGCATCAAAATCCAGTTCACCTACCTGAAGTATCATCCTTCAGAACCAATACTCTGTTATCTACATCCATAGCAGCAGCTCAGTGACTTAGGGAGCGGTTTTGATGCTTCTGTGATCAATGGTAATTGGTTGCAACATCCTGCCACATCTGATTAGCTATTGGCTGTAGTAGGAGCAAATCTAAAAACCCTTTGAATATTGTCAGTAGCGGCTGAGGCCTTCGCTGATATTTACAGGGCTCACAAGTGAGTGCTATCCTCTTAGCCACTCACTTACCTCACGAGAGGATTAAGTACGTACAGTTTCTAAACATTCGTCTACTGAAACAGTTGGTAAAAGTTACACATTTATGGATTTAAGACACAAGCTAAGCTTCAAAAGAGATAACTCAAAGAAAATTTTACTAAATATTTTGTGATCGAAATAATAAAAATTAAAGACAAAAAAAATTTGGAAACAGCTTTATGGGAGATGGGGAAAAACAAAGACACTTTTTGATACATATAGTTAAGAAAAAAAATGGGTCTACAGATTTCCCATAAAAGAAATGCTAAAGAAAATTATTCAATCTGAAAGAAATGATACCAGAAGAAGCACATGACTTTTTATGACTTAATAAAGTTATATTATGGCTCATAATCCTATCATTTAAGGAAAAAGGCCATTATGTGAATCTTTAGTTTTTATTAAAACTGCTGAAGTTGAGAATTCACACACATGTGTATTAGCACATACACACAAAACACACACACACACACACACACACACACACAACACCCTACATCTTAGAGAATGTCCATTTAGAAGAATAAGACAATAGGTTCTCCCCACCCAGCCATGGGTCTTGGTTCAACAATGGTGTCTCTTGTAGGGATTTTATTCTGAGAAACAGAACTTAAATCCAAAAAAAAAAAAAAGAACTTAAATCCTATCAGAAAGTGACTGGAAACTCCCATGATGTTCTTCAGATACATGTATTTTCAAATTACATATCTGACAAAGGACATATGTGTCTGGACTTGTATGCAGAACTCTCAAAAATGTAACAAAAATGCTTATAAAAGTTGACAAATTATATAAGCAAAAATCCAACCAAAGAAAATTTTTTATTGGCAAGTGGACGCATGAAATGATGCCTATACATCTGAAGAAAGAAATGCAGTCTGAAGAAGATAGGACTCTACTCTCCATTGAACAGAATAACAAAAGCACAACCAACAATGGGAACACCTCACTAAGGCAACTGTGGAGAAACTGAAGAACAAGAGGGGCTCCTGCATTCCTGGTTGGAAAGACAAACACAAATTAAATTATCTTGGTGGGGGGTAGAGGGATACACAGGATGGCCCCCATACTTTCAGAGGGGATGAGGGAATGTACTCTGTGAAGGAGAAACTGAGAGGAGGGGCAGTGATTGGGTGTAAAAAATAAATAAATAAATTAAATAATTTTTAAGAAATGTCCCAGTGGGTTCATGTAAACTGGACAATTATTGCTTACTCAGAATCCCACTCAAAGTTACTGGCATAATGAAGTGACTACGCCTACACAGAAACTTTAGACAAATATGTTTATACACTTTTATTTGCTAGAACTTAGAAGCAGCAAATATCCTCATGGACAGAATAGGTAATTACATTTCTCTGGTTTTGATTCACAACATCACTCAATATTGCTAATAATACTAGTGGTAATAATAAATGTTGATACCCCAATAACATGCATGTATTTCAAATACAGCATAGCATGTAAAAGAATGTAGATTCAAAAGCACTCAAATGCATGATTCCTTTTGTATTTGGGATTACAGAAAATAAATAAAATGATATAAAAAGCTGTATGGCTATAGATCAGGTCAGTATAAGAAGATGATCAGACAGCCAGTGGCAAGCAAGGATAATTATTTGAGTGGCAGTGAGGGCTGATGAAATTATTCTGCATCTTGATTGTGCTTATAATTACGTGAATCTACACATTTGTCAAGCCTCCTAGAATCAGAAGACGTAAAGACTGATTTTTAACTGTATGTAAATTAATACATTTTTTAATTTAAAATACTACTCATATTTTCAGAGTCTCAACACAGATTAATATGTAGCAGTATTTAAAAAAAAAAGACAATGAAAATTTCATCATCTTTAACCTTCATAATCCTAAACTTCATTTTTCCAAAGAAAAGCAATAGAATTATTATCTTGTTATTACAAGGACATGAGTGTATTTAGGAATGTTGGTAAAATGTTCTGTCAAAGGATGGAAGAAAGGAATAATTGCATGCTCATGGATAAATCGTTGCTGCTTTATGTATGGATGCTCTGTGAGCAGGGATCTCTATCACGGTAATTTTCAGAATAGGGTGGTCTCCCACAAAGAATCAATGAAGCTACCATTTGATTAATGAGCAAGAACACATGAAATGCCACTATCTTTACTAGCAGTGGGAAATATAGACCCTAAGAATAAACTGAACAAAACACACACATTGTGTGACTCTTTCTCTCTGCTCCTACACATTATTTTTAGGACTCTAGTTACATGCATGAAGGCTTAAAAATAATTTGCATATTTCAATAAATAATATGTAGGGTTTGTGTTTATTTTAGTGGGCAGTGTTGTGATAGGATTTGGAAATCGGTTTAATCCAATCTTATAAACCACATCTGAAATTAATGTGATCTTTAATTTCTGTATTTGTTTTCATCTACTTTTCTTTTTTTCATTTTCTTTGCTCATTCTCTCCAGTAGAAGAAAATAAAATGCATTTACTCTAGGTCTCTAATAGATTTGCGCATTCCTCTTAAAAGCCACCATGGCTAGTGAAACTAGTCTTAATTACTGCAACTATAGTCTTATCAGTATGACAGCTATTCTTAAAACTCGTTAGTTAAATAGAAAATCATTTACATAGACATATGAAAAGCATGTTTTCTTGTACTTAATTTTCACTTTTCAATCCTTGTTTTCCTTCTTCTCTCAAACCAAGCTAGAGTGTTGCTGTAGTCATGGAAACAGTGTAGACAAAAAGAATTGATGCAATCAAACTTGGTGGCCTTTGCCTGTAATTCAAACACCAAAGAGGAGGAGGCAAGAGAATCACTACCAGTTGCAAGTTTATGCAAGCCTGGCTGTAATGTTAAGCCATGTCAGAGATAGCACATAGACAGACAGACAGACAGACAGAACAAAACAAGGAGACAAACAAGCAAAAATAATGATTGAACAACAATTAAACCACATGGGAAAACATGCCTGTGTTTTTAATTGTTGTTCAATTATTATTTTTGCTTGTCTGCTTGTTTTGTTATTCTTCTTGGGAAAAAAAATCAAGTCATTCCCTTTTTCATACATCAAAACAAAGTAAGTATTAAATTTTAAAAAATCCAAAAATGAAACAATACTGTTTAGAAAGTGCTATTGTTATGATGAGGTTCCACTGTTTCTCTAACATGACTCATTAATTTTCCTGAGTAAAGTTTCTTCATAGCACAGCTCTTAACCGTGATATGAAATGATGTGCTGAGAACTGCAGTATTCTGACTGATTGATGTGGTTGAGTGATTTTGTGTGTTTGTTCATTTCCCAATCCCTTTCAAGTCTTTGGTAGATCTTCAGCTTCTGTTATGCAATAAAGCCTTCATTCTGCAAATGAGCAGTGCAGCCTCTTTGAGAATGATACATGTAATGGAAAGTGATAGCCCACAGATATAGACATCCATCTACTCTATCCAAAGCCAAAACAAAGTCAACTGGATCATTCAGTTAGAGTTAATCAGAGCTCCATGAGTTACCATAGTATAGACTAGCAGAATAATTATTTATTTGAGTCCAGTTCTCCAAATGTCATGTATAAATGTTAAATGAGACCACATAGGCACATGAGTTTGAATACACAGTGCTAAGTGCTATTTTGTGGGGTTGCAGAACATTTAGAAGTTGGTGAATAGTTGGAGTGAATGGGTTACTTACTAATAGGCCATGAGAGCTATAGCCAGTCTTTTTTTCTGTCCTAAACTTTTTATTTCTTTGTTCTCTGAAGGTTAATAGGTGTCAGCACAATTTGCCACCCATCACTGTCCCTCTGTTAACATGTATGAATTATTCTTGAACCTTGAGTGAAAATAAACCTCTCTTCCTTTAAAACACACACACACAGGCATGATTGAACATGTGCATAGTGTGTAATAATGACTGTAATGGTCAGAGAACTCTGCTAGCTTACCCCTTTCCAATTAAATAAGCATGTCATTTTCATAAAAAATACAATTCATGGAAAGTTAATAAGACATGCCATACTTTGCTCTACCTGACCTGTATTCATTGGTGTTTTTCCTGAGTCTATTAAATTCATATTACATTAGTATTAGTGGTCAGAGACAAGGGAGAGGAGTGGAGCCCACAGTGCAAAGTAAGCCAGGAGACAAGACAAAGGGATGGAAGAAAAGGTCATCCTCAAAACGTACAGACACATATAACTAACTGAAGATCTGAGGAGCCATCCCTACAGGAGTCTCAAGCCTAGAAATGCTTGTTTTCTCTTTCTGGTATTTTTTCCACTCTCCTTTATTTCAGTTACGATTTATTTCCATCACTACCTAAATATTTTCCATATCCTCTATGTAGCTCAATCTCCTGTAGCAGAATGTTATCAAGGGCTATATCTTAAGATGTATCTGCTTTTATCAAGTGCTAACTTAATGAACAACAGCTCTATATTTAATCTAGAATAGACAGTTTCTTAAGACGCAAATTTGAGTATATATGTCCCAGGGAAACAATAAATGATTATATGAATCCTACACTTTGAATGTCTTTAAAGACTAAGAAGCTCACAAAACTCACAAATATTAAAGATGTCTTCTTTTACTTTCTATTGCTGTGATAAAACACAATGACCAAAAGCAACTTGGTAAGACAAGGGTTAATTTCATCTTCCAGCTTCCAGTGCATTATAAAAAGAAGTCCTGTCAGGTGCCTGCAGGCAGAAACTGAAGCAGAAGCCACAGAGAACCGCTACATACTGGCTTGCTCTCAATGACTAGCTCAGCCTGCTTTCTTATACCACACAGGATCACAGGCCCAGGATTAGTGCCATACCCAGCGGGACTAAGCCCTCCCACATCAATCATTAAGCAAGAAAATGCCTCAACAGACTTGCCCTCAGGCCAATCTGATGGAGGCCTTTTCCCAGCTATGTCTAAGTTTGTGTTAAATTGACAAAACGACAACAAAACCAAACAAACCACTAATCATAATGGGAAATAATTCCCCTCAATTTTTTATTTCAACTTTTGAACAAGAAATTACCATCAAACTTTTGAATTAGTACTAATACGTTGGGTTTTCAAGTGGACACGTCTGTTTTATTGTTATTACTACACATTTCTGAGCAATTAGAATAAAGTTTAATCTTTTCTAGCTTAATAAGGAAGATGGGTTATCTACTTTGTTTCATAAGATATGCTCTAGCTGAGAAGAAATTAATGATCTTTAGTGTGCTCATTATGTGTAAATTTGGCGGTGATATATGCTTGGCCATTTCAAAATGAACTAAGCACATCTAGTCTTTTCCCCTCTGGGATCGTAAAATCAAATATAGAGTATTTTAATAAAGCCATAGATATCCGCAAAATATATAAATGAATTAGGAACTAGTTGTCCATCATGAAAAGCATTAAATTAAGCGGAAGCTGATATCCACAGGAAGACGGTTCTTATGGCATTCTAAATGACTACACTGTGCCCTTTGCAACAGTGAGGAGTGTCACAGGGAATGTTCCCTGAGCCACACTCGTTACCCCGCATCAGCAATATCACACACCCGGGCTTGGTCTTAATTCTGTCCGTGTGGGGCGTGAGACATTACACTGTGACCCCTTTGTTCTCCAGTTTCCTCAGATCTGCAGCTTGAGCTTCAACACTGATGATAGGGCATCCTCCTGTCGTGATACGCTAACGTGAAGGACAAAGGACAATTTGCCTCACATGGATTATAATTGGAAAGGGAAGAGCATTTTAACAGTCTTCTATTACTTGGTGCTAGACCCAAATAGACAAATGGTGGCTACTTAAAGATTAGCTACAATATGAAATCCGAAACTGTATCAATTAAGCTTTCTATACGGCATTACACTAAGCTGATTTCATAATCTTTTTAATGTTTAATTTTAATATTTTTTAATTCTGTGCATGTTTTTGTGTCTCTGTATTTACACCATAAGTGCAGGTGCCCTGGGAGCTACCAGTGTTGGACTCCCTGACATGCTGGAAAATTTGCAGGCTCGTGTTTCTGGTATAAATTTTTCTAATCTTCACAGAATATCTCTAATTTCACCATTGGCAATATACTCAGTAGCAGGTGGTAGTGAGTTTGTGATTGCTTCTGAGACCTGGTCATCTGTTCCTCGCTTTGTGTTTATTAATATGAAGTGAGAACTCTGAAGTAAGACTTGCTAAAAGTACCACAGAAATTGACTACATTCTACAAATAAGGCTCTCTCGCCCAGTAGAGGGTACTTGTTAAACATTTATCAGCACAGTACTGTTTGTTTTCCTTGAAGTGACAGGCTTACATTTGGTGAAGAGACATTTTCTACTTAACATCCTACATTTGGATCTCTGTAATTTCTTGGAAAGCTGTTTCACTTAAAGAAATGTTCCATGAGAAACACTCAATTTATTATGCAATTGAAACTACTGAGCAAGTTCTTCTGTTTGAGAGAAACTATGGTTTAACATAGAACATAGTTTATGCATAATTCCCTTCCTTGGAATATTAATCTGTTTATTATATTAATATAAGATATATACTCAAGCTTCAAAATGTAGTTAAATTCATATTTTTTTCTTTTCAAGCGAAATATTCCTATAAAGATAATAAATTTGTTGGGTTTCTTTTCAGTGTCAGTGTAAACATACTCTTAAAAAATGCAAAAAGGTTTTTAAAAATGTTCACTTCCTTTGATCCCTTTTCCTTAGCAGGGCTGCCTTGTCTGGCCTCAGTGGAAGAGAATGTATTTTAGTCCTGATGAGATTTGATGTGCAAGGAAGTGTTGGTCTGGGGTTGGGAGGAAGCCCCCCTTCTCCTCAGAGAAGAAGAAATAGGAGAAGGGAGTGGGAAGGTGGAACTGAAAGGCAAGAGGGCAGGGAGCTGTGATCAGAATGTAAAGTGAATAAATTAAATAAAAAATAACATCATAGTACTTTTTTCTCCCAATGTAACAAAAATCATGTATATTTCTTATTATCTGCATCTTGATCCATTGTGGATCTACTATAAATAGAAGCTTTTCAGAAGAGGGTTGAACAGACTTTTCTTGACACAAGAGTGTAAATGTAACTTTTATTCTTCTGATGTAAATGTCATCTCAGAGGCTTACTGCTGAATAAGCTCTCCCTTTTTAGTTCTTTCTGAACTCTGGCTGGCTGGTTCAACTCAGCTGTTCTGGCTCAAACTTCTCTCTAAGCTGATGATCCAATCTGGATTCTCTTAGCTTCTCACTGAATTGCTCTACTTGGCCTCAAACTAACTGGCATTTTGCTCTAATCTTCTGGCTCCTTCTTATTTTCTTGCTTCAACTTCCTCTGCTGAACTTCACTGAACTACATGAGCTCAGGAACAAACTCAATTCCACGGTGCTGTACTCTGAACTGACTGCTCCAAACTCGCGTCCACTCAATTGAACTGCCTGAACTGATTCTTTCTCTCTGCTGTTAAATAGCTTTTCTTCTCAGAGTTCTAACTCTGACTCATTCTTTCAAATCTTTCTCTGATTTGTCACTTTGTCTGACCCTCAGCTAGACTTCATTGTTTGGGATTAGAAGTAGTACTAAAGGATTCCACCCAAAGGATTAAAGGGTGTACTAAAGGTGTGTCTGCATTCTAGCCCAGCTGGATCACTCAGACCTTATCTTTGGATATTATCAGAGCAGCCATGTTGCTGGATTAAAATTCCTCTACACAGGAGGGCATTTGCATATATTAACTCCTCCAGTTATGACAGCATGTACAAGACCTGGGCAAGTTTGAGTCAGACTTAAAAAATCCCAGAACAGAGTAGGAGATGGACGGAAATCTCACCCCAACCTGGAAGCTATTGGCAATTGATAGTTACTGGGAGAGGGGGAGTCCATTTTCTTTAAGAATATGTCCCCAGTGTTTTAGTCAGTGTTTTATTGTTGCTAGGAAACACTATGACCAAAATGAAAGTTGGGAGGAAAGGGTTTATTATCTTACACTTCCAGATCACAATGCATTATTGAAGAAATCAGGACAGAAACTCAAGCAGAGATGGAACCCAGAGGCAGAGCGAGGCTAGAGGGATGCTGCTTACTCAGCCTGCCTTCTTATAGAATGCAAGGCTACCAGACAAAGGATGGTACCACCCACAATGGGCCCCACTGACCACTAATTGAGAAAATGCCTTACAGCTAGATTTCAAGGAGCCATTCCTTCAATTGAGGCTCCTTTCTAGGTGATGACTCCAGCTTGTGTCAAGTTGATTGACAACACTAACCAGTACACCTAGTAAAGTGACCACTACATTCTAGTGGAAAGCCACACATCCAAGAATATATGGATAGTATAAACTGGACTTGACTGGTTAAAAAAGAAAAAAGGCGAACCTATTTTGTATGGGTAGAGAAGTGAGGGTGGATCTGGAGGACTTGGGGAAAGGGGTGAAAGTAGTCAAAACAGACCTAATGAAATCCTCAAGGAGGAATACAAAACAGAAAGAGTCATTATTTCCATAGATTTATTTTTTCATTGTCTGCATTCATGACATATGATATTACATTATATTTTCATTTAAGTGTGTGTTGTACATTCAGTGTAATTTACTCCATCTCTTTCTTACTTCCTGTCTCTCACTCTTCCCTATCCACTAGTATCCTTTGTTCCTAGACAGATTCACTTCTACATTAATATCATTTATACATACATCATATATTCTAGTTATGAAGTTAACTGTTGTTAATCTTCTGAAAGTATCTCAGGATTACCAGAATTTTATTGTCAACAATTTCAAAACTATTGCTTTAAGTAAAGAAAAACCTAAAAAGTTTGCTAAATATATATTACTCCTTTAAAAACTAAGAAAACATTGCATGACTTGATCTTGTGCAGGTTTTATACATATGAATAAAATTAAGCTACATAAATATATAGTTATGTACTTACATATGCCCTAAATCATAATTTTAAAGTATATCCAATGAAAACATCAACAAAATCATCAAAAAAGAAAAAAATCCATCTATTTAACACATATCATTCATCAAGTTCTAACTTGCTGTTGAATATAATTATGTTATTTCAATAACTAATCTGTAGGTATTTCAGGGAATCTAGAACATTACTATACCTGACCAATATTAGCTCATTAAGAAAATATTGATGTGTTTCAATCTAACACAATATTCTTTCTGACCAAAATATAATTAAAATATAAATCAGTATGAAAACACATCTTTAAAAGCCACTTATAGTTGAATGTTTAAGTATTGAGTATGAATACTCTACAGGCAGAAATTCTAAGATTAGAAAACATTCACAACTAAATAATGAGAAAAATATATCCTAAATTGAGTGTAATACATCCAGAGACAATGAGGAGGGAATTTTACATGATTTAAATGTTTGTACTAACATAAAAGTCTAAATGTGAATTAATTAATATTCTGAAAAATCTTATCAATGAGTTTAAGAATATAAAAATGGAAAATAATATAAATTATCTATGTAACCACTGTGTACCTGTTAAATGGTCAAACTGAAAAAATCCAAGTATTGACAAGGATGTAGATGAACAGAAACTCATAATTATGGCTGTATTGGAGGCATCAAATGTGCATTAACAAAAAAAGGTAAGTATGAGAAAGTAACAAAACCAAATATATAGCTGAGATATCATAGTTAATATGAGACATCTGCATGGAAAATTCAAGAATATTCATAGGTTTCTTGAATTAATAAAGACTCCAAAGAAACACTGGACACGTGAACAGTATGCAGAAATCAACTGTTTCCAGTCCTGGTCAAGCTGTTGCCCTGTCTACTATTGGCTTATCACAATCTCAGATCTGGCCCCACAATACAGGCCAGTAAATTTATCTATTAATAGCTGAATCTTTGGTTTTCCTCTTAAGTATAATTGCTCTTTCATATGAATATATCTATTCTGGGAGACTTATCCTTTCTAAAATCCAAAGTAACTTCAACAGGAAAAGTTTAGGACAATGATTTACCTCTGGGCCTTCTCATTAAAGCAAAGGAGATAGACAGACACAAAATAACAGCAATTTTAGATATGTGGTGGACCCAAAGAGGAGTCAATGGTTTTTAGCAAAAGTAGTTAGTTTCAAGGTGGTGAATTTCTTTATGCTTATGCATATGCTTTAAAATAGAAAATGCAAAAAAAACCTGTTAGGATAGTTATTATGGAAAAGATAAAAAGCTAAAACGTGTGGAGAGAATCCAACATGTGGAAACCTTACATGTTCTTTATGGGAACATGAATTAATACAGCCACCATGGAAATAACATGATCATGGCTCAGATAATTTAAAACAGAACATCTCTAAAACTATCTGTCCACTATATAAAAGACTTCTGCATTTTCATAATTATTGCCTTTGTAGTAATATTGCATGTGTATGAATACACATACAATACTACAATAGAGTCAATGTCCAAGATGATTTGAAGATAGAAGAAATCACAGACTCCATGTTTTCTCATTTTTGGAAAGGGGTACCTCTGAGAAATTCCATGCTGATTAGCTTTACTTGAATGCTTCAAATAGTGATTAAACTAACACATCAATTAATCATTCTGAATTACATAAAAATAATGCCCTAGTACAAAAATTAACAGTTTTCTGACAAGGCACTGCCTTGACTGTCCTTCTAAGACTGCACGATTTTGTCTTTCAATATTACAAGCAAAATGTTTATGCACTTTCCCTTTATTAAGCATCATTTGTCTCATTTGCAGATGCAGTTTTATACACCTAAAGACATCCTACAAAGCTCCTGTGAGAACTTTTGGTAGTGTATACTAAAAACATGTACGTGGACAAAAATGTAAGTTAAGATAGAGTGCTTGCCTGCCATACACAAAGACCTGAATTAAAACTTCAAATGACAAAGGATCATGTGTACCTACCTATTCCAAAACTAGGTAAATCCTTTAGCATAGACACTCTATTTTGTTACTAAACTACTTAATCTACTTGGAATGTGGTTTCTCATCAAAAAAAAACCCTGAGTGAATGACAATGCTTACAGGTTTATTTAAGGACTAAAAGAATAACAAATAAAAAGCATAACCCAATGCCAGGCATATGGTTAGTGTTCAGAGAGTTCTTGTTATTATTATTAAACTCCTGTCATTAGGGAAGCTAACTAAGTTTTACCACAAATTCAAGCTTCTTGGTAAAGTCAGTAATCTTTCTCCTAATGATTGGATTTGGTTTTTGTGTACGGTAGTAGAGTTACGCTGTGTCTTGTTTTCTTATTTTTAATTAATATGTTCTTAATTAATATGCTTTAGCTGGTGTCTGCAGCTGATTGACATTTGGACCATATTTACATGACAAGACTTTTAATAAGCATGGCAAGTCCAAATCACACAATCATTTCCCTCACTCTAGGAAAAACAAAATCCTGATTGACACAGGCAACAGTTCTAACCCAACTGAGTTCTAATGCGAGATCCAGCATCCTTTCCAACATGTCACCATGGAAGGCAAAAGCAGGAAGTCAGAACAGTGCATGGTCTGAAACCTTGTGGGCACAAGCAGATGAAACACAAAGTTAACAGTGGTTTTGCTCTAAGAGCCAATGACTAAGAACCTAAAGAACAGCCATTTTCCAATGATCAACAGTGCAAGGAAGTGAGTACATTAAAGAGCTTGATAATACATCTTTATACTTCCCTGGTAATAAGAAAACGGTGACATGAAGAGGAAAAAGACCTATCTCAGACCACATACTAAGTCTGTTCCAATCCTTCCATTTACATTTATTATAGTTCTACTGGATGGATAGCCTGACCTGTCTTGTATCAGTTTATCTTGTTAAACTGAGGTTTTAAAGGCATTTGAAATTGCCTTTTGAATTCTACAGCTGTACCAGGTAGTTTTAAGAACTCTTTTGAAATCCCTCTCCTCAGTGAAGAATCTTTCACATCTCTGAATATTGGACAGAGTAACTTTAAACTGTCTTCCAAAGGGGAAAATGAGACTACATGCATTCCGAGTTTAGCTCTGATCTTTTGAAATACTGTCCATGCTGGCTGTCAAAGCATATCAATGGGGCACAGCACTGTCGAAATCTTGAAACAAGACATCCAAGTTAAATGACAAGAATACATAACGCCAAAGAAGAGAGGAAGTGATAATGGATAATATTCTGTCATATTTCTACTGAGTATCTCAATTCATAGTTTTGGTAGTTCTAAATATCTCACTGGTAACTTCAATTGCATGCACAGAGGAAATCCAAAGCAGATTCACAGCAAACCAGTGTTTTTCTTCTGAAATCCAAATAGCTCCCATGTTGTCAGGGAGAGCTCTGTGGATTAACAGCAAAAAGACTGAAAAATGCAGAATAGGAAAGGAAGCTGGTATTGGGTTCATGTGTGACAGACATGCCAACTTCTGTTTTAGAAGTAGGAACTTCCACAAAGTAGGTCCTCTTCAGTCCCTCAGGGCTAGCTTGTAGTTTCGTGCTCCCCTTCCTAATGTTCCATGTGTGTATTAGGCTGCCAGTGGTGTAAAATGTTAGAGGGTTGAATGTATTGTATTGAGGGATGTCAAGACACAGACAAAGAAATGAGAGTCAGAGAACAAGAAATACAGTAACAAA
The DNA here is from genome assembly GCA_021653895.1 of Mastomys natalensis. NCBI lineage: Eukaryota > Metazoa > Chordata > Mammalia > Rodentia > Muridae > Mastomys > Mastomys natalensis. The sequence goes on from JAJTUV010000177.1 coordinate 2,641,247, forward strand.
GCATACTAGATTAAAATCGGGAGAAGAGGAGGAAATTCTGTGAACAGATTTTGGTGCTAGGGAGCCATTCCCTTGATAGAACTTACAGCCTGTGTAAACAGAGTTCTGGGGTTCAAGAAAGGTGGCAAAACATAGCTGAGCACATCTCCACACTGAATGGGACCTGGGCAACTTAGAAGCACGAAGTAATCATGGAGCTAATCATCACTTCTATTAGCAATAGAAGTGTGTGTGTTACTGATGTTGAATTACCAATACTGGGCTCCTGAATCAGACAAACGTGTAGTTTCAGACAGTGATGACCCGAGAAAGGACTGTACTTGAGGAATGTATCCTGGCAGAGTTCACAATGCAAAGAAAATAGCTCACCATATAAAAACATGTACTCCTGGAAAAAGTGACCCCGAGTCAAGGCTGCCCAGTTATCCTACCTAATTTTATTGTTCAGCTTAGTTTACCTATTTCCTAGAACTAAACAAACAAAGCAGGGGAGAAAGGATCATGTCCGACTTATTTAGTTTATTTTATAGGGAAAATAATGCATCTAGGGAAAGAGGAGGCACCTTACCTAATAATGGGAAGTAGCCTAGCATGGATAAACAGGCTAGGGAAGGTTATAAGGAGTTTAAAGGTGAACAAAAGATTCATCCAAAAAGGTTAGAAGTTACAGGCCCATACTTCAGGACCTAGAATGAAGCCTGGCCATCCCAACTCAACATCCATGTGTTCATTTTAGAAAGCATCTCATACTGAATGAAGGAGAAAGGGAGTTAGCCAAGCCCACATCTTGTTTCTGCATATTCTTCTGTCTGAGTCAATCTTTCTATTTCCTGCAATTTGTGTTTATGTCTATAACTGACTTTTTCAGATAATGACAATCATTGTTATTTCTATCCCATTTAGTGTGTAGTGTATACATGCATGTATGAATGGATTTATGTCTATGGGCTTCAAGCGTGGAGGACAGAGCGGATGGTGGGTGTTTCTCTCATCAGTCATCATTGTATGTTTGAGACAAAATCTCTCTTATAACTGGAAACTCACAGATGATGCTAAACTGGCTGGCTAGGAGTACATGGATTCTCCTCTCTCTACTTCCCAGTGCTGAGATCAAATAAGTCTAACTGTGAATGTGGTGCTGAGAGTTAGAACCCATCCCTCAAGCACTGTACCCACTGAGCCTCAGCAGAATCCCCCAGCTCTATGTTTAAAATATATACATTAAAATTCAAAGTTCTATTTTCTTAAAAGAATGTATGAGAAGCAGAACACGGCTTTCCTAAATTTTTTATGACTGGAATACAAAACTTTTGATTTATTTTGTGGTACAAGTAAAATCCAGTAAAGAAGTCTCAGGTGTACTTTTCAATTTATTAGTCTTATTCACCACTGTATTTTTGAAGACACAGAATACAATCTCAAATAACTGGAACTTCAGGCTTGGAAAAGATACTGGTATCTATCTTTTAAAGAAGTCTTAACATTCAGTCGTTAAGCTAAAATTTTTATACTATATCATTTATGGAAAATTCAATTTTATTTTGTTAGAGATATACTTACAGAAACATTATCTTATATTTATTTTGCTATAAATATTCACCATAATATAGTAAAGGTATTTGGAGACTATTCTTCCTTGCTTTATGTTTCTTCGATAAATATTATGACCAAAGCAACTTGTGGAGGAAAGGGTTCATTTGGATTACAGTTTATTGTCCATCACTAAATGTAATCAAAGCAGAAACCTGGGTCAAGAACTGATGCAGGATGACAAGGAACAAAGTTGCTTCCTGACTCATTCTCTATAAGGCACTCAGATGTCGGGAGTGGTTCTGTGCACAGTGGTGTGAGCCCTTTCACATCTTTACTAAATGTCCTCGCAAACTTCCATAACACGGAGGCTGTTTCTGGGAGATGGTTTTCAACTGAGGTTTCGTCTTCCCATATGACTCTAGCATGTGTCAACTTGCCAACAACAAACAAACAAACAATAAAAACAAACAAATAAACAAAACACTAATCAGCACAGAGAATAAAAACATTTATGGATAAACTATCCACTTCTTTGGTGATATCATCTGGCTAAGAACTGGGCTCTATGCTTGGTGTTTTTTTATGCTAACATGGTCCTTGTCTTTACATAGATATATTAAAATCTGAGAAATGTACATAGGGATGAATGTAATAAAATACTGCTGCAGAAGTGACAGGATGACTAAAAACACAAAAAGGTAAAAACTGAATTTCTTTAAACTATAAACTTTAAAATTTTCATTCTGGAGATGCTGTACTATAATAAGTTTTTCCACCAATTAACTTTATTTATAGGTGCTTCATTCATCATATAAATAAAAGCAATTTCCATTTTCTGTCCATAAAATTCTCATGCAAAGAGTATAAGTGACTGGTATTAATTATGTCCTCCAATATAGAGGCTTTGGCATTTCCCTGATTGCTGTAGGATCTTCAAGATACAGAAAAGGAATGGAAAATGTTTGGTCTACAGAAAAGATAGAACAATATAACTACTGAATGACACATCTCTGAATGGCAACATGTTCCATTATCTTTCTCTTATCTCAGAACAGAGTGACAACTCCCAACAGGATCTCTGGACTGACCAAGCAATATGCCACTAACTTATGGATCCCAAGAAAGGAGCTGCTTCAAGATTTGGTCTGAACTTATTGGGATATTTACAGTGACATTGAGTATGTTCCCACTATCTAGGATTCCATGGAGCTGATTGAGACTGTGAGTGAAGTATGGTTATTTTTCAAAGACAGAGATGTTTGTGAGTCTTCTTCTATAAAAATATCTTTAAGAAAGCTTACTGTGTATTGTTTTTAAATGTTCTTGTGTTATTTTTCTGATGAAGCATTTCCAGTCTTCACTGAGATTGTGCAATTCATTCTCCCGAGCTGCAAAAGATCCTGTGAGGTTGTGATTGTTCTTTGATGGGAACATAAGCCATAATTGACACAAATGGTCAGTTAGGGAACACTCAGTTCTAAAAATATTCACCTTCTTAATATGGGACCCACCTTAGTCGACACAACTGGGACACATATCCAATTCTTGTAGGAGTTCTTCTCTGTGATTTATTTGCTATGTCACAAATATCTACACACCATAATTTTTCTTCCTTGAAATGAGTAACCTATCCAATTATATGCTTCTCATAGACACTTGAGATATAACCAACAAATAACAGATGTACTTGATGTCACAAGCTTGCTTAAATTATTGAGAAAGTCCCTGTTTTTAGTGGTAACAAATATATAACAATACAAACCATGAAATTGCAACAAAGCCCAATGAGGTCATGGGTCACCCCACAAAGACTAGTGGTGAGCTATCTGTAGTGTGAACACTTTAGGCAGCAACCTGAGAAATGACAGATCATTTGTCATACAACAGGAATAAACAGCATTAGTTTATATATGAAAAACAGTTGGTAGGACGGTAGAAGTCTCAGGAAGGACAGACAGAGAGGTAGGAAGAAGTGAAACTGGGTTTCTTCGTAGGAGTTCACTGATCATCAGTATGATAGGGCCGAGTGCAGAGATACAGAGATGGAGAGTAAGTCGACATGTAAACAGTATGAGCTCATAATAATGATGAACTTTAACACCACAACCATGGTGGAGACTGGTCTGTGTGACCTGCAGGCATCATTAAAGATAATATAGAAGGTATCAGCAATGGGATCTTTGAGTCAAGAGAAAGTAAGGAAAGAAATGAAGTCAGAATATTTGATGGACTAGATTTTTATGTCTGAACCCCTCCCCTAAAATGGACAAGTGGTGACCTTAATCCCAAGTATGCAAGGAGGTAATTAGGGTTAAATGAGGTAATAAAGTTGGAGCGCTCATTTGGTGGGATTGATTTATTTATTTTAGTTCTTGTTTTGCTTTGCTTTAGTTTGCTGTTTTGTGTTTTGTCTTGTTGCTGTTATTTTATTTATTTTTCAGGCAGTTCACTGTGAAGTCCTGCCTGGCCTGGAGCTTGTTATGTACAAGACGCTTGTCTGAAACATTTAAGAATAGTATTGCCTTGAGACTGAGTGATGAAATTACAGACTTGCACCATTACAATTGTTAGGATTAATGGCTTTTCATTTTTTAAATTTTGTATTAGTTATTAGTGTGAGTGTGATATGTATGGGTGTGTATCAAGGTCAGAAGACAATTTTGTTCAGTAAGTATTCTTTTCACCTTTATATGGGTTCTGGGAGTCAAACCAGCTGCCAGTCCTTTTTGGTAAGCACTTTTACTTGTTTCCCCATCTCACCAGGTGCCAGGGTGGTTTAAAAGTAAAAATAAATCTTCACACACAGTGCAAAGGCCAAAGGGCACACGGTGAGAAAGTAGCCGTCTGCAACTCCCACTGGATACTGAACCTTTCAGAAACTTAGTGATGAATTTCAAGTCTCCAGGTCTATGAAAAAAATAAATTTTTGTTGCTTAACTCACCACAGTCCAGGGTGCTTTGTTATGGCAGCCTGAGAAGACTAATACAGCAAAAGAAGAAATTGCCACACAACGAAATTAGAAAGGGAGTTATGTGGTTTCACGTTTCTAGGCAATGGAGGTGTTTAAAGCCATTATGTTAGACCTTATATTTCTCAGTGGGATGTAAGCTGCAGGGGAGTTGGGAGCTATTCCAGTACTGCTGTATCTTCAATTCCTAGAACACAGTAGGAGTCCAATAAATATTGGGTGAGTCAATTTCACTTTGTAGAGACTGTCCAGAAACCTGCACTTGGGACATTTGTGAGAAAAGCAGAAGATATAATACATCCTGTAATGGCATTTGACATGAAGAAAACACAGGACTAATATAATACCCAACACAGACAGTCTTGCAGAGACCATTGTGATGCAGCCTCTAAAGTTTCAGAACAAATGTCATTCTCTAGATTCCTTGTTAAATGCACAGTGGGAGAATTTGGTTGTCATTCAAAAACAAGACGTACAAAGGGTGCTGATAAATTTCTTTACTTCCCAAGAAAATAACCATTATTTTAAAATATGTAATTCAAAATAGATCATGACCCAATGATGAATACAGAGTTGAAGGCCAAAAATGTGTGTGTGCCTCTGTGTGTGTGTGTGTGTGTGTGTGTGTGTGTGTGTGTGTGTGCTAAAGAAAGAGAGAGACAGAGAGAAACAGAGAGAAACAGAGACAGAGAGATCTCCAAATTCTCTGTTCACTGATAAAGCAGTTTTAGTCATAATTAAATTATTAATATCATAGCCTCACGAATGTAAAATGCCTTTTGTAATTCTAAGCAAGCAAATGAAAGATTTATATGAAGAAAAAAAATTGGACATTGGAGAAATTGAAAAAGATACTAGAGATGGAAACATCTCCCACGCTTATACATCAGCACAATTGATATAATAAAAATGGCTATCCCACTAAAAGCAACCTACAGATGCAATCCAATCTTCATCAAATCTCTCTACATAGTTCTTCACAGATCCTGAAAGCACAAATTTCAGCTTCCTATGGAAACAAAAAAAATCAGGATACCTAAACCAATTGTTAATAACAAAAGAACTGCTGGAGGTATGACCATCTGAAATCTTGAATTGTACTGCACAACTATAATAATTAAATAGTATGGTATTGGCACAAAAACAGATATGTTGATCAGTGGAAATGAATTGAGGACCCAGACATAAACCCACACACTTTTGAACAACTGGTGTTCTATAAAGAAGGCAGACATACACTGAAAAAGAAAAGTATTTTCAACATATGGTGCTGGTCAATTAGATGCTGCCTGTAAAAGAATCCAAATTGAGCCATACTTATACTCTGTATGACTTGACTCTATGGATCAAAGATCTCAATACAAATCTAAATATACTAAATATCTTGGTCTTAGTTGCTTTCCTATTGTGTGAAGAGGCACCATGACCACAGGAAGGGCTGCCTTGTAGTTTCAGAAGTTAAACTTAGTCTACCATCATTATGGTGGGAAGCATGGTGGGAGATGTGGCAGACATAGTGCTGAAAAAAGTAGTTGAGAGTTACATCCAAATCTGCAGAGAGAGAAAAAGAGAGAGGGAAAGGGGGAGGGAGAAAGAGAGAGAGAAAGAGAGGAAGAGAGGGAGAGAGATGGATGAGAGGGAGAAGAATATATATATAAGAGACAGAGACAGACCTTGGAGTGCACAACCCAAAAAGGATGTTTTCACCAATCCCTCCACCACCCTGGCTTCATGGTGTAAGTAAATCTTCAGAAGATGAGGAGGAAAGAGTGTGAGAGACACAAGGGATGAGGGATACCAAGGAATCAAAGCTTCCTGACATAACAAGGCTGGCACACATACAAACTCAGAGAGACTGGCAGCGTGCCCAGAACCTGCATGGACCTGCTCCAGATGGGATCCTAGAACTGACAGGAGAAGTGAACATACATCCCATCCGTAAACAAGGAACTACCTCTGATAGTGTCGTGATAGCTGCTGATAGCCACTTATAAATGAAAAATTAGTTTTCTCCAAGGGAGTCTCACCTGGGAAACAAATCAGATAGCCAAATAGCAGATAGCAGATAGTTAAAACAAAACAAACTCAAAGGCATCTTTGGAGTTTTTGTTTTTTTTAAGTTTAGGTCAGAATAATATTTGTTTGGTTGATTGATTTTTGTTTGGCTTTTTCTATATTATGGGTCCTTTGCACGTGTGTGTGTGTGTGTGTGTGTGTGTGTGTGTGTATTTTTTTTCTGGTTTTGAGTTTGTATGGGATTTCTGTGTGTGTGAATATGTGTGTCTCTGCATCTGTATGAATTTTTTTTCTGTTTATTTTTTAATTCAGCCATTTTTCTCTTATTTGATTGTTTTGTCATACTCTAATTTGTTTTTATTATTATTTTATTTTATGTTGTTTTATTATTACTTAGATGCCCCTTTATTTTCTAACCAGAGAAGAAAGGGTGTGGATCTATATGGAAGAGGAGAAGGAACTGTGGGGAATAAGAGAGAGGAAACTGTAATTAGAGAATATATTGTGTGGGAAAGACTATTTTCAATAAAAAGATAAAATAAATTATTAATATTATAAATACTAAGCACTTCATGTATAAGTATAGAAATCAACACTTGAGATAAGCCCAAGGCCTCACACATATTCCAAGCAGGTGTTCCTTACCAGGATCATATGCAACAGCTTACACAGTCAGGGATTTATAGTTGACTACATAGAGGCACATAGGAACAAGCATTACAGCAAAAGAACAGTTTACAGTATAGTTTGTGCCACTTGTACTTATTAATTAATGTCATTAATCATAGCAAATCCTTAGCAATAAAAACAACGTCAAGGATCTAAGACATTTGTGTACAGTGCAAGAAGATATAACATGGATGCACATATTTAACTAGTTACAAAGCAATAATGTATCAGGGTCAATATTCAATGTCACATATTTGATAGTTTCTTGCTTTTAAACACTTTGAACATCCTTAGCATTAATAATGTTGCATTATTGCTTACTATTATATGTATCTTAGGATATTAAATACATGTTCATGGGTGAAACATACTTCATGGGCTAGTTCTATCACATATATTCCATTTTTAATATTTGAGACTGTTATAATAGACTACCAAATTAAATAAATTTTCTCCTATATGATTTGTACATATTCTCTTTCAAAGAAGCTTCTCTTTACTTTTGTGGTAAATATATTTGCATCTTTTAAAGAAAGTCTTTTCCTACTGCACCACATCAGTGTGAAGGATAATCTCTTCCAGGACTCTTGGCCTCCAGAGGATAGAGGATGGCGGTTCTCTTACGTTTTCTTAATGTCACGATGAGACCTTGAGACCTTGTGAACATATATGTGGACAGAGAGAGAGAGAGAGAGAGAGAGAGAGAGAGAGAGAGAGAGAGAGAGGAAGGGGGGAGAAGGAGAGAGAAATAATCAGAGAACTAGGAATTAAAATTTAAACAACTGAAAACGTCACAATTTTCCAAGTTCCTTCCAGTTGAGATATAAACCACAAAATCATTCTGTATTTATACAGACTGGTACCTTACGAATCAGCAGTCTTCCAGAAGGTTCTTGGTGTTTCTACTCCAGGTTATATCAAAGGGAATCTCTTTGTCTCACACTACAAATTAAGGCCCACAAACTTCAGACCCACCTCCTTTACTGAACAAGCTGACTTTCAGCCCTTGCAGCTTCAAAGACACAGCAGACTCTTTGTGGGGTAAAGGAGATTTGTATCTGCTAATGGCTTTACAGAAAATTTTCAGCATGTATTGAAAAGTGCTGTAAGGGTAAAAAAGCAAAAGCATAGCTTAGTGAAAAGAAGGGACAGTTACAAATGTATAGTTTTGACTTTCAAGCTTGTGATACTATTGAAGGGCTTAAAAACAATCTACAAATACAAGGAGTTCTAGCAGAAAAGGTTGATAAACCCGGTGTAAAGATGAACTCGTTATCATGAAGCAAAACTCTAATAATGAAACAGAACCAGTCATAACAAAGGGTGCTAGGTTCAAAAACAAAAATGCATATGGTAGACTTACTAATAGAAGAAACATGAGAAAACTGGAAGGCATCTTGACTAAAATGACTCCCACCTAAAAAGTGAGTAGAACAAAACAATTGTGTATCATAAACATACTTAAAAATAGAGACATTGAGGGAAAAATAGTTTTTGATGTGATGCGAGCTAGAATCTTCAGACCTCCTGACTGTCAACAACACCATAGCCCCAAGTGCTCAGTACAGATAATGGATAAATACGAAGAAAACCATACCTGGGTTCAGCATAAACAAACTCCCAAAATTCTAAATAAAGATAATTCTTAAAAGCACCTAAAGAATAAAGACCCATTACTTACAGAAGGATATTGATAGAAAGTTTGTCTTGCATTTTATAAGAAATAGTGATAAAAGCTAAAGTAACACTTTTAAAGTAGTAAAAGAAAAGAAATGGATGAAATCGTCGTATCTAGGAATCTGTCTCTATGGAATATTCCCTTAAATTATGAAAGCATAATAATATAAACAAAAGCTAAAAGAAATAGTCTCCAGCAAACGCACTCTTCACACACACACAACACACACACAATCGATATCTGATTTGATGTAAAGTGTCAAATAAAAAATAAGACATTTAAGGAAAAACAATAAAAGAAGAAAAATAAGCTTTAAAAATAAATGAAGAGTATCAGAAAAAGTATCTTGCTAGGTAAACAAAAAGATTTTATGGTACCTTATATATTTACATTTTATTTACTTGCATATATATTTTATTTTTAAATTTTTTTGTTTTGAGAATTTCTTACATGAATACTATGTTTACATTACTTCTGGCGATTTCTCTCCCCTCCAAATCCTGTCATGCCTTGCAAATTCAAGATTTCTTTTTTAATTTTATTGTTATACCCACATATACACCCATGACCCCCACACACACACCATACATGTACATACAAAGAAATCAATGTAAAAAGAAATATTTAAAGAGATGAAGGCACAACAATCCAAAAATAAATGATAGGAAAAATGAGGGGAATTATACTGTACTAAGTTTTATACAGTTCTTACATAGATTGTGAGGTAATTTTTTATTACTTAAAACTATACTAACTTAGTGATTTGTAATTCAGTGATTACTAAGACAGGTGACAAAAAGTACTGTGATTAGCTAAAATGTCAATCTGAAATGCAAAATGGGATGCAAAATAGAGGTACTCTCCAAAAGAATGAAAACAAGTAAAAACAGAGACAATTATACATTTGATACAATTAATAACAAACTGAAATAATGAACACTCCACATTAATGATTGCATTAAATGTAAATGGAATAATAATTCCAATCAAGATGCACTACATCAAATAAAAACACAAAATCTAAGAATAGGCTGGATTTAAGGAGCAAAACTTAAGTGGTAAAGGCACAGAAGGGATGGAAACAGAAACGTGCAAACATGCCTATTCCAATACGAAGTATAAGAAAGTTTGTGTGGTGCTTCAAGACAGAAGTGTTATGGGGAGTTTTGTTTAATGACAAAATAAATAATCCATGAGAAAAAAAGCAAAGTCCAAAATGCATGCATATTAATCATGTCAAAGTTTCAAAATACATGAATGAAAAATTTAATAATAAAATATTATGGAGAAATTTCAAATTCTCCCCTATGCTGTTTTATCGTCTCTCACAATAAGCACGTTACATTATCTCTATTCCTCTTTGACTAAGAGAAATCCTAGAAGCAATTTCCATAATACTGCAGCCAGGAGTTTCTACTTGTGATGTCTTGGCTTTCTAAGGCTTACTTCTTCCTTGGTCAGTACAAACAGGTGTGTACTATTCGAAACTTGGCCTTTCCTTTACTACCAAAATACTCAGTCTCAGAGACAGGGAACTGTGGGGTGAGAGAATGAAAATAAAATTCATTATCTGCAATTGTATCTGTGCTGAGGAAAAAGGAAATTGCCATAATATATATGGCCCAAATAATAGGAATTTTATTGACGTAAGACTAAATTGTTGCCAAATATTATCACCTAATTGTCATAACCATGCTAATAATAAAAAGCAATCTCATAAATATTAATATGACAATAATAATGTAATTATTACACACACATATACACACACATATATAAATAATGTGTGTGTGTGTGTGTGTGTATATATATATATATATATTATCAGAAGTATAACTAAATTAAGGCTAAGATATTAAGGTAATTTTATTCTTAATTTAATTTAATTTATTTAAGGGGCAGGTCTAGGGAACAGAGCACACTAAAGCAGTCAGAAGACAATAGGTGGGGACTGTCTCTCTGCTTGCATCATGTGTGTCCCAGGAATAAAACTCAAGTTGTCACGTTTAACGGGAAGTGCTCACATCTACTGATCCATCTTGCTGGCCATTAACTGTTTGTTTGTTTGTTTGTTTTTGTTTTCTTGCTTGCTTGCTTGCTTGATTGCATTATTATGATGCCATGCATGAAATTGAACTCAATGTTTGCATACCCTAGGTACATAGTCTACCACTGAGTTATATCTCCAGTCTTTGGGTAAAGTGTAGTTGTTTCATTCTTCCTCTTTGGATTTCTATATGGCCAGTTAATGTGTTGCTTATTGTAAATGAATTGTCACTTGTCCTTTGATTCTTTTGCATAAATGACAAGTTTTTATTCTTCCTGAGTTTTTTGAGGTATTCTTCTTTAATGTCTCAGTGAGTATTCATGGTATGGCTCACACCATCCATTCTTTAACGCATCAGTGAGTGTTCATGGAATAACTCACCACCATTCTTTTATTGATTTTTATTTTTTCACATAATATTTATCTGTCAACATTGTCATTAGACTTGCAAGTAGTCTAGCCCCCAGTGAGGAGTGTGGCAAATGACCAGAAGGCAAAAAAACAGCCAAAAACCAGTGTACTTCTCTTTTTCCTTCTACAATTGTTCACATCTATGCAGAGATCAAATATCAACCAGCTCCGATTTGGGTCATTTTATGTCCTGCCTGTACCCTTGATGCCAACTCCTATGGAAGGACCCGCCAGTTCTTCACTTCCTCTTCATAATTTCTAGGAAGTGATTTATAGATTGTTTCACATTCTTTTATTTTGGTCATAGCTTTTCTTTCTTTCCTTCCTTTCTTCCTTCCTTGTTTCTTTCTTCCTTTCCTTCTTTTAAGATAACCAAGTTTTAGTTATTGCTCCCTATACTTAATGTCAATTTTAGAAAGACCATAAACTTACTTTTTCTTTTACAAACCACCACTGACTCACAATATCTGTCCCCAGGTCAAGCTATCAGCCAGTCACCCGAGCACAGTATGCTATAAGAGAACACTTAGAGAAACTTCTCAGAAACAAGAAACCAATTTGTGAAAAATCCCTTGATTTCCTGTCCTGCAGCAGTGTGGAAGTCTCATTATCCCTGCTTCTGTTCATGACAAGAAGCTAACAAGCACACATATGACATGAGCATTCCTCTGTTATGCTATGTGTGTCTTCTTTACTTGAACATTTTATGCATATTTCTATTTTAAATGGCATTCATTAAGAAATTTAATTGTAAGTTTCACATAAATTATCAATTCATAAAGAGCCAACAGCAGCCGTTCATTAAGCAGAATGAAGTAAACCCACACCATTATCTAAAGAGGAAACTTCCCTTGAGCAGTACTTTCAAAGGCAGTAGACAAATTTTTGAAGGATAGCCCATTAAGGCAATAATTTTTCATATCTTTTTGTTAACAAATTAGCCACTGCCACTCCCTATTTTTAAAGCATGATTGTTTATTATTAAAAATCAATATTTTTAAAGATAATGTTTCATTGAGCTGCCTTGAGATAAAACAAGAATACACTTTGGTAACCTAACTGACATCTAGGCCTAAGCAGGTCTACCTTTAGAGTCATGTAAAGAAAATCACTTAAGCCTTTAAAGCCAAAATACAGACATCCTGAACAACACTGAGTATCCAACACTCAAAATTTAAATCTTTATGTCAGCAAGACACATCTAGAATATAAATTTTATTATTTCTTCTGTGCAAATAGACAAGAATAAGCACATAAACTTCCAAGTATAGAACACTGTTTGATAATCTTCAGACATATATCAGTGTTGTTAACCCAAAAGCAAATTAAATCTCTATGGTAGTGTTTTCAACCTGTGGGTCATGACCCTTTTAGGAATTATTATAATGACCCTTTCACAGGGGTTGCATGTCAGGTAGCCTGCATATCAAACATTTACCTCACGATATATAACTAGCGAAATTACAGTTCTGAAGGAGTAATGAAAATGATTTTATACACGAGAGTCACCACAACATGAGGAACTGTATTAAAGGGTCACAGCAATTAGGAAGGTTGAGAACCACTGGCCTATAGAATGGCAAATGAAAATCAATGTTGTCAATAATAACTGGTGTTATCATTTGCTGGCTTCATCAGTGTGTCCTACGGAGGAAGGAGGAGGAAGTGGAGGAAGAGTGGGAGGCGGAGAGGAGGAGGAGGAGGAGGAGGGGAGGAGGAGGAGGAGGAGGAGGAGGAGAAGGAGAAGAGGAGAAGAAGAAGAAGAAGAAGAAGAAGAAGAAGAAGAAGAAGAAAAGAAGAAGAAGAAGAAGAAGAAGAAGAAGAAAAGAAAGAAGAAGAGAAGAAGAAGAAGAAGAAGAAGAAGAAGAAGAAGAAGAAGAAAGAAAGAAATATCTCTTTTTAAATTTGACCAGAACACATGCAAAGGAAAAGATAAATAAAATTTTCAAGGAGGCATATTTTTAGGAAGTCTGCATTAATATTAGTGCAAACCTACAAATAAAATTGCTTAACTGAGGCTGAAGAGATGGCTCAGCAGTTAGGAGCACTTAGTGTCTAGATGCTCTTGTAGAGGACCTAGATCTGGTTCCCAATACCCATGTGATGCTTCTTGGCCAGCTTTAACTCCAGGTCCCTATGGATCTGACATCTTCTTGCCTGCTCAGGCACTTGCATGCCTGTAGCTCTTGAATTCATGCTAACAAAACATTCATACAAATAGAATAAAAATAAATAATTTAAAACTACAATACTCACTCAAACACGGATTCAAGTCTTTGTTAAATGATCTGTGTGTGAAAATTGCCTTTGATTAAACATTGTCACATTTTTTTTTTCAAATGTACACAAATGGGTGTGTTGTGCTTTTTGATATTATGATTTGAAGTTCTGTGATGTAGATGCACTATATCATATTAACATTATTTTAAAAATATTATTGCCCATATAAAGAAAGGAATCCGAAAGATGATGACATATTGATATAGAGAAGCTCTTTAGACAAAAATTTCTTCATATTTGAGAAGTTTATGATTTATATTATTAGAGAGAAAACTATTTTGAAAAAGTGCCACATTGAGTTATTAAACAATATTGTGAGTGTAGGTATTTTTCCTTGCTGAGTGGCAAACGGTGACTAGCTATCTCTGCCTTTTATTCTTTCATCTGCTGAGCTTTTGTATCAACACCTTGGCAAAGTGACTAAAAGTTTCTATAGAACTGATCCTAGAGTTACTTGGGAAACTGTTTTTCCTATACTGTCTGGATTTGTTGCTAAATTTTTTCCTTTCTCCATGTGTCATTCTTTCCCTATATGTCCCCGCTCATCCTCCCTAAAACTCTAAACAAGAATTAAATGGTACTTTCAGGAACAGCAATAGCTTTCTTCATTTTGTCATTCTGGATTAGTACTCCCTTACTCTGCAGCAGTGTGCTAACACACTTTCTGTATTCTTTATAGAAACCCTGCTGGAGGTGACCTTGTTTGTATCTCAGCAACTTTGGTATTATTGTGTGTGCTGAAGACAAACTTGCTTTTTTCCCTTTCTTCATTAATAAACTAAGCATGCACTTGTGCCTATTACATTTAATTGTTTATATTCTGCTTGTGTGATACAGTACAAAACTGAGTTCTAATTTAGTAGGTTAGAATTTGCCAAAATATAATTTTTGTGATACTTCGGTAATAGATTTCTTTTGTGATAGAATTTTATAACAGAGTTCTCTGCATAAAGTGCATTTGTGCCCTATAAATAAACAAATATATTTTTGTTTTGTAATATATTTCCTTAATAGATTAAGAAAATATTCTACATATTTCATTTAAAAAACCTTTTCTGAAATATAGAGATATAACTAAACTAATAAATATAATACTATGGTACAAAGTGTTGGTTTGACATCAGGCGTAGTCAGTGGAAAGGTTTTCTCCCTATCTGTATCAGAATCTCTATGTCTTATTCCTTAAACACTTTCCTTTGAAAACCTACTGAATAGACAAATCATGTGCTCCAGGAAATGAATTAAACTATAGGCATAAAAATTAAAATGAGATTAAGAGAGTAAGTGTTATAATTACAATATTTTAAAGGTTATTTTTCTCAGTTATTGTATTTTATTTTCATCATTTGCTAAACTCTTAAAGAGCAAAACTGAGGGAACTTATCAGGTATGGTCACACTGCACGTGGACATACCATCGCATAGTACAGTAAAACAAAATATCTTCGTTGTGTTCAGAATGATGTACTGTGGGTTTTCTTTTTTATTGGTTATTTTACTTATTTACATTTCAAATGGTGTCCCCATTCCCTGTCATCCCTCCTAAGTTCCCATCCCATCCCCCCACCCTTTGCCTCTAAGAAGGTGCTCCCCCACTGCCTACCCTCTCACACTCACCTCAGGGCTCTAACATCCCCCTACACTGGGGCTCTAACATCCCCCTCCACCTTCCCATTGATGTCAGATAAGGTCATCCTCTGCTGCATACTCAGCTGGAGCCATGGACCCATCCACGTGTACTTTTTGGTAGGTGGTTTAGCCCCTGGGACCTGAGGGTGGGGATGGGGGTCTGGTTAATTGAGAGTGTTGTTAGGGGATTGCGCTGTAGGTTTTCAACGGAAGAAGCTGTCACACAGCAGTTGCCTTGGGGTAAAAGAAAGCAACAGAGAAGCTGCTGGCAAGATGGCAAGAAACTATCCACTACCGTATGCCGTTTGGGCTTTCTCATGCCCATGAACGGGTCTGGTTATTTCCCTCATTTTCACAGGAACTACTTTAGAGTATACCTCATACTGACTAATATTTATGTCTCTCCTTCCTATACTGTCAACAGATGGGAGTGCTTGTCCGCTTTCAATTTGTATGACTATGTAACTGAATATGTATAGAAATAGATCATAAATGCATTAACAGTTTTGCAATGTACTGAAACTAATCGAAGCACTACAAAAATTGTAACTTCAACTTCTAGCAGACTTAGAACATGCTAACATTGAACGTGCCAACCAGATAATAGGACTAGTCAACCCAGTATATTCTTAATTTCCTGAATGTAAGAGGGTCTTTGAGGTAGCTCAGTATCTTTACCCAATCATTTTGTAAGTATGAATCTATCTTGGCCACTTTCACTTTGTTGATGACAAGGAACTTCTACTCTTCCACTTTCACAAAGATACTCATCTTAACCTAAAGAGTTTCATATTTTGGATTTTTTTTAAAACTATGCACTAACTGCATGGAATGATAGGCCTATTAAGAAAGAAGAATAGTCCTCAGCAACTATTTCAATTCTTTAGTAACCCATTCTCTAGTAAAGATAATAAAAACATTAATTAAGATATATTATCAAAAGACACATCAGTGTGCTGTGCAACACAGAATGGGTATCAAAATCCTAAGCTATTTTTCTTTATTACAATTTGACAAGGAGCTGTGCCAAACCTGACATCTGGATTAATTTTCAGTAGCAACTTACACTCAAATGAAAGAAACGGAAGTAAATAAAATAAGGTAAGTTGTTCCCAACGCTGTCAGAAGCCAATCATTCCAAGTATTCCTATTTAAGAGTAGTTACGCTCTAGTTATATGGAAAATTTCAGAATGACAGAAGAAAATTGTGAGCCTTTTACATTTTAATCTAGTTCTTTTAACTCGAGCAGTGACAGAAGTCACTGTCTTTTTCCATTAAGCAAATAGCTGTTGCTTTTAGAGGCTGTTTTCAAATTTCTGTTATTTTTGATACTCTAAGATAATTAGATAATTTCTCCCTTCCTTTTCCTCCCTGAATACCTCTCAGGCACTCCTCCTTGTTCTTTATAAATTCTGTGATCACCTTTTTTCATTAATCATTGTTACTGAGTTACTGTTGTTTGTTACTTACAAACCCAGTGATGCCATCAACGGTCTGAGACATATACTAGAGAGAGTCACAGGTCAAGGTAGTCCACACCCAGGAAAGAAATAACAAGTTGACTCTCTGGGCACTGAGAGAGAATGAGAAAACATGTGGGATGCTAAACGGGGGCTGACAACCATTGTGGTTAACAGTCAGCAGGTCTCTGTAAGGCCCTGATATGGAATGTTAGTAATTAGTAAAATTACTAAGCAAAATTAGAAAATCAGTCAGGGTGTCAGTGACATTAGTGTTTCACCATTCTCTTTGCAAAGAGGGAAAAGAACTCAAAAAGAAAAAAAGGAAAGGAAAAGGAAAAACCGTTGCTAAGGGTTATCAAGCGTACATACAGAAGTCTGACCCAGGTGTTTTAGTCATTTGGCTTAATTACTCAAGCCGATCCTTTCCAAAGACTACCTCACAGATTAACAGCTTTGCATATTGAATTTCTAATGCATATTTGGTATATAAAATTGGATTTATGATTTATGGAACAAGATAAAATCCAATTTTGGTGTTAACTGTTAAGAAAAGAAAAGCGAATATAAAATATATTAGACCAATATCGATGGTAATTTCTGTAAAGATAGTGATGATTTGAGACTTGAAAATACATATTGACACAGTTTCTTTTTCAAGACTGGGAGCCAAAATAAACCATCAGCTAATTAAAACATGTTTCCTCCAAGAAGTATTTGAGTGTGTGGCTCATTTATCACTATAGATCAGGGGAATTATGCGAGCAAGCACTGGAGAAGACAGGCTGCTGCTTCATCCTTGGCCCTATAATTATTACTTGGCTTAATTTCCTGAAGTTTTAGACGAGGAGCTAATTTCCTTTATTTTTTCTGAATATAAATGAGATTGTCATTTGCTTATGTTTAATTATGATTAAAAGTAATAGCTACTTGAGTATGACAGTATAATCTAGTTTTGATCAAATCACCCATCATTATCAATAAGATAAAATTTTAAATATGATATATTTATCCATAATTCTGCTTCATTCAAACAAGGAAAGTGGTTGTACTGTTAATACCTTTAAACTACTCATATTGTTTTATAAAATAGACCAATACTGTTTGATCACCAAGGGACAAGGAATGGTTCTCATGAGGCATTTGCCTTAAATATAAAATTAAACCAACAAGAGACAAAGGGAAGTGTCAGATATTTTACATTGAAAGCTTTATATTATTCATTAGGTGTGGGAAATAGAAAAATATATAATGTATAAACAGAAAACCTATTATGATTTAGTGTCAGATCCACAAAAGAGAACTGCGGTGGTCCTGAGTCATGAACAGTGAAAGAATTTACTCATGAGGTCAGAATTGAAAAGGAGACGTTTATTGAGTCCACTGGAAGGGTGCAGCAGACAGAGCAGCAGTTGAAGAACTGCATACCATGAAACAATGGACTATGGCTCATTTTATAAGGGAAAAAAAATCCTTGTTTTGGGTTCTACTATAAAATGAAAGACTATATCATGGCACTTCTGAATGACTGATGTTTGACTGGTTAGGACCAGGGCTTAATCTTTGACATGATGGCATGGTTAATTATGATTGGTTGTTTCAGATGGTAGAATAAACCATCAGAGATTGTTACCATGTACAGTGCCCCTCAAACTTATTTATTCTCCCATATTCCTCCATAACAAAGACCAAGCAAGGCCAAATCTTAAAACTTAAGGCAAAGGTCTCTTCTTCTAGAAGTTCTTAAGGCTCAAAGAGGCAAATCCTTGTACCTATCTACCATTCCTAACCTGCCATGGGACAGCATGAAACAATGAAGAAAGAGATGTTGATTAAGAATGACTAGCATAGAAACACCCGGAATCCATTTGTTTTACAGTACTTTCTGGAATCCATGCTGAAGCATTACCTAGACTTGAAAATGATGGGTCCTGGAAATCAAACTTGGGTATTTCCGAGCTTTGGGGCTAAAATCCACGTATCAGTGAGTGCATACCATGTGTGTCTTTGTGACTGGTTATCTCACTCAGATGATATTTTCTAGTTCCATCTATTTGCCTAAGAATTTCATGAATTCATTGTTTTTAATAGCTGAGTAGTTCTCAATTGTGTAAATGTACCACATTTTCTGTATCCATTCCTCTGTTAAAGGATATCTGGGTTCTTTCCAGCTTCTGGCTATTATAAATAAGGTTGCTATGAACACAGTGGAGCATGTGTCCTTGTTATATGTTGGAGCATCTTTTGGGTATATGCCCAGTAGTAGTATAGCTGGGTCCTCAGGTAGCACTATGTCCAATTTTCTAAGTAACTGCCAGACTTATTTCCAGAGTGGTTGTACCAGTTTGCAATCCCACCAAAAATGGAGGAGTGTTCCTCTTTCTCCACACCCTCATCAGCATCTTCTATCAACTGAGTTTTTGACTTTAGCCATTCTGACTGCTGTGAAGTGGAATCTCCTATCCCTCCTCCCCCTGCTTCTATGAGGGTGCTCCCCCTCCCATCCACCCACTCCCACCTCATCTCCCTAGAATTCCCCTACACTAGGGAATCAAGCTTTCACAGGACCAAGGTCCTCTCCTATTGATGCCAGACAATACCATTCTCTGCTACATATGTGAGCCATGGGTCCTTCCATGTGTACTCTTTGGTTGGTGATTTATTCCCTGGGAGGTCAAGGGACGGGGGGAGACAGTTCTGGTTGGTTGACATTGTTCTTCCTATGGGGTTGCAAACCCCTTCAGCTCCTTCAGTCCTTTCTAACACCACCATTGGGGTCCAGTGCTCAGTCCAATGGCTGACTATGAGCATCTGCCTCTGGTTTTGTCAGGCTCTGGCAGAGGCTCTCTCGGGAGACAGCTATTGTTATATTGTATATTGCTTCTGTCAGCAAGCACTTTTTGGCATCTGCAATACTGTCTGGGTTTGGTGTCTGTAAATAGAATGAATCCCCAGGTGGGGCAGTCTCTGGATAGCCTTTCCTTCAGTCTCTCTGCTCACACGTTGTCCCTGTATTTCCTTTAGAGAGGAGCCATTCTGGGTTAAAAATTTGGAGATGAGTGGCCCCATCCCCTAACTCGGGGCCTTGCTAACCTTTGAAAATGGTTGCTACAGGTTCTCCCTCCCCTTTGTCGGGCATTTCAGCTAATCTCATCCCTGTTGGGTCCTGGGAGCCTCTTGCTTTCCTGGCATCTGGGGCTTGCTGGTGGCTACCCCTAGTTCCCCATCCTCCATTGCTACACACCTGTGTTCAAATTCCTAACTCTCGTATATTATCCCCATCTCCTTCCATACCTGATCCTGTCTCCCTTTCTCCCCTCCCCCTCCTCACTTCCTCCCAAGTCCCTCTCACCATGTACCTCCTGTGAGTATTTTGTTCCTCCTTCTAAAAAGGACTGAAGCATCCACATTTTGATCTTCCTTCTTCTTGAACTTCGTATGGTCTGGATGAGATAGGGGTGTTCCGGAGGGGAAACCGGGAAAGGGGATACTATTTGAAATGTAAATACATAAAATATCCAAAAAAAATTAAGAAGTAATTTAAAAAGGAGAGAAATCAAACTTGAGGACTAGGTTACAAATGTGAAGGCACACTAGTAAAATCAAAGAACAGTTCCTGAGAGGGGATTTTTCAGAAGTGCCAATCCCAAAGACAGCAGATTTGTGGTTTTCCTCTTTATTCTCCTCTCTCTGTCTCTCTCCCTTTCTCTCTCTTTCATTTTCAGTCTCCCTCATTGCTTTCCTCCTATCTCTATCAATGTATCTAACTTTATCTCTTTTAAATTCTATCAGTATGTCTGGATTCTTTTTACTATGTCCTGGACTGTTCCTGACTTGTTTACATAGATACCAGATATCTCCTCTAGAAACAGACAGAGGTTAGTCATCATGACAGTAATGAATCAACTTGGTCCAGTAGGACCTTAAAAGCAGTTGAGATGTAGTCACAACATACAGCTGTAGAGCAGAAAGGGATAATGGGCAAGAATGCAAGGTCAGGATCAGCTGCCCCTGTACCACACTTTCATTAACCATCTGACAAATAAAAAAACTAATTGAATCACTTTGGGCTAGCTGAGTAAAACAGAGAAATTAGGACTGATGGATTGACAGGAACAACTTAGATGTCTGATGTAACATAAACTGCCATGTCAATTTATTTGGCAAGACATTATGATATGAAAATGAAAAGACCTTCATAGTTGGGAAGATGTTGAATGTGGCCAAAAAAGTTGACCACAGGGCCTATGGACTTTTGTGAGGTTTCAAAAGTAAATGAAAGAAATATAAGAAACTAGTATTTCCCTGATGAAGGACTGCATAGGCTATCCCTGTGGCCCAACTCTTGGAGGTTCTGTTTTCAGTGAAGAATAGGATTGACTAATATCTAAATATACTCAGCATTATAGATACTCTGTAGCATGTTTTGTGAGCATTTGTTCAGGCAGTTTTGTAATCTTACCATAGTGATGTGACAAGGTGAATTTCATTAGAGATGACACTTTTACTTCAGCTGTTCCTTATCTTGAGTTGAGTAGGACAGAATACTTTTAGGTTGTCCTAGAGTTGGTAACTTGTGTATTCAAGGGGACAGCATTTGAGAGTCAGAGTGCATTACAGAGAGTGTTAGAAAGACTACTTATCTAGAATAGAGACCATTTCCCTGTTCTCTGCCTTAATATATACATTGGATATTTAAGGTCAACTTAACATGGGTAACAACCAGGTTACAAAGGGAGATGTGGTTGTAAGCTGTTCCTGGACAGTCATACTTAAAACTTACTATGTTATTTTGGTGGGGTTGCAAGGGCTATTTCATTTGATCAGCATTAAAGAATCTCTTTTTAGCAAGGGTATGAGTTGGTGTTGTCATATCCATTTAAAAGGTGTAGCTACATGTAACTACCCCTGTCTCTCGGGAAGAAGAGACAGACAACACTAGTAGCCACTTGCTTAAGAAAAGCTTTAGATATTTTAGGGATTTATAAGACTTTTTTCATTTTTTTATTATTATCTTTAATCTTTTTACAGTCCAGTCATTATCCCCCCTCCCAGTCCCCCTCCAACAGTTCCTCATCCCATTCCTCCTCCCCCATCTCCAAAAGGATGTCCCCACCTCCCCACCCCACCAGACCTCCTCACTCCCTGGGGCTTCAAGTTTCTCAAGGGTTAGGTGTGTCTTCTCTCACTGAGGCCAGACCAAGCAGTCTTCTGTTTTATATGTGTCAGGGCCTCAGATTCTTATAAAATTAGAATTTTATAATTTAATATAAAATCATAAATATAAATTTAGTTATAATAAAATAATTATAAAATAAATGTATATAAATATAAATAATATAAAGTTAAATTATAAATTATAAGTTTTATACATTTATCATTTCAAGGAATTTATTACTTCTTGGGTAATAAGAAGTCAGAGAATTATGGAGGAGTTGTGAGGCTTAGAGTTAGCCAAAGGAGTAAAATAGATGTTAGGCATAACATGGGAACAAAGCACTATTAGAAAAATGATCACACAGACAACCAAGATCAAGATCCATTTTTATTGTAAGGAGAGATATAATGACATTTTTATGGAAGTTCCAGGAACTGCATTACTTCATCCCAAGTGAAATCCATGAGATCACCCTGGAGAAAGAGATCAAGAATGAAATCTCTAAGTTGGGTGCTGGTGATCTCTTGGGTGTTAGAAGGAAATATGCGGGGAGATTTCGAAGGATAATATCAAAAAAGTGGTGAGCATGCAGGATAGGGCTTGTTGTCGAATTCATGAGTTTAAGAGTATTAGTAATTGATCTTCTTGAACAAAAATTGTAGACTAATGCAGTCTGGTCGATCTTGTACTGGTGAGAGATGGATGCAGGGGAGAAAATCCCTGAATCGTCACTCAAGGGAGTCAGAGAGCTTGGTAGAAGTTGGTTTAGAAGATCTTCAGGAGCCTCTCACCCTGTGAAAGAACCTTGACATATTACTCAGTCCTCAGTCCCATTTGTTAAGGAGAGTTTTTTCTTAGTGAGGAGGGATCTGGTTGAGGATTACCCTAGGTCTCTACTTGACCTTGTTTCTGCAATACTGTCTTATTTCTTTACTGTCATCCTCAATTCACTGTACAACGTCATCTCTACCTTGTCTAGCTCATTGGGTAGCCCTCATTAATGGCTTTGATGATTAGTCCCAGAGTTGTCACAAAAATCACAAGTTAATGCATTTCAGAGTTCAATGAAAGATTTGTGTCGAGACATATCCTTTCACATAGGACCCTAAATGGGTTGAGATGTGCGTATTTGTGGAAGGATAGCTGACCTCAGAAGTACCATTGTGAGAAGTGTTGCCCAGGACCATTGGGTCTTTTCCATTAGCTGGGTATGGAGTCCTTTAATATTTGGGATCTCAAGGAAAGGACATGAAACCTGGATATGGAGAATAGCTAGCCACTTCAAAAAGGATTTTACAGAAGAGATCAAGCTGTAAAGTAATATTCAATTGAGACTACTGTTCAGGGGCCATGGATCTCGGTCTGGGAGTGTGTGCTGTGGTTAAACCAAATTACAAAAGAACATAATACACTTCATCTTCAGGGTACAGGATGAAATTCAGTCCTGCTTTTTAAATACATCCAATAGTGAGTCTGAAGTATTTGAAGCATCATCCTATGGAAAGGCAGGGGATAAGTGACCCTGAGTTCTAGCAGGACAACCTCCAGAGAAAAGGGGGCCCAAGATATCTGCAACTCAGTGAGGTGTAGCTTTCTAACAGGGCCTCCTACCTTATTGGAAGAACTTCCAAGGAGTCCCAAGGTGTCTGCAAAGGACTTGTGATGCAGGACCAATTCTACAATCAACAGTTAAAGGGTAAGAAACACTGGATAGAGGCTAGGTTTGTCTAGGAGAAACTCACCAATGTGTATCCTCAGATGAACAAATTCAGTCTCAGAGGGCTGTCCTAAAGAGAAAGAAAAGGAAGTAGAGAATATAGAAAAATATCTCCACTGCAACATGTATAGATTCACCCAAGACAACTGGCCGCTGTCTGCTGTGTGAGATTTTGGAAACTAGGATGGAAACATTCCTATGTCCCTTGGGTGCTAAATAGTTAGGCCACTAACAACCCAACTATCCATATCCACCAAAGAGCCATCTTATCTTGATCAGGAATTACCAATGTCCAGGAAAGATAGTACTTCTACAAAAAGGTCTGTGAATGAAGGTCTTCTTAATATTGTGAACCAACTTACAGTCCCAAGAAATAAATTGAAAAACTAAATGACATCATTATCCAGATGAGCCCAGTTATCATCTATAGTACTACACCAAAAAGCTCGATACATAATTGTTTAATGTGTTTAAAAATATACATGGTCAGAGGATAGATTGTAAATAAATCTTACAAATATTTTTAAAAGTGGAAATTTTTAGCAAAAGTAAAGTTAACCTGCAAAGCAAACGATCAAAATGAAACATCTAGAAAATCCCCCACATATCTAGTCTTCTTATGAAGTGACCCATGAACCAGGGAAGAAATCATACACACATTAGAAAACATTGTGAAGCAACAAAGAAGTATAATGCATCAGTATTTTGGAGTGGAATTAAAGCAAAACATAGAATTTTAGTTTTGAATGAAGTTTAAAATGGACAGTCATATATAAATAAAGAACATTATAAAACCAATGGTCTTATCTTCTTTAAAAACTAGAGAGGTTAACAAAATATACTCAGAGCAAGGGGCGAGAAGGGAATAGTAAATATGAAAACAGAAATCAATGGTTTAATAGTAGAGAACTGAAACATGGCTCAGTCCTCAGAGTGTATCCCCAGCCTACTTGAGGCCCTGGGTTGATCCCCAGTACTGCATGAACCAGGGACAAGTTACACAAGTGTAATTCTATCACTTGGAAGTTGGATGCAGAAGATGAGCCTTAAGGCTATCTTTGGCTGCAGAGCAAATTGGAGGCCAACTTGAACTTGCTCTCAACAGACCAAAGCAAGACAAAGAAAATGTCAGTGCATACGTATTATTTTTGCATACATCATATTGTGCCTATACTTGATTAGTTGCTCCCACTTGGATGGTGATCCCACTCTGCTATCACTACAAATAAAGGTATAAGGAGTTGAAAGGACTGTCTAGTCAAACCTGTGGCCACTATGTCAGTTACTATCTTGAACTGGTCGTCCTGGTAGCTGTGTATCTTTCAGATTGCCAGTTACAGGAAGGGAAGCGGCTTGCCACTTTCTAATGGTTTTCTGACTCGGGATTTGGACTTTGGAGCTTTAGATGAGCTTCTGGATTTGGGCCAATGTTATAATAGGGTGAAACTCTTGGAATCCTTGGGTGTGAGAGAGAATGAGTTGTGCTTTGGCAAGGACTTGAATCTTTAAGGGCCAGATGGCATCCTGTGGCAGGCTAAATTGCAAGCTGGACTCAAGAATCTTGACCATTCTAGGATGCGTTCTGCAGTGCATAATGCCTGAGGTCTTGAATATGACAGATTTTATCCCAGTGGCTAAGATATATTACAGGGAGAGTTATCCTTAATTCTCACCATACCTAGGTGAGTCTGATCAAATCACATGTCCATGTAAAAGAGAATTTCTCCCGCTGAGTAAAGAAGCAGTCAGATTTTCCAAAACAGAGTTTGATACAGCACAGCAAGCCTGGTGACTCTGGGGACAGTGTGGGACGGAATGAACCTGGTCTCTAATTGCTCAAAGCAGCCTCACACTGACAGCCAGCAAGGAAATGAGAAACTCAGCACTACAAACGTAAGAGAATAAATTCTGCCAGCAACCTGAATGAATTCTGACACTCATTTTCTCTTGAGTCTCTAGTCAAAACTTTAATTCAGCAGAAACTCAACTTACAGCCCCTGAGACCCAGAGAACTCAGCCTTGCCATAGTAAATTCAGGTCCCACAACACTATGAAATAGTTATTGATCAGCTAAATTCATGAAACTCCGTGAATATTCCTGTAGAAAACAAATATAGATCCCTAAAATCTTAACAAAGCAACTTATAAAAAGTAAAAATAATAATATATGGATAATAAATAACAGAATATTACATCATGTTTAAGTGAAGTTTGGCTTGCATATGCTAAATTTTTATTTTAAAAGGAAAAACCATTTTTTTTTTTTTTTTTTTTTTTGTTAACAGACTAAAGAAACTCTCAGGACTGAGGACTGAGGAGGAAAAAGGACACAAAGTCCCACCGCTTGCCAAGAAGCTATTTACAGTTGATAGCTGCTGGAAAAAAGAAAACCTACTTTCTCCAGTGGAGTGTCTCTGGTGTCTCAGTCACATTTCAGGGCAGGCCTGGCGCCCAGGAGAAGCTACCTCAACACATGGACTCCCTATGTTTTGTGTGAGCTTTTTGCTTTGTTCAGTGTCTTTTTATCTTTCTAGGTCTTTTTGTTTGTTTGGTTGGTTTTTGAGAGAGAGGGAAGAGAGAGGACGTTGGATGGGTATGGAAGTGAGGAGAATATAGGAGGGGTTGGCAGACAGGAAGGGATGTGACCAAAATACACTGTCTGAAAAGAGCTAAATAAAGAAGAAAAGCTATCAGATCATATCAGTTAGAGTTTTAAAAAAATGACAAAAATTTAATATTCACTCATGATCCCATTACAAATGTGTGGCAGACCAAATAGCAAAAAGAGAGGGAAGGGCAGATCATGCTGTGATAAAGAACATGTACAAAAACCTAAAGTCAATGTCCTGCTTAATAATAAATACTAGATGTGAGCCCACTAAAGTTGAGAACCAAACAAGACTCAACTCTAACTCTACTTAGGCATGTAAAATATACTAAAGGAATATAGATAGCAAGCAGAAAAATATTCTGATCTATAATTACAGACACCATTATTATAAGTAAATATAGTAAACCCTAAAGAATATAATTAAAAGGAAATTAGAACTAAAACAGACTTTAACATGGTTGTATGATATAAGTGAACATGCAGAAATTAATTGTTTTTTGATGCACAGCAATGAGCTGGAAAATAGACTTCAGTAAATAACTCCATATAAAGCAATAAAGACTATTATTAATATTTTTAGAGAATATTCTCAGAGAAATAGTTCCTAAATTATGTGTGAGAATTGTATGCTTAGAACCTTTAGAGCATTTGAGAGAAGCAAAGGATTCCTGAATAAGTGGAGTCTCCACAACTAAAGACCGGAACACCCAATGCTTTTAAGAAGGGAAGTATGTCTCTTTCAAGTAGGTCTGAATATTCCAATAAATCCAGACCAAACTTCCAACTGTTTTTTTTTTCTACAAATTAATCAACTGATTCTAAAATTTTTGTTAATAAAAAAGATATTACAATAATTTTGAATAAGGAAAATAGTTTTGGAAAGCTTAGCTCCCCCTGTTATATCTTTTAATAAAAACACAGATAAATCAGAGCATCATTTGGAACAAGGATAACCATATACATACATTGAAATAAAATAATACCATTTAGAAGATGACACACACAGGTATGTGGTCAATTTATTTCTGACATAAATGCCAAAGGAAATTAATGAAAAAAAAAAAATACTTTCAATAGACAGCCACTAGGAAGTCCCAGATGCAGAATCCCAAGAGGTTCCCAGGATCCAACAGGAAGGACATTAGCCAAAATACCCAACAAAGGGGATATAGAACCTGTACAGACCATATCCATTGATAGTCATGGCCCCGGGTTGAGGGATGGGGCCACCCACCCATCTCAAAAATATTAATTCAGAATTAATTAATTCCTGTCAAAAGGAAATGCAGGGACAAAGAGTAGAGTAGAAACTGAAAAAAAGGCCATCCAGAGACTGCCCCACCTAGGGATCCATTCCATCTGCAGACACCAAACCCAGACACTACTGTTGATGCCAAAAAGTGCTTGCTGACAGGAGACTGATAGAGCTGTCTCCTGAGAGGCTCTGTCAGAGCTTTTCCAATATAGATGTGTGGATGCTAGCAGCCAACCATTAGACTGAGCACGGGGACCCCAATGGAGGATTTAGGGGAAGGACTGAAGGAGCTGAAGGGGTTAGCAACCCCACAGGAAGAACAACAATATCAACCAAAAGACCCTCCAAAATACCCAGGAACTAAACCACCAATCAAAGAGTATACATGGCGGGACCAATGACTCCAGCTACATATATAGCAGATGATGGCCTTATCTGGCATCGATGGTTGAGGAGCCCTTTAGTCCTGTAGAGGATCGATGTCCCAGGGTAGGGTAATGCTAGGGCAGTGAGGTAGGAAAGGATGGAAGTGTGAGAGGGTGGGGGAGCACCCTCATCGCAGCAGGGAGGGAATAGTGAGTTTAACTGGGAAGGGGGATAACATTTGAAATGGAAATAAATAAAATAATAAAATAAAACAAAAACAATAAAAAACACTTAATTTTAAGTCACATTATAACGCTTCTCAGCCTTTTGGCTAAGATCAAGTGTTTAAGTCACATTATGCTTGAGAGGCTAATTCAAAATTGTTCACTGATTGACCTAAGTATACACCTAGTAGTAAAATATTTTTAGAAGGAAACATAAGAGATAATTTCCATGGCCTACAGATAAAAATTTAATGCAATAAATATGAAAGGCACCAACCACAAGAAAAATAATTAATAAGACTTTATAAGAATTGTTAACTTCTGTTCCTTAAAAGACACCACATTTAAGAAACAAAAACAAATAATTCAAGCTATATTAGATTAGAAAACTATTCTTAGTACATCTATCTACTCATCCAACCAACCAACAACCCACCCACCCTTCCATCCATCCATCCTTTCATCCATCCATCCATCCATCCATGGTTGGGTGAGTAGAAAGATACATAGATTATAGATAGATAGATGATAGATAGATAGATAGATAGATAGATAGATAGATAGATAGATAGATAGATGATAGATAGATAGATAGATGATAGATAGATAAATGATAGATAGATAGATAGATAGATAGATAGATAGATAGATAGATAGATAGATAGATAGATGTAGTTTCTAAACTCTTCCTAATTATAGTTTAGTTTAGTTTTGTTTAGTTTTGTTTGTTGTTTTGTTTTGTTTTTGTTTTAAAAACAGATAACTAAAATCATCTGGTAAGTGTTAACACTGAAGCTTCCCCCTGTGTCATTGACAGAGAGAAATCTATTACTATACTGTCAATGTTCTGTCAGGGGTAGTTAGGCTGATCATAATTTTCTGAAGAACAGATTTTTGGTAAGGTTAAACCCATATCTAAGAACTGATCAAACTAAGAACTAGTTGAATCTGTCATGCCAATTGTCTTCAAGATCAATACCGATCACTATATTATTGCCAGATATAGACAGTAAAAGTAGAAAAAATTATTGGCTCAACCCAATTTCCCAGGCAGCCCAGGAACAGATCATGAAGCTTCAACAGCCTTGTGA
This sequence comes from Mastomys natalensis, assembly GCA_021653895.1. Taxonomy (NCBI): domain Eukaryota; kingdom Metazoa; phylum Chordata; class Mammalia; order Rodentia; family Muridae; genus Mastomys; species Mastomys natalensis. The sequence continues at coordinate 2,670,361 of JAJTUV010000177.1, forward strand.
CTTATCTGAAGCATCAAATTTACTTACCACGGACCCCTGCCTTCAACTTTCTTTTGCTTATTAATTCTTCACTTTACCTCCTAGAAAGAGTCCACTTTTTATTCTGCTGCTTTGAGGCTCATAAATTATGTTTTTTTTTTTTCTAAAGTTTTCCTGTATCCAGTTTCCAAAGGCAGAACTATAGAAGTGGTGGGGCTTTACCTTATGATGAGTCAACAGCTGGAATGTAAAAATCCCAGAAAGGAAAACTGGTGGTCTCAAAAAGTCACATGAGAAGAAACAATATTTAATGGGAAAATTCTATGACAAAAATCATATTCACATCTATTATGCATCATTTGACATTTGAAAGCTTTTATAATGAATAGATGCCTTTAAACAAACACTCTGTGCCAAATGTTGATTTATTTCCATATGATTACAATTAATTACTATAATTTGAATGAATCAGAAGTATAATTGCTAAATGGCTGAAGGAGGCACTGTACTTGTGTGGGCATTTAAAACAAAGTAGACAAAATGTGATTTGAGGTTTTATATTTTTCTAAGCCAGTTCCCATGCTGTCACATGGAACTCAAGAATACAATGGTCATCAACCAAAGAGTGGAATGACATACTCTATATATTTAACATAAAATTCTGAATAGCCTCTAATATTCTGCTTTTAAGTAGCACCCCTGGGCTCATGCTGCTAGAGAGAGAAGGAAACAGCCTTAGAGTTGTGAATGCAAAACACTTCCTTCAAAGTAGTTGTTTCCAAATATGACAGAAATGGTAAAGTATCCTTCTAGAACTTCTAGAAATGTCTAAGCCAGGGAACATTAGTGTGAGGGATGTGTACTGATGATATCCAAAGGGAAGAAACTCATGGATTCTGCCTACTGGTGGACATGTAGTGTTGCTACACAGAGAAGGACACAGGAGAAATGGAATGCCAGAACCTACTGAGGAGACAATGATGCTATCTAGAAATGGTTGAGTGAAGGTGAATTGAGTTGAGAGCAAACTGGATACACTACTCCTCCAAGAACTCTTCTAACAAAGTTCTTGGTTTGATGTGAAGCAATTGACATTTGGTGGTGGTGGTGGTGGTGGTGGTGGTGGTGGTGTGATGGTTGTGTTGATTTGTTGAGACTAGGTCCTTTTATACTGTTGTATGGTCAAGTCTAGCCTTTAAATCAAGATTCTTCTGTTTCAGTCTGACAAATGCTTGGATTACAGCTATGTGCTACCACACCAAGCTTTCTAAGTTATTCATTCTTATACTGATGGCAGTGTTTCTCAAAGGACATTATTTTAAACCTCCATCAACTCTAGGCAATTCTTAGAAACTTTCATCTCCATTAAATTTTTCTTCAGACTTCAGAAAAAGACAATATTACTATTGGTTAACCCAAGCATGGCACTGACAATGGAAAAATTGGATACAGGGGGAAAGTATATGTATATAGTTTGAAGGCCAAAGCTATAAAGTCTTTTATAAAGTAGCTTAGGGTACACTTGGAAACCTTTTTAACGTAAAGAGAGGAGAGAGAGAGAGAGAGAGAGAGAGAGAGAGAGAGAGAGAGAGAGAGAGAGAGAGAGAGAGAGAGAGAGAATTCCTTATAAGGAAGTGAATTTACACATGCTATAGTCAGTCCTTTTGCATGGCATGTTGCTAAGTATACAGTGATAAGTAAATGTGTAATACTGAAGGAACACAATCATACTGATGCTCCATGGTGAGAATCCTAGTGGCTCCTTCCTAGAATCCTCCACTGCTTCCTTCTCTGCTTTAAGATCCACTCTTCTATTCACCATCTAATGTAGAATTAGAAGCAGCTAGGACTGACTAATAGCCTACAGAAGAAGGCTGACTTCTCTAGATGCTGGTGAAAGAAACAGTGATATGGAAACGATGTAACTGGTGATCAAGCCAGAAGATGAAAGTGGGGTAAGCAGTCTATTCCTCACCCTGCAGACTTATGAAGAATGTAAACTTCAAGTAGATGTCTTAGATATTCTGTAGAATATTTTTCATGTGGTTAACAAAGAGTATGATGATTTAAGATATTTTGGTGGATTTATTCATTTTGTCGTCTATGATGTTGGAATAATTGTTTTGAAGTGACAAATTTATCTGGAAAAAAAGTTTCCCATTCAAGTGCTAAGTCAGTTTTCTTCAGTGGAGTGAACACTTGGTATCTCAATCACAATTCAAAGAAGTCTTCATGACCAGGAGTAGTCAGACAACACAACCTCAACACTGTTGTTGTTTAAATGAGAGATATAAAAGGAGAGATGAGAGAGAGAGAGAGAGAGAGAGAGAGAGAGAGAGAGAGAGAGAGAATTTGGTTGAATAGAGAGATAGGAGGATCTGGAAGAAACTGGAGATGGAAATAAATATACTCAAAATATATTCTCAAAAAAATACAAAATTATTTTTTATAGTTTGTTGAATTAGATGCTGGTGATGCTGATAGATTCTGTAACTGTAGAATTATTAAAATTGCCAAGCAAGGGTTTGGTCAGCCTTCTGTTGCTAAAGCCACACACTTGAGATAATCATTTTAAAGGGGAAAAGTGTGTATTGGGTCACATGTTCAAGTATTTCAACCCAGTCACCAGCCTCATTGCTCAGGGCCTGTGATGAAAAACAAATCTGTAACTACAGAAGAAGACAACACTACTCATTTCCTGGTGACCAGGAAGGAAACGAGGAGGGTCCAGTCCCAATATATCCTCAAAAGTATGCTTCTGATAACATGATTTCCTCCATCCTCCTTATGAACATCATCTCCTAATAGTTCTACAACCCCACAGAAGAGCTCTATGCTTGTGACAATGCTTTTATCATATGGGCCTTTCAGAGACGTATCCATCCACAAAGGGTACAAAGAAGGAAAAGTCAAGTTAGCAGATAGGTCCTAGACACAGAGTCTGGAGAAGTGATGCAGAAAAATAGCAAAATAAAGCTCACAGGTTCTATTGTTTTAGAAAATAAGAAACTGAGAAGGCTTTAAATTATGGATTCAAACACCATAAAATAAAATAAAGTTTTAAGAATATGTATTTAAAATCAAAGAGCAAAGCAGAAGCTCAGCTACTTGAGGGACAAAGATAAAGAAAAGCCAAAGAGGACAATAAAATCGACTTTTCCATCAATGGTCTATGTATAAATCCACAAGCACGGGGTGGAAGGTGAACCTGTAGGCAATGGGTAACAAAATGTAGGGAGTAAAGTGATAGTAGAGTGACCACACTACAGAGTGATTAACTAGACCTTGAGGAGATTTCTCTCTAACGTAATCTCATCTATGATATCAACAATCTTTAAATCAACCCTCATGATCAGAGAGCATCTTTGCTTGACTTCTATACCAAGTGTTCTTTCCCTGGGACATCATCTCTGGTATTTCAATGAATTAAGACAAACGGCCAAGAAATACACATTCCTGCTCCTAGCTGGTTCACCAGGTCAAGCTTAGGGAAGCTGCCCTCAGGCATGAGACTTTAGTACTCCAGTTCCTATCATATTTATACTCAGTATGTTTGTTTTACTAAAATATTGACCTCCAAAATAATAGATATCATACTCAAGCAGCTCTGGTTGCTCCCAATGCCCTGCCATATGTCACCAAGGAAACAGCCTTGTTTTGAAAACTCAATTTTCAAGCAAAAGAATATCAAGTTTTTTTTTCCAGAAGTATTGGTTCTATAAATAAATTTGGACAAAGCCAATTCCTCATGCCTCCTTCTTCCCTTCTCTCAGTACATGCTATGACTACTTTGAATATTCTCTGGAAGACCACATCGTATGAGTTGAAATGGATACTGATGCCCTCTGGTTAAAGCAAACTCCTTCTCAGGAGCCTTATGAGTCTATTGTGCAATAAGCAAACTCCTTTCTATTAGATATTTTGAAACTTCAACATAGCTTTCTGTTTTAAAAGAAAACTCTCCCATCATCCTGACTGACAAATAACTCCACTAAGACAAATGTTTTCATAAAAAATATTAAGTATATCTTGGCCTATCATCCTTGTGAATCTAGATTGGGACCTTTCATGAACTTGTAGTGATTATATTTGTGGGTTAGCCATCTGATTGTGCAGCAAATGGCTGTTGACATAAGATCCGGGTTTCTTGAAAAACATAGACCTACAGAGTCTGGGAGCTACCTTCCTCTAGGCCATGTGATCTAAGAAAAGCAAAAACTAATCAATGACATCTCTTATTTGTATACACAAACAACCATCTCTGTGATATCATAATGCTTAGAAATAAGCCATGGAGCCTATGTGCAGTAAGGTAAGGAAATTTCCTAAGAATTATCAGCTGGTCATGACTACAGCTCTTCATCATGAAATCCCGGCCCCGAAGTGGGGTATACTGGTAAGATACAGGCAGCACACAAGTCCACTGGACCTAATCCTACAAGAGAAAAGTTAGTAACATAAGAACCTGTGGTTCATAGGACCTGATGGGAGGACAGCAAATCTAAGGATTCCCTTCCCTTTGTTCCTTTACTGATGGTTGGGTGGCCTCACCTAATACTTCTAGATTATCATTATCCTATTATTAATTTTATTTCATATTTCACATATAATGACCAGCATAACACACATGCACACTTACAGACCATATAAACACTTGGGTTTTTTTTCCTGTTGGCCTGCACATGACCTTCAGGAAAAATAAGGTCTAAAATTCTTCCTATCTATCCATGAATATATCTACTTTCTACAACAGAGACACATCAATTAATATGCATGGGCAGAGTTAACAAGAAAAGTAAGAGTCTCAATTCATTGCACTTGAAAAAGGCTAGACAGTACTAAAAACCAAAATCAAAATCTGCCTTTGTTATTTATGATCTTTCTATTAGCAGATATACATTAATAACGGGAATAGTGGGGTTCTCCATTTTTCCCATCATGTTGTAAACGAACATGTGTTGTTTTAGCTTCTAAAGTCTCCATTCTTTCTCATTACTACTGATTTGAAAAATGTTTCCAATGAAACAGTAATAAGGAAAAGAAATTCCAAGTTCTCTGTGATTATTAATTTCATTACATGTTTCATGAAACAGAAATGGCTAAAATTAGTACCTTGTTTAATTAAAGTGAAAGTAATTATATTCTTCCCAACTCTTCTAAAATTTGAAATATCAAAAAGAAAATGATTTATTTTTGAAGCACTGTACTACAATATTGTATATTCTCAAAGAGAGTATAAGTTTATCAGTAACCAAGTTTCAGGGAAGTCTTGACTTTTGACCAAGAAAACTAAGTGGAAAGTCTTATGTATAAGAAACCATAATTAGAAGTGGTACCAAACTACATTGACATACTCAGCATTGGGATATTATGAGAATAGAAAGATGTTATGTTCACCTATATTCCCACAAATTACCACCCAAAACAAAAATATAGCAAGTTTCTCCAATATAAGAAAGTAGGAATATGACCCAAGGCCTGCAATTTAAAACAGATTGTCCTATAATAAAACAGAATTGGTTCTTGGATCAGAGCAATGAAGCCAGACAATAATGGACCAGTTTTAAGTGACTCTGTTTCATGGCTTACTTCAAGTTTTACAGAATTTGTCTAACCAAAGCTAACTCCTGAGAAAAACAAAACAAACAATAACAACAACAACAACAAAAACCCTTTCTCCCTCAATTATCTTACAGTGTCATTTTACTTGTCAATGTTAGCAATGACATTGGGGAATAATATTATATCCTAATTTGCTTCATAGGTCACAAATTTATGTTTGGTTCACTGCCAAGCTTGTCTTTTCTTTTCATTTCCCATAAACCATCCTGTGACCAAAATTGCAGAAACATAATTCATGCTTTTATTCTAAAGGTTCTAAATTTCTAATTTGCATCTCTAAGGTTTATTCCACAGCCTCCATGAAAATATGGTAATTAGCCATCTCATAGGTCAAGTTATTTTTCAGAAAGCTTAAAGAGTGAAAGGTACTGCTGAAAATATATAATAACATAACTAGAACTCTGGTCTATTACAATGGGTACATGACTAAAAGAATTGCTAGCCACAGGTAGTTCGTCTGAATCTGTGGCCACTAAAGAACCATACACCTTGAACTTGGGTATAATGAGGGTGGTGTGTGGTACTTTAAAATGTCTTAGCCAGCAATAGTGATGCATTCACTTGTAATCCTCCTACTCCAGAGGATAAGACAGGATGCAGATTGGAGGCCAGCCTAGGCTCTATAGCGAGGTCCAGTTTCAAAAAACAAAAGAGAGATAAAACAAACAAAAACCAAATATCTAATCAAAACTAACATAATGTGGGCTGGAGGATAATGAAGTCACCAACTTCCTTTTCTTCCCACACCAAGAAAGCAATTGAAAGGGTATTAGGATGCTGATACCTGATACTTAGAATATGCTATATAACTACCCTGGGAAAATAGGAGACTTCTTTTTTCTTATGTTTGTACTAAAAGATTTTATTTCAGAGGTAATGCATGTGTCAGTGAATTCATGCTCCACGTCAGAAATCACTCCTCCAGCAGATAACAGGATTTACATAGAGATGAGGTACACGTAAAAACTGATGTTGGTTTACTGCTTGCGATAGATAATTTGGAGCCGTCTCTAACTATATAAAGAACCGTCCAGGATGAAGGGCTCATTAATACCCCTGACAGTGTATCAGGTGCTTAGTAATTCTGAGAAACTCTTGATATTTTGAAACAGAAAAAGCACAAATAACCATGGAGAAATGATATGTACTTAGGTGTTCCTGAAATGACAATGCCCAAGGCTTCTCTTTATGCACCCACAATAAAAAAATTCTACAGAATTTTAAAATTTTTTGCAATTTTTATATGATAAGAGCTGATATTCTTTACACTGTTAGTTTAGCCATTCTCAACCTGGTGTGCTTTTCATCTTAATCTGAATTGCTTATCTAAATATAAGAAGTTGATATCAGAACCCATCTGGAGGTTGCTAAATCTTCAATTTAGCAAACACTGTGCAGTGAATTTCAAAATATTATTTTGATACCAGACTCAAGTAAGGGAAAAAAAAAACAAGAAAGGGAACTTTTCTCCAGAAATTCAAAGTATTTTAGAAAAATGAAATGTTCTTGTTCTTCTGGGTAACTCGCTAAGCCAGGTTACCTCACTAAGATGGATGCTGTGTCTGTCAAACACAGAGACACATCAAACCTAAAGGTTGATGTCAGAACACTAGCAAGAAACATCATTGTGTGGGTCTTTATTATGTATCTGCATTCACCACCACACAGTTCTCCTTTATGCTTTCTGAGATGTAGTCATGAATTCAATGTACAAGAGCTCAAGGAGTAATTATTTCTTTGCCTGGAATAGGGACTTGAAGGAGAACAGAGAGACATCTTTTTTTTTTACCCCCCCCCAGAGACATCTTTAAAGTTGTGAGATACCCGTATGAACTTGACATTATGACAACACTGCTCACCTAGTGACACTAATATTAGTGCCAGCTAGGACGGTTGTCAGTGTGGATGGCTGATATGGACCAGAGTGCACAAAAGGTCCCATGGTGGGTAAGCCAATCAGGACACAGCAGCCTTAGGATAAAATTATGTGGAATGTTTTCTCACTGACTAAACTGATTAGTATTTACTTTTTTTGAATGTGTATTTTTGTTTTTATGTGTTTTTCTATAATTTGTCTGCTGACTTGTTTTGTTATCATGCAAACATTCTTCACTGTGTTTTGTAATGATATATATTATTTTAATTACAAATTTAAGTTGAACAGATCCTGAAGGCTAACAGAAAAAAAAAATGCACAGCAGACAACAATACCCTTCTCCTATTAAAGAAAACGCAACAAAGATAACAAGGAGAAGATTTTTTTTCTCACTTAAACCATTTTTCTTGGAAAAACATACGTATAAGGTCAGTGCAAGGATTTATTGGCATGCCTTAGTTGATGTGATCCATTACCTAGCATTATGCATTATCTGTCTACAGATTATATTCTAGAAAAAGGGAGAAATAGAAGGATCGCTTTTTAAAGCCACATTATCTTATTCAAGCTTTGGAAGTGTTCGTGCATATTGACGAAAGAATTTAGAATCCCAAAAGGTTTAATGCACACATAGTAAATAAAGAAGCATCTTTTTTTCTAGTAGGCTTAATGTAGGAAGAAGAAAGATGAAAATACAAAGAAAGAAAATTCAGTAACACAAGCTGCACTGACCTTAATACAGGACATGTCTAGTTATTCTTAACGAGTACATTTTGATACACCTGGAAAAATTACATGCCACAAAACACACACACCAAAACTAGGATCATCTTGCTGTGGACATATTTTCCTTTTGACATAAAAGAAATATGCACAAAAAACCAGCATGCACACACAAACACATATGTAGTGTTTTTATTCCCAAGTAGAAGACAGTGACAGATTATTTGCTGTTTTGTCTTTCTTTCTACACACTATGATAGAAATATGATTTATTTGGGGTTTAAATTTTTATTTTTAGTAAAATCAATTTGTTTAGATTCATTTACAACACATTTCACCTACTTGACGATTAACATACTTGTATCACCCATGCTCTCATTTGAATCATACATTCAATGAAATCTACTTAAAGATATAACACTAGGTGTGTTTGTGTCTGCTGTACCCGAGTAAGAAAAAGAGTTTAACACAACTCGGCTTTAACTGTGTATGCTCTTGAATACTGTGAGGGAGCTTGTGATGCTGTTTTTGTTTTGGGTTTTGTTTTCTTTTTCTTTCTTTGTTTTGTTTTAGAATAAAATAAGCAATTTTAGTTAAAGATACCATTAGCAATTGTATTTGTGCTGAAGTTAAGTATTCAAAGCCACAAACCTGCAAGTCTGAGAGTAAGTCGAAGGCTTAAAAAGCACTTAATTACTTTAGTCCTAAAAGCGACTCTGCATCATTTCTCACAGAGGCAATTCAAGCCATGTGTGACTTCCTTCCAAACAGTGTAAATCTATAATATTAACCTCCAAATGTCCGCAAGGAAATTAGGATCAAACGTCTCCTAAGTGCAAGCCTTTCTTTAATCACTATCAGATGTTTATAAGATAAGCTTTATGAAAACCTGTTTACTTTGACTTGGTCATGGACTTTTGCTCATCCTGCTATTAACAATAAATAAGGCTGTGTCGTGTCACAAAGCAGCATGCACTTAGAGGACAGAAGCAGTTCCACTTTGTGCCATTTGGTTTGAGGGAGTGAAGGCTGACGAACGTTGTGAGTTACTTCTACATGGCCTCTAATGGCTGTTTGAGGCTGAGGCCGAGGAGCTGAATGGCATGCTGAAGGGTTGTATTTGGACTCATACCATTATGGCATTTACTATAAACATGCATCAAGTGCTGTGTGATAAATTTAGCAAGCAGGTACACAGCTAGGAACAGACATTTAGAGAACAAGTTACCCACACACACACACACACACACACACACACACACACACACTGATTAGGAAGTAGCTTTTTTTGTTTTAAAACTTTAAAATGAAGTACAGCTTTTTGACATTGAAAGGATTAGACCCTTTTCTTCTTAGTGGGTTGCCTCATCCAGCCTCAATACTAAGGGATGTGTCTAGCCTTATTGCAACTTGATATACCAGGTTTGGTTGATAATCCTGGCAAGCCTGCGCTTTTCTGAAGAGAAAGGAAATGGAGGAGGAATGGATCTGGGGGAAAAAGGAAGTGGGGAAAGGGACTAGGAAGAGAAGAGAGGGAAGACAGCTGCTGTCATACATTTATATACATGTATGTGTATATGTATGTATATATATATATATATATATATAATTTAAAATTTTAAAAACATAAAAATCAAAGAGATGGGGTATCCAAGTAATTCTTGGAGTTGAAGTTAAGAGCTCACTTACGAATTGTTGAATATGGGCTGGAGAGATGGTGCAGAGCTTTAGAGCACTTGATCCTCCTACAGAGGATCTGAGTTCTGATCCCTGCACCCACACTGGGTAGTTAACAACTTCCTGCAACTCAGCTTTAGGGGAATCTGATATGGTCTGGCCTCTGTGGCATTCGTATGTGGTGCATGCCCATAAACAAACACTCATGACTAAAAACTCAGGGAGTCTGATGAATGAATATGCATCCCCTAAAGGAAAGAAATCTGGCCACGTAACGCTTATATGCTTGAGGAAATACAGAACTTTTTACTGAGCTTCCAACCAAGTGTCCTGTATTCATCCGAAGCCAGAAAAGCTTCTAAGGGTTAAATTATCAGTGGGAATCAAAGGCTGGTGTTTTCCAGAGGCAGCAATTCCACAATGAAAAACAAAACAAAACAAAAAAGGAGGAGGACAAGGAAGAGGAGAGGGAGGAGGAAGAGGACAAGGAGGAGAGTGGGGGAGGAAAGGGAGGAGAACAAAGCAGGACAAAGCTGGAACATAAACATTTATAAATATCATATAATTTACTAATATAATTTATTTCCTTGTTTTTCTTATTTATTTGGTTATTTTAAAAATTTTCACCAAGAATGTTAGGAAAAGTTTTAGTAGCAAAACACTAATGTAGTCTACTAAATATTTCTCATGTATTCTAAAAATATTTATTCGGCATCTTTTATGTTCTAAAGTTGGGATTCTCATTCAAAACCCAGAAGCAACATTAAAGGAGGTGAAGTCAGGAGCTCAACATGAGCCTTGGGCAGAGGATCGGCTCTGATTGGCCCTGAGGAAAGCTTTGGAGCATAGATATTGACATCAGGGACATGACAAATCCCCTTAGGTTTCTAAAGCTTTGTAAGGAAAAATGGGGCAGGGGGCTTTTGTCTATGCTGTGATTAACTACCTGGCAAAGGGCAACGGAGGAAGCAAGGCTTCCATTCTCTTTGCAGATGGCAAGGGTTCAGTCCATAGCCATGGAGAAGGATACCGAGGGAGGGTAAGGCTGCTTGCATATCTGGTTGTTCATTTAATCCTCTCGGGAAACATCTTCACCAATACGCCTCAAAGTGTATCTTACTAACAATGAGAATTGATTTATCTAATTAAAACTAACCATCACAGCAGCACAACTAGAAATTTTTCTCTGTTGCTTCTGAACATCTATGTGATTGGGTGATAAACCTGGAAACCTCAAACTTTCTCTCAGTGTCTCTTTCTCTCTGTGTGTCTCTTGCCTCTGTCACTCCACTATCTCTGTTCTCTCTCTCTCTCTCTCTCTCTCTCTCTCTCTCTCTCTCTTTCTCTCTCTCTTTCTCTCTCTCTCTCTCTCTCTCATTTCTTGTTATTCCTTTCTATATTCTCCAACATTACTATCACACTTTAGCTTTTAGAATATGTTGATTAAAAAAAACCTTCTTAGCTTGAAAATTATTTGCATAAGACGAGCAGCATTTAGAATGTAAGTTGTCGCTTTTTGATTTGATGATATTGATAATCTAGGGATAGTTAGACATCATTCACATGAGTATTCTTAAACACTTATGTTTATGTTAACATCTGAAACCACAAAAATTAGGATACATGGAAGGCTGCTTGCAATTGCTTTTTTTCCCTTTTTTTTTATTGACTATCTTACTTATTTACATTTCAGATGTCATACTCTTTCCCCATTTCCCCTCCCTAGAACCCTCATCCCATTCCCCCTCCTCCTTTTTGCTTTTATACCATTTTAATTACATGCATGTATTAAGGTCAGTTCTAGGTTGAGTGTCTAGCAATACAACAGATGCAAATAGTCAAGGAACAAGCAAGGCAATAAATACAAATGGTCAAAGAACAAGCAAGGCATTAAACACAATTATGTGAACACTCCGGTGATCACTGTTTCTAAGGCTTATCAGGATGACCAGAATAACTAAGCCAACTTCCCTGTCCTAACCCAAAGTCGTTTTCATGTCTGAAACCTATTTCCTTGTTCTAGCCTAAAATTTAGATTCCTGTCTGAAATTACTTGTTTGTTCTAGCCTAATGTCAGATTCCTGCCTGAAGCCCACTTCCTTGTCCTTGTTGACTATAGCCAAAAACTCTCCAAGCACCTTTTAAATGTTGTAACACTGAGATTTGGAGAGTCAGGGTTAAATAGATGGCTTTCTGTGTGTGTGTGTGTGTGTGTGTGTGTGTGTGTGTGTGTGTGTGTGTACACTTATTTCTTGTTATGTGCAAGTTCCAGGACTTCCTGTAAAAATAAAAATTTACAAGTCCCTTGTATAAGATGGTAGAGCATTTTTAAATAACATAGACATTATTCTCCTATATACTTCAAGTCATTTCATTTTACTTATAACACTTCAGACAACATGAATTATATAGAAAAAGATCTTATATTGTATAACTTAGAAAATAATAACAAGAAAAAGTCTGTACATATTCAGATAATGCAACTTCCTTTTCAAATAGTTTTAAGTTTAAGTGAGTCACCAGTAAAGAAACCAAAGTGATTATTGTTGGTTATACGTGTCTTCTGGTTTTATTGTTGTTAATATACAAGTGTTATAAAAATGTTAAAATTATTTCCTTGAAGTAATTGGTGAATCTAGATAAGAAAATGATACAATGCCAACACCCTCAACTAGCTGATTATCAAACTGTCAGTGAAGCTACTGCCCTGGAAAATGTGAAGAGATATTAGCATTATTCCAGGCAAAAATCAGACTATAACAGGAGAAAAGAATTCTTTGAGTTCAAAGTAAGTCACCTTAGACTAGCAACCTTGAATCCTCTGTCCTAGTTTCCAAAGTCTGTACCCACCTTCCTTTATTGGAGAAGGCAGTTTTGCCAGAGAATGACGCTGGGATTGGATCACAGCTGATAAACTGTGAAATCATGTATCTAATTGGAAAATAAACAATGAGAAAAAACATAGCTATCTTTTCCATTACAGGTTAACAAAGTCTAGTGTTTTTGTGAAAATTACTTTAGAAACCAAATTTGTAGCCAGATTAATAGTGAGTATCACACAGTAAAAAAAAAAAAAAAAAAAAAAAAAATCAAGGACTGCCTCTACTATGCCAAATTTATTATATGATAATATTGTTTAATTTTCATTTTAAATACCTGTGGAGGCAGCACCATCACTACCATTTCTGTTTCACAGTTGTGGAAGCTGAGGTTTACGGAACTTGACTATGTCAGACCTGGTTACATGGGGGGGCTACCCTCAGAAGGTTCACTCCTAACTAGCACCAGGCAAAACCTCTCTCAAGGCTGATCACTGAAAATACTGAATTAATATTAAAAGCCACTACTAAATTCTTATAAAGGAGTTGAAATTTTGCTCATAGAAGTCGTTAAGCTGTAATGATTTCAAAGGAGAGAAACAGAAGGTTGCTTATTTTACTTGTATTTTTTATCAGCGTGGTAAACTCATCATCTATTCTTTATGTCTCCCTTCCCCCTCTCCTCCCCACACACAATCTCCAATCCTCTTTGTCCCAAGTCCAGGGGTGTAGTAGACATTCTTTGTGTAACCCTGAGTTATTTTTCTAATGTCACAGCTATAACTATTATTTCCATCTGAAGTGCTATTATTTCCATCTGAAGTGCTATTATTTTTATTCAAAGCACCAGGCCACTATGGTCTGGGTCTAAACAATGGTATTCAGCATCCTGGAAACCATAAGCTGTGTCCATCATTCTTTCATGCCATTCTATGGTCTTCTCTTTTACCTGCCTCCCTGAGCAGATGGTTTTCCCATCCACTTCAACTGCTCTGCTCGGGTACAGATCTACAAAGACAGCAGTGCTCAGAGTCCACAGTGGTGTACAGGAATATCAGCGACATCTGCTGTTTGCCTCTGTACAACCTCCCCCCTCTCCCCCCGCACCTTATATAATGCTCACCAGTACCCTGAGAGAATTCTACAAGTCATCTGGGTATCATTTACCTTGGCAAAATGAAAGTGTGCTCTGCTGTCCTATGATCATGAACAAAATGCCATGGAGATATTTCCTACCCAAGTGGTCATGATTATCAAGGAGAGGGGAGCAGGGCTGGTCTGCATCCCCAGAAAAAGACCCCCATCCTCTCTCCCCAACTAGACTCTCCATCTCTCTGTGAAAATAACTTTTGGTGGGCCTCTATCACAATTGATTGTGGGATTTCTAAGGAGTCACTAACTCTAAACCTATATTCAGATGAACATTCATATTAGGAATAAATACTAAAAATGTTTGAAGGGACCAGAATTTGATGAGAGCAGATTAGAAATAATGATAAAAATTCCAAAGACTAGAAGCATAAGTTGCAGTGGAAATCAGAGGAAGTTGGACAACTCTAGTTAGTGAGAAATACAGAGACAGGAGGCTGAGGTACATGTTTGGGTGAATCAACGCAGGTAACAGGATTGAAAGAGTTTCATATGCGAATAATTCACTTGGACAGAGGAGTTATTTTTCTAAATGTCACAGCTATAACTTCCTAAAGAGTTAAGGAGTTTTGTCATAGTAAGTTCAATCAATCCTTTTATTTTGAATGAAATGGCATTATAGCTTCTACTACATTGAATTTCTGCCAATGGTAAACTGGGATTTACCTTATTAATACTTTAAATCGAGAAGAATGAAGTTATAGAGATCCCCTTCAGTGGTTGGGGGAGGGACTCGGGGTAGTGTTAAGTGCTCGATAGTACAGCAGTGATGACCTGACTGGGGAAAGGGCAGCGACTTTCCCCTCCCTCTCCATCCTCTGTCTTCACTGTCAGTATCAGAGCAGTTGTACTTTAGTGAACAATTTCTAGATAAAAGATCATATTGTGCAAAATTTCTTACAAAAAAAAAAGATGGATCTCTTGCTACAGGAGGTAAACAGAAAACAAGGGTGAGATTCTAAGAAAACACAGGTTGCCTCCAAGAACACTATTGACAATGAGTAGGAAGAAAGGGGAGGCTGGATACCTGATAGCCCAGTAGGTCATCACAAGAGCAAGGTCATCTGGCCTATCTCTGACTTCTCTATGAGTAAATCAAGACTTGCCTTGTATATTATCCTATTACTGTGGGGTTTTCTGACCTTGTGAGACTAACTCACTCTTAACACAACCAAAAAGCAGGTCTTACATTCAATAGTCATTAGCTCGGGATGTGGTTTAATATTGAATAATATTACATTGAAGTGAACAATGAGGCAAATAATTCAAAGAATTTAAAATGAATATGAATATGATTATGAAAAATATGAAAAAGAAAGTTCTCTCCCTGCCCAGTTCCCAAACTGACATGCACTCTGTCCTGGAGGTGCCATGATCACCTGTCACCCTGATAGCAACCATTTTCCTCCTTACTCACTCTCCTTTTCTTCTTCCTTATCTTCTTCCCCACCTTTGTTATCCCCAATTACCAAATAGATTTATTTTTGCAAAGAAATCAAAAATCCACCTCCTCCTTTCCATTGCCTTGGCCAATAATCTGAATTAACCTCTGTCACACACATCTCCACCTCAAACCTTGGGCACCTTTTACCTGGATTGCATTCTTTCTATCTCACTGGCTTTCAACCCAAGATGACTACAACTCAGACCTGATGAAAGTTAGCCTTTCCCTCCTTAAGAGTATTCAGTGATAGTCCACTTCAGACTGCCCTTATGTTTTTCTCTCTTCTCATTTATTTCCAATGACCTTACACTCTACTGACATGAGGAAATTCATTTTTTGAAATGAGATGCACACTTGGGGCTGTAGATTTGCCTGAGACTCTTTGTGAAGTGAAGTCTTCTCCTATCTGGTCATGGAAGCTGCACTGTGCCTCTCTGGCACCTCACTTGTCTTGGACATCTAATAGAATACTTGTCTGTTTTGAAATATTTAACATTTTTCTTCTCTTCCTACCCCTATTAGGGATATATATATAAATTATATATATATATATATTATATATATAAATCTTCAGTGTACAATAATAGGCATCTGATTTCAGAATTTGAAAAAAAAAATCATTTACTACTTTAGTTTTATTCTCCAGGTAATGACTTGGAATGTGTAAGTAGTCAAACCTGGGAGCTACTGATAACACTGTGAGATTTTTATATCACAAAATAAGTACACTATGGTTCTTAATAGTCACCATAAATTTTAATTAAAATGTAACCTTTTCCCGGTTAATTAAACTTGCAATTGGTAAAGTAATCCAATTTTTGTAGATAAACAGCTTTTATGCGTGTGTGTGTGTGTGTGTGTGTGTGTGTTCTTATATATGTGAGTGTGTGTGTGTATTTTTATAAGGACAATGATACAATTTTTAAAACAATAGAGGTTTTGAAATTACTTCTCTTATATATACATGGCCACATTACTTTTGTAATATAGGAAGGTTCCTCTAAAGAAATAAAGAGACTTTACTTATTGTCATTAAAGTGGCAAATCTTAAATAATTTAGAGAGTTACTTTTCCTTTTATATATCCAGTTGTTTTGTAGATTACAAGCACCCTTTTGAAAAGGTTTAAATATTAAAAAAGTCTATCTCACAGCTTTTCGTCTTCCTACATAATTTACTTCCATATGAGTAAATGATCTGAAATTGACGCCAAAAACAACGGCAAAAGCTACAGAGCTCTCGCTAGTCCAGATGCTGTCCTCTCAGCTGTCGGGTGCAGGAGCTCTTCTCAGAGCTCGGGCAGAGGCAGCCACACTGTACAGCTGTGCAGAGGTTCTGGAGCTGCTGATATGATTTTGAAGATTCAACCACGAGAGTTTCACGTTCCAATAGGAAGGAGTCAGCCTGCTTAGCACACTCCTCCACAGGAGCTTCCTTTGGGCCTCCGAATTAAAATAGACTTGGATAGTGTTTGGATTTGATTTGATTTGATTTTAATATTCTTATTAACTTTGAAAATTGTATTTATGCATGCAACATTGTTTGATCATATTAATTCCTTTGACTCCCTTAACTCCTCCCAGATCCAGTCCCATCCCCTCCCAACTTCTTGTCCTATTTTTTTTTTCAATTAGTCCCCTGAGTCTAGTTTGTGCTCCCTCCATACTCATAGGTAAGGGACTGTAAACTGTAGCATACTAGGAGCCACACCCTTATCAGAAACCACTTTTCTGCCAATAGCTTCACGGCAAGGAGGGGCTCCTAATCCTCTCAGCCGTCTACGGTTAAATGCTGGACAGCTCTATTCCATGTAAGCAATCCCAGCTTCCAAGGGTTTTTGACTGCATTGGTCTGTTAATGCCCAGAAGGCACTATGCATGTCAACTCCGGCTCTAGCAGTCCTTCTGCCTCTTCTTCAAGATGTGTGTGCAAATATGTGTATATATGTATGCTACTTTGGTGTATGTATGTAGAGGTCAGAGGTCACCTTTAATTGTCATTCTTCAGGTATGGTCCACAATGCTATCTGAGACAGGATTTCACAGGTTAGACAAGGCTAAGTGGCTAGAAAGCAACGGGAATTGGCCTGTCTCTGACACTCTGGCAATGGAATTATAAGCTGTGCAGGGCAACACCCCAAGTTTGTTTTTAATGTGAGTTGTGGGAATTACTGTATGTATTACAGAATGTATTTCAGCTTTCCAAAGAAATAGAAAAAAAAAAAGTCAACTTCCATGAACCAATGACCTAGGTTTGACAGGTGCTAATATTTTGTCAAAAATCACTTCCAATGTTAATAATTAAAACTCCATTATTATATTTTCAGTCTTTCTCATTGGCTCTTTTTCATCTTTCACCTAATTAGTAATATACAAAAATTCTGGGATGTTTTATTATAGATGCACCTCAATGTAATAATAATTTATAAATAACTTATTTTAACTAGTGAGTGAGTGCTTTAAAAGGTGGATGGATTCAAAATTCACCAAACGGTAGTGTTGAGAACAGGAACTGGTGTGGTTTTTTTTTTTTTTTTTCTCTGAAAGGTGAGCTGTAAATATTTAAATTTGCTGCTGCAGCTACCTTGCTCAGCTTCAGTGGTGCTGGAACAGCCACAAACAATACACAAATGAGTGAGCGTGACTGTATCCCCATACAACCTTATTTACAAAACTGATAGCAGCTGGCTCTGCCCCTTAGGCTGCAGTCTGCTCACTTCTGCAGCACGCAGCCTTGCTTGTACTATTTAATTTCACTAAACAGCTATTCGAAACACAGATACATATAGAATAAAATGTAAATGTTATTTTCGGTGGCTTTTAATAATCTCTCTGGAAAATATCAAAACTGCCTTCAGTACCCATTTTTTACAATGTGTTCATATTTTACAATGGTATAATTTATATACGTGGCCACTCAGGTTTATTCAGGTAAAGATAAAATTTTCCCTATTCCTTTGCAAATGAACCATCATGCGGGTGCTAAGAATGAAATCTGTATCCTCTGTAAGTGCAGCCAGTGCTCCTAACCTCTAAAGCATCTCTCCAGCTCCATCTAGTAAGATTTAAGTAAGAAAGAAACGGTAGCTTCTGGAACCATCTCTAAAGAAAGTTACCATATACCTTTTAGTGGTTTTCCCCCCTTTAGCCCTTGGATCCTTTAGCTTGAAAGGTTGGTTTGTGCCGAGAACACTTTTTCACTCCTTAAAGACCTGGACTTTAGCCTGACAACAGGGAGGAGATGGGGTGGAAGAAGCTCCGATCCATGGAGACTTCGTCTAGGTAGACCCTACTAGAAATATTTTCTCTTGGATATCTATCTCCATATCCTTCTTGAAGAAAAAATAAATATTATCAATCTGTGATCGTTTTCAGATCTTCTGTAACCTGTCGCCACACTGAAATTCTGTTGCTAGACGTTTCAGGTCTCACAGAGAAAGCAATAACACTTAAAACTTAAAGCCAGTCAACTTCAATATCCCGTTCTAACACCATCCCCACCCTTTTCACCCAGATCCTGCATTCTCACATCTTTTCATGATGAAGCTTTCTGGAAAACTCACCACTGTTTATATAAGTTAATAAATGTATACGGACACGGAAGATCAGTGTAGTGTCTACAATTGTTCAGAGCAAAGCCCCGAAATAGCTGCCGAAATGCAATTATTTGTTGTTTCCTAAATCTGGTCACTATGAATGCCTACAAGCAAATTCATGCAAATATCAAAATTTTCTATGTGTTTTGCTCTAAACGCTTATGTCTGTTGCCCTGGAGAATGACTCTCGTTAGCTGTACTGGCAGAGCTATCTGCACACAGGTGTCCGTCGCTGTTATTCATGCTGCCGTTGTTCCAGCTGGGAAAAGAGACGGCAGAGTGGAAACCTCCAAAAAGAATTACCAAATGCACGCGAGCCTTGTGCTCCGTACCTGTTTGAGATCCACGGCGTATACATTCTTAGACCGAGCATTCTTGGTTCAGAGTTGTTCATTTCACATTATTTTATTTTATAGAGAATGCTTTTATTCACCAGATCCTGGACAATGGCGGGAGGAGTAGCATTCTAAAGGGAATTGCCACCTCACTTTAAATCTAATTTAAGAAAAGAGAAAGATAAGCAGATGCCACTAACACTTTTAACACGGCAAACCTAATGGGAGAAAAGGATGCTAATGTTGCTTATCTCTGTGAGGTTATAGGCAGCTCATTTCTTCTTTTCATTTTCTAAATATGTGTATCAGTGAATGTCCTGAAATACTTTACTAAATAAACAAAATAGAGATGAGAATGAAAAGTATTAAGAAAAATCACAAAAGAAAAAAAAAAAAAAAGAATCCCTCTGCGATTCTCATTTAACTGCCTTTTGGGTAGACAGAGAAGTTACAGATGCCTCAAAGACCCTGCGAGTCAACAGTCTATTTATGCCGGTAGTTTGGAAACACCTGGACAATTATCCCTTTGGTTTCTTCGTCTCTCAGTGTGCCCCCCCTGTACAATTGTACCTGGCCATTCAGCTGATGAAAAAAAAACCTGAAATTTGATGTGAGAGGCACCTGGATTTCCATTTCTAGCTGATGAATAATCAGTGCACATAATCGTTATAGCAGATGTTCATCTAATTCAGGAAATTCTATGTGGATGCACACTGTATCTGTGTGTTATGAGGAACAAGGATGAAGGAGACGACCCCTCTGCCTCCATGGAGGTCACAAGGGTGTAGGGGTGGTAATGATCATGTCACAGTAGTGATTATTCAATGTTCTCCATTAAGGAGGTGAAAGTTTTAAATTGTATAAATGTCTTCCATTAGAGTTTTCTTGTTTAAGAACCCTGTTTGTATAAACTGATCTAACACGTCATGCACGGACTGACGTAACTTCTGTATTAGCCACAGATTGAAGCTTACATGTACCTATGCATGCACACATATGAACATGTGCTTACTTGAGTAAGGAATAGAGTAGAAAAGACCATATTTAACTCTAGATCATTTGCATAATACAAAGCCAGCTCTTTTCTTCCCATTTTTCTGGTGAGGAATTGAAGCATGGGAAGATAAAGGAAGTTTTCCTAGAGTCCTGTGGGTTTGAGTGCAGCTTTAAAATGGGTTTTGGAAATTTTACCTAAAACAATGAGATATCGAGTACATTTCAGAGTGAGAGCCAACAATGAGCCTTAAAGATACAGAAGATGAGCCAGAGAATGTGAAAGGAGGGGCTGGTTGAGCCTAGAAATAGTAAATTTAGGTACCTGAACTGAAGTCAGTATGCATTTCATGACAGTGATAAAAAAATCTTAACTATTATGAATATTTAATCATCTACCAAGTAAGGCCAATAAAATGTTCCTTTCAGGGTTGACACAGGGGTCAGTAACATAATGCTTGAATCCAGTTCAATGCTGTCTGACAGGTGGTGGGTATGTAATTAATTGAAACTATTATTATTAATGGGTAAGTGGTCTAGACTAGCCAAGTCAAGCTTTTTTACATAGAGGTAAAGAGTGGCCAGCAATTGACCACGATGGCCTTATAACCCAGTCTTGAAGAATTGCAGGTGCTGGCCAACAAGTTTGGACTGTTATAAATTGTTAGAAGGTCTCAAGGAGACTTCATCTCCAGGCAGTATTAAATGTTATAATTTTTTGAGCATTCACTTGGTAATCAGGGAAAAAATGTTACAGTGTGAGGATCGTGGGCTAAGATTTAAAAAAAAAAAAATAATAGAAAATAGTCCAAATTCCTGTGCCTGGACACTAACTTCCAAGTTATCTGATTACTGAAAATTCTAGAAGGAAAAATACATTATTAAATTCTAGAAGTATCAATCTCTACTGGCTTGAAATTATGTATGAAGAAAATATTAAGAAATAAATGTCTGAACTGCCTTTACTCATTGACCATCCAAAGGTTAATGTCATATCTATGACCTCTGGTTCTGAGCAACAGAAGATATATCCAGACAGAAAAACATGAACTAAAAATATTTAAGTCTGAATTTAACTCAGCTGGACACTTGCAAGCTGAGAATAAAAGCAGAGCCTAGTACATTTGCCAATAAATTATCAATATTTGTTTAATATAGGGCACGTGCTTTCCATTTTGCTAAGGGTTTTGCATACTTTATTTCATCGCTAAAGCATAATCACATAATTATTATTTTTGTTCTGTTTTTAGATGAGTTAACTGAAGCTCAAAGAAATAAAGCATTTTTTTCTTTCAGCAGACACAAAAATAGCAAAGGGCTCGAAACAAGACTGACAACCGCTGCTCTGTTCTTTACTGAAAACTGACAACACCATCAACCACCTCTAACCAGTTCAGGAACCGCCACCACTGAGCTACCACAATGATGAACATAACCAGCCTCAAACCACAAAACTCCAGAAGTATCACAACAAGCTGCCGCCTCTGTTGCTGCCGTGTGAGCATCGCCCATCCCCTCCCTCTCTCATATTCACTTCTTCTGCTCAGAAAGACTTTCTTTAAAATCCAATCATCCATCTTCTAAGAAAAATAAATTCTGTTGATAAAACCTCCAAGAATGATTTTCTTTCCCAGCTCCCTGCAAAAGGAAGCTGCCCGTGTTCAAAGCAATTGTCCTCACTAATTCTATCTATAATTACTAAGCTGTTTTTGAAATTTAAAAACCAAAACAAAACAGAATAAATCCTATTTCATGGAGTCATACAACATTGTATCTTATAGAATCAAACCTATTTACAAATTTTAAAATGAATGCAGTATATGAAACCATGTATATATTTGAGGGGAGTAATCAGCATCTATGCTTCCCAAAAGAAGACCTACAAACCAGCATCAAAAACATCTGAACTTCTTAGGAATTCAGAATCTGTGTCTGCTGCACAGCATGAGAAGCTGAGTTCAGATTCCCTGCACCCTCAATGAAAGCTTAGACCTAATGGGGCACACCTGTAATACCAAGGCACGGGACTGATAATAAAAGGATTCTCACGGCTAGCCGGCCAGTCAGTCTAGCGGATTCTGTGTGCACCAGATTAATTGAGAGAGAATATTTTAAATAATTAAGGTGGAGAAATGTTAAAGGAGGCACCCTGGAGTTATCAACTGACCTCCAGGATCACACACACACATGCACACACACACACTCACATTCACAGAAAGGGATGACACCCACATACATCACAAACAAATACAGATGAAACACACACACACACACACAATCTCAAGGCCCACTCCGAAGGTATCAACAAGAGGTCACATTGCATAAAGATCCCCAATTAGTTTGCAGCCCTTTAAAACCTGAACAGCAGGCCCCTGACTCCTTCAGTTAAATCTAATATTCTGCACATAGCAGCAGGTAATGTTTGTCTAGTATGTCACATAACATCTTAATTCAGATTCATAGGAAATATAAACATTTCTTTTCAAATAATATTTTACAAAAGAGACACTTTCAAGAAGCTGGGGATCTAGCTGGCCCATCACTGAGAGATAAAATCATGAGCAGATACACTTTAAGAAGGGGAAAGGCAGAATCTGTCAACTAGGGGTTTTGAAACCTTGGGGGAAATCATCTGTAAAGATTTAGGCAGCAAGGAGAAACAAGGCGCAGATAGAATATATTCTTTAAATGGAGCAGTAATGAAGAGGACATGGGAAAATACTGCCCCCTTTGAAGTGGAGAGTGGAGCTGAGAACAGCAGAGGCAGGTAACTGAAGGAGAGATTTCACTCTCTCCCCCAATAAATACAGTCATCTGTAATCAATTTATTTTCTGTAATCAGTTTTGAAGAATGGCAACCTTCGAGACCGGGATAGCTCAGGATCACCCCAGGGATGAAATGCTTGCCCTTTCCTAGTCCCTCCCTCCCAGTTAGCCTTCTCTTTATTCCCAGTCCTGTTTTGCTTTTTTTCTGATTTGTTGGTGGTGTTTTTTTTTTTTTTTTTTTTTCTTTTAGAACTGGAAGCTTCTTTGATTTTTGCAATTTCTGCTTTTGAAAGATCTGTGCACCTTTGTCACCTTCTCTGAATAAGCTATAATTAAAACCTATTTTTGAAATATTTACAGATGTCTGCCATAGGCCTCTTCGGCTATTGAGAATCCTAAGATTTTTTTTTTACATTAAGAAAGCAAGCCCGTGGGAAGCAAGCAGACAGTCCGACCCTGTGCCCTTACAGCTATGTGTTATTTACTCTCCCTCTGCTCTCGGACCAGCGCTGGAATTGAGGATACAGGTGATTCCCATTCTTTCCTTTATGGAAACATAGCCATCTAGTTGTGTACAAATTAATCATTCTGCAGTCAATTCCTGATTACTTTGTCAAAACATTTAACACATTCAGCATCTGCCTGTGCCCTTGTTTAACAGTAATAAAAATGTGCCTACCTTATAAAATTAAGACCGATGCTTGGTAAAAACAAAGCAATACATAGTAAGTTTTCAATAAGGGAGAGCCAATAAAATTCTTGGTTTTTCATTATAACGCAGAAAGTTAAGAACTACAGCTATTAAAGACAATTTACGGTTTTGCTTGTAGCTCTAGGGGAAGTTGTATATTCCTCTAAGCACCCTGATATCTTGACAATTTAAACTAAAAGGTTAGTATCATGTGAGCGCTTTTTTTCTAGTAATATAGCATAATATGAAGCATCCCTAGAAGGTACAGAAAATTGTGGTTACTTATTCCACAGCTCCTCTCTTCCAAATTCATGAGCACAGACCAAATACAACTAAATTACAGAGAACCTTTTACAGAGACACACGTACCCACACATGCATAATCCCAAGATGAAAAGATTCCTGACCAAACGATATCTTTAATAGGGGGTGGATGGGACAAGCAAAGCATGAGGTTTTTTCTAGGAAGGCATGAGGGGTTCAGCTCAAGAAGAACCTTCCCTGACACGTAGAGCCTCACTGTCATGCCTGCATCTCAGCTGTCTGTCAGCAATTCCTCGATACTGTCAGTACCTGAAATTAACTGGTCTCCCACTTATTATTATTTGCCTCTCCCCGCTAGGATGTAAGCTCGGTACACAATTATTCATGTTTTTTTTTTCTTTCAATGAATGAATACATACTTTTTTTTTTTTTTTTCAGATTTTCCCAACTCCTGGGTTTCTCTCTGGAATACTTTTTATAAAACAGGAAGTATCTATTTCCCAGCTTCATCAGACATGGAATAATTAGTTTCCATTACGACTCAGCAGTATACACCCTGCACAGCCTCTTACTATGGGTTATTTATTTACTGAGTTAACTGCTAACCCAAGTGAAGTTTATACTGAGTAGAATTAAGAAAGACATTTCCTAGTCCCGTGGAATCTGTTGTTCAGCTTTGCCTTAGTTTCTTTTTGTTTGTTTGTTTGGTTTGTTTTCTGCTGTCAGGAGATGTATTCTTTAGAGAAATACAACTGTGAGATGCACCAGCTCCATGTCAGAAAAAGAGCCAGAAAATCAAAGCAGACTTTCTTCCGGAAAAGAATGATCTAGCAGGTCAAAGTTCAAATTGTTTCAAAGGAAGAAAATTATTTTTTACCAAGATGAATTATTATTCTCACTGTCATCCTGAGGTCTGTAAAGCTGAAGGGTAATTACATACAGGATAATCACCAGCTGCTGTGTGTTCAAGAAGGCCGAAAAGGAAACACTGCGTGTCCGTATACGGACTGTGGGCTTCCTGAGGGTTGGAAAGGCATGATACACACCTTAGGTACCCCAGGGATGACTAGCCCAGTGTATTATGACCCAAGGAGTATTAAATATGCTCTCAATGGAGTGTAACAAGCCGGGGTTTATATCAATGCAAGGAAGCTTTGCCATTACTAATGGAAGACACGTCTCTGAGTGAAACTTTTTGTCTAGATTATTTTTAAAAAACAGAACAAACTTGGGCTAGAGAGATGGTTCAACAAGTACAGTGCTCACTGCACAAGGATAAGGAGCTGGGTCCAGAGCCCCCGCACCCTCCTGCCCAGCAGCTCAGACCGCAACCCCTGAGCTGAAGGGCAGATGAGGCAGATCCCAGGCTTTTGCTAGCCAGCCTGAGGACAAGCTTGTAACTTCATGCATTGAGAGACTCTGAGCAATGAAACTGGGGAGTTTTAAAGACAGAGGTGGAATTTGCCTCTAAGCAGTTAGTCCTTTAGTCTCCAAACACGGGAAGACAAGATTGATTACAGAGACTCCCTAAACTCACGGCAGCCTAATGGACAAAATGTTTAAAGAGGGACAGAAGGAGAACAGAAAACCTTTCAAAAGGCTGCAGCATTTTGAGAACAAGATTAATCGGGGACCATTGCAGAAATGTAGGATTCACAATTAGGTTGATTATTTCCTGAATACCACACAGATAAATTTCTTTTATTCAAAGGTTTATTTGAAAATATGAGGCATCCTGTTTGAAAAGCAGCAGCTTATCCCAAATCAAGTTGATGTTACCTTTGATTATAACCCATAGGAAGACATCTCTTTTCCTTGGCAGTCTAGCCCAGACAGTTCCATGTGGAAATGAGACTGAACTTCCTAGGAGCCACACCCATACTTCCCAAACATGCTTCACTGTGCTATGTTCGACTCCATTTCATACACTGACTTTAGGAACGGGCAACAGATCTCAGAAAGTCTAGATCACTAGGCAAACAGATCTTTGCTATATCATGCCCCCCACATCCACATCTTTCCATCTGGGCATTTTCTGTGTCCACACAGAAAATATTCTGGAAACATTAAGACAGCAACAGAGCTACACTTTTGTGATTCCAAATGCATCCAACAGGTACACAGCAATTTTGGTATAAATAAATTAATGTAGCAGGCAAAGTCTCTTTATTCCCCTCGAGAGACTCAGTCTCATCCCTGGTCAATTCCAGCTACATCTCCTTCCCGGAAAACTGGCTACAGTGGCTTCTTGCTTCAACAAGATTATTTCTGGCACAATTAGCACCTCAATTAGTTGAGGTTGCCTATGCTTACACCACACACGATTTAACGCTTTATAACATACGTGTGCTGTTTTCTTGCTAATTCTTAGACATTAGGTTTTTTTTTTTTTAATCTGAGTCACGTACAACTCTGTGGCTTTACAGAAGCACGTCCAATTTGCTATCCGAACACTCCTGTTTGTTATCAATACTGTGGGATGCCTAAGGATCAGTCAACAACAACAACCAACCAACCAATTTCCTGCATTTGCTGAACAGTGACACTTCCTCTCACCAATTATTTCCCTAATTCACTGATATTTCAGTGGTTGGGACTACAAAAGAATAATTCCGCATATTTTGCCCCCAGCAGTTGCTATAGTAGATACATAAACAATTTTAATAATTCTGTGCCATTTGTACCCATGAAGGCAATTAAGGTTACCAAAAAAAAAAAATTTAAAGAAGGTTTGATCAGATGTTGGATGGCTAGCAGCAACTGGGAAATCAGACAGCTATTGAACCCAGGATAGATGTTAAAGCACACAGTCAAGATTTGCATCTAAATCCTGAATTTGAGAGTCTCTTTTGATTTTTTTTTTTATATTAGCACAAATGGTTTGTACAAATAGGAAGTTTTGCACACAGGTTTTGTGCATGTTGCTCTGCATTTTTCTTTGCTAACCTCCTTCTCACCCGAATGTCCGGCCCCTTGTCACATTTCACATGGCTAACAATATTACTGCCACTTAGATCCAGGAAATGAAGGGGCTGAAGACTCTCCCCTGCAGTGGGGTAGTGCTTTAGGTTTGAATACATGATGAGTCTCACTCAGCCCTCTGGGTCACCAGATTAAAGGTTACAGGCAAAGGAAGGACAATGGAGTAGGGGGGGGGGTCTACGAAGACTATCCCCCCATGAAATTTATTTGTAGAACTGATTTGTTTTCCAATGGGACAATGAAAGTCCCAAACTACACAAATTAGGGACCCCTATAGTCTCTGCGTGGAAGAGTCAGGATTCAAATTAGGACAGAAGCCCCACACACTTTTGCCTGGAGTCACTGACTTCAGAGGCAAGGGACTCAAGGATGGGCGAGCAAGGAGAGCTGCAGACCCTTTCACAAGACACCTGCATCTCTGTCACACAGAACTACCCAAAATCTTAACCTCTGAGTGCCTAGGAAAGTATTTTGTCTTGCTATCTGGCTCTTCCCCATTCTATTATTACTATTTCTTTTGCTGGTGTGTTAGAAACCTCGACGGCTATAGCCACCTTGCATTCCCGGGATACACAGGTAACTGCATTTCCTGGCTTTTGCTTCAATAGTCAGAAAAAAAAAAAAAAAAAGGTGCCCGCAGATGCCTGGCTGCACCCAGCTCCAGACAGGAGGTGGAGGGCAGCCCTCCTTGGAAGCAACTTGCCTTCCCCTCAGTGTGCACCTGCCAGTCTGGGCTGCGCCCCGCCTGGAATCAGATTGTCCTGGGCTCCTGCTGGCTTTCAGTGTAGAAGGGGAATTGCCCTCAACACCAAGTCAGGTACCTCAGACTACTCTTTTCCAGCTCAATTTGGTCATTCAACCTAAGATAATTAACCAGCAACAACCTCTTTTGTGGAGGGCAATATCCCCCCAAATCCAACCTGCACCCTAGGTTGCACCTGCCCAAATCCAGAGGGGTCCAGGGCTTGCTGGACCCTCTTTTTTTTCTTACCCTCTGCCTCCGGGGTCCTTACTCAGCACTCCAGGTCTTGGTCAGCTGTTTTCTCATGCTCCCACCCTAATTTTACTGCCGCGCCCCACTACAGACCCCACTCTCCATAGGGTCCCTGGTGCGGTCCCCTGAGTGACCAATCTTGGAGCCAGAGTACCACTCTCTTTGGGATAGGGTTCTTTGGGAAACTCACCTCCCTATGGAATTTGCATCCTCCAGAGAAGGGGTAGGACTCTCAGAAAGCTGCCTCCAGGGACCGGTTACGATCACTGAGCCCAGTCTGTCGACCCCCAACTCCCTCCCTACTCAAGGTCTAACTGGGGTCCCTCTCCTGCTTCCAGGGGCTCCGAGCGCTGGGGTGTGGGGACTCTTGGGGTGTGGAGCAGCAGCAGCAAGTGCAGACCCTCTCCCGCCGGGGCTTGGGGTCCTGAGGAGCTTGGAGCGGATGCTAGCCCCTCCCTCCGAGGGCTGGAGGGGCTGACGTGTAGGGAGGGTCCGGGCGGGGCTGGCTCTGCGATCGTCCGCCCCCCCTCGGTCGCCGCGCGTAGGGAGGAGGGAGCGGGTGACGCGCACCGAAAAGGACTTAAAGTCGGAGAAGTTTGCGCACAGCTTCATCTCTGGGCGAGCAGAGGCAAGCTCTGCTAAGGTGAGCCTCCCGCTCTTTGGAGAACAGAGAGCAACCCGGAGAGAACCCTTGCCTGGAGCCTAGTTTGCAGTCTTGGGCTTTAAACCTATCTCATAAGGGAGGCTTAAAGGGTCTGGAAATTGGAAGGTGGGCAAGGAGTGCTCAAGACTAATTCAATTTGTTCTCACATTTAACTAGGAGAGCCAGCCGCCCAAGACCCTGGGCGGACTGCACCTTGCGGCTTGCAGACAACTCCTGGTTGGAGGCTGGCGTCCCCTGCCTGGGGATACCCAGTGAACTCTGAGATCCTGAGAACGCCTGAGCTGTGCCCAGCCAGCAAGAGAATTCCTGGTAAGAAGAAGGTTTTTTTTTTTTTTCTTTTTTTGGAGGGGTGATTGGAATTTAAAGATTTGAAGGGTCCCAGGAATAGCTAAAGGTGGTAGTGAGAATGATACTTTGTGTTTTTTTACTGCAAAATTGTGGTTTGTGATGTTTAGAGGTTTCTTCTAGGGTCGGCTTAGTCTCTGTTGCTTCATTTTTACCATGACTTAAGGAAAAAATAGGTGTCTTTGGAAGGTGTGATAGTTTATAATTATGTGTTGAGGAGCTGTCTGGTTCTGTGGAAGTCTTTATGATATTATTCATATGAATTTTCTCTCAAAAGTTTTAGCCTCCTGTACTATTGGGTATAGCAATTTCTAGGCTTAAAGTTGTGGCTGTTCCTAATGCATGTTTAGTCAGTATCAAGTGGAGAATATCGGCGGCATCTTGGCAGCGTTGTGCCTGATCTTGGAATTGAGTACAGTAGTGAATGGTGTTGCTTGTTTGGTCATGTTCTACAAAGAATTATTTTCCAACAATCATTTATGCATAGCATTCATTCTTCACACCTATTAGGAAAAATCTGTTGTGTGCATAGTTTCCAAAAGAGCCTTCTTTGTCATGATGCTCTTTCCAAGGCTGAGTGAAGGATATCTAGAAGCATTTCAACTAATGAATTCCTCTTTTCAAGCAGACGGTTTTTCTGAGGTCCAAGGAAATCCAAAGTCAGAAATCAAAAGTGCAATTAGATTTGTCACCTGTTCTGCCAGCTTTGTTTCTGGAATCTACCTAAGAGTTCTTTATGATACCTTTAATCTCTAGTATATTATAAATCAGAAAATGGAAGCAGGATCCTTAGGTTTCCCTGACTACGCTTGTGGTTTAACTCTGAGCAAGCACGTCTATGACACCTTTAATCTAATAGCATATTGTATACTATTTAATCTATAGTACAATGTAAATCAGAAAAAAAGGATCCTTAGGTGTCTATGACTACGATTGTGGTTTAACTCTGACCAAGCATATCTATTAAAGATGTTTGTTGGAATTTTGGGGGAACCGAGAGGAAAAAAATCTTCTTGATGATAGGTGTCTATACTATCTTTGTTGTTTAACTCTGAGCAAGGACATCTATGACGCCTTTAATCTAATAGTATATTGTATACTATTTAATCTATAGTATCAGAAAAAGGAAGCAGGATCCTTAGGTATACATGGCCACCTTTGGGTTGACTCTGAACAAGCCTGTCTAAAAATATTCGTGGAAATTGTTATGCAACTGAGAGAAAAAATGTCCTTTATGATACCTTTAATCTAATAGTATATTCTATACTAATCAGAGAAAGAAAGCAGGATCCTTAGGTGTCCATGGCTACCTTTGTGGTTTAATTCTGAGCAAGCACGTCTATTAAAGATGTTTATTGGAATTTTGGGGGAACTGAGAGAAAAAAATCTTGATGACACCTTTAATCTAATAGTATATTGTATACTATTTAATCTATAGTACAATGTAAATCAGAAAAAAGGATCCTTAGGTGTCTATGACTACGATTGTGGTTTAACTCTGACCAAGCATATCTATTAAAGATGTTTGTTGGAATTTTGGGGGAACAAAATCCTTAGGTATACATGGCCACCTTTGGGTTGACTCCGAACAAGCCTGTCTAAAAATATTTGTCAAAATTGTTATGCAACTGAGAGAAAAAAAATGTTCTTTATGATACCTTTAATCTAATAGTATATTCTATACTAATCAGAAAAAGAAAGCAGGATCCTTAGGTGTCCATGGCTACCTTTGTGGTTTAATTCTGAGCAAGCACATCTATTAAAGATGTTTGTTGGAATTTTGGGGGAATTGAGAGAAAAAAAAATCTTCTTGATGACACCTTTAATCTAATAGTATATTGTATACTGTTTAATCTATAGTATCAGAAAAAGGAAGCAGGATCCTTAGGTATACATGGCCACCTTTGATGTTGACTCTGAACAAGCCTGTCTAAAAATATTTGTCAAAATTGTTATGCAACTGAGAGAAAAAAATGTCCTTTATGATACCTTTAATCTAATAGTATATTCTATACTAATCAGAAAAAGAAAGCAGGATCCTTAGGTGTCCATGGCTACCTTTGTGGTTTAATTCTGAGCAAGCACATCTATTAAAGATGTTTGTTGGAATTTTGGGGGAACCGAGAGAAAAAAAATCTTCTTGATGACAGCTTTAATCAAATAGCATATTGTATACTATTTAATCTATAGTACAATGTAAATCAGAAAAAGGAAACATGATCCCTAGGTATACATGGCCACCTTTGATGTTGACTCTGAACAAGCCTGTCTAAAAATATTCGTGGAAATTGTTATGCAACTGAGAGAAAAAAATGATCTTTATGATACCTTTAATCTAATAGTATATTCTATACTAATCAGAAAAAGAATGCAGGATCATTAGGTGTCCATGGCTACCTTTGTGGTTTAATTCTGAGCAAGCACATCTATTAAAGATGTTTGTTGGAATTTTGGGGAAACTGAGAGAAAAAAATCTTCTTGATGACAGCTTTAATCTAATAGTATATTGTATACTATTAGATCTATAGAACTTGATAATAAATTACTTTGAAAACACTAGACAAATTTGAATCTACCTCTCTCGTGCTGTTAGCTGATTTTGAGCTCATGACTGAGATTCTTTGTATAACATCGTAACTCTGTGTTTAGTCTCCATTGGATTTCATTTATAATTAGATTTTATTCTTTATGGTTTAAAAAATAGTAAATAAGGCTTCTTCTGAGAAATATAGCTTTGCTCAGAAACTAATGGACAAACAGAAAACATCAACTGTGCCTAGCACAGTTGTTATATCAGCTAGCAGTGTTGTGACTGAATGCCCCCACCTCACATGGTTTAACATAATAAATTCATATTTTATGTTCAATTGTGATATGGACAATTCGGTGACAGTGTGGGGAAGCACCCTCTGCTCTAATCCATCATTACCTCTGCTAGGTACTCAGAGGCCTCCCTATATTTTGTACATATATACATGTGTGCACTTGTGGGAATGGGTATGCATACTCATGTATCCCAGTGTAGAGGCTAAAGGATAATGTTACTGGGTGCTGTGTTATGCTACAATGTAAATCAGAAAAAGGAAGCATGATCCTTAGGTATACATGACCACCTTTGTGGTTGAAATTTCTCCGAACAAGCCTGTCTACTTAAGAATTTTCACTGAAATTGTTGTGCAACTGAGAGAAAAAAATTGTTCTTTATGATGCCTTTAATCTAATAGTATATTCTACACTAATTAGAAGAAAAAAGGAGGGTTTTGGGGGGTCCAGGACCACCTTTTACAGTTTAAGTGTATCGCTGTTAATTATTTATTGAAATTTTGGGTAACTGAGCGAAAAAATGTTTAAAATAAACTATAAGTTGACCATGTAGGTCCTGAAACCAATATTAAATGACCGAGATTCCAAGTTTCACTGTCTGAAATGATGATAGAAGAAATATTATATACAGTCCAGCCGGCTGCATTGCTGTTAAGGACAAAGTTATGATATTTATTAAGTATAATTTGTAATTGCTTGGTTTTGGCCTCATGTACTTTCAATAGTTAAATAATTCAGCTTTAAAAATTTAGAATTGCTGGCTTCATATGCTTTTGTTATAAGAGGAACTGCTAGGGCTGGGTTTGCAAAGCCCTCCATTTTGTCAGTGTTCCCAGTCGTTTCTATTCTGTTTGTAGCAGCCCCAAACAACCTTTAACTGGGATTTGTTTTGGTTCAACCATGACTCTAACCTACAGTTAATTTTAATAACTAAAGCCTTAAGAGTAATATTTGTCATATTGTAAAATCCTTCATTGCTTACTGACCACACCAACACACTGAATACTGTAATCTCTATATAATGAAGAATTCTTTCACTATAATTGATCCAAAGGACATACAACTAAATCTATTATATTATGTAATTATATTTATATTTAAATTTAATTTATATTAGCTATAGGGTCTATTTCCCAGGGTCTCATAATTTTGGAAGATTTCAGATAAATAAAGATAACCTTTGTTTCAAGCAATTAAAAGAAATGAAGGTAAAAAACTCATATATTCATGCTGCGATATTTCTATTCTTCATGAATCTCCATGAGACCTCACACACACATTCTTTCAATGGTAATTTGAATGAAAATAATATATATTTTGTTGGTGTTTATTAGAGTGAAGGTGAGGTGAAAATTGGGGGCCAGTGATGATTTACTGATAAATTGAACTGATGTTCTCAACTTGAGCCACTGATTAGCATTTCTGAGAGAATTTTTATTTAATGACAAAAAAAAGAAAAAGATAAAAACTAAAAGAAAAAAGAAAGCATACCAGACATTACCCAACCTAATTAAATCACAATATATGGAAGAAAGGTCTGAATATTGCTGAATATCTTTAGGAGATTATAACATGCAATCATGACTGATAAGAATCAGCTGATGCAGTTTTCTATGATTTGATAGACCCTGTTTATGTGAACATAAGCACTACTTATTGAATTGCTGGTCTGATCTTCGGATTTCTTTGAGCCCATTAATGTTGAAGGATCTTGGTGAAAATAAATATCATTTGTTGTATTGCCAGTCTACTCTTTTTTTCTACGTATGTGATGAATATAAGTTGATTTTCTAACTAGAAGAAAGATTTTATTCTTTAGGTTAGATGGTTAAATCATAACAGATTTCAACATTTTCCCCAGAAAAGAAGCTGTGTGTCCACCCAGAAAATGCCTTACTGCGTGAACCCTAGCTTCAGCAAGTGTTTAAAAAAATGCTTTATGAAGCAAAGAATTTTATTTACTATTACTGAGGCCAATATGATATAAAATGTGCAAATGTGTATTTTGAAAAGGGAGAAGGAAAAATTAGAGCCTTTCTCCTTGGCATACCAATAACATATTCTGGGTGCCAACTATGTTCTAATATTTTCATACAAATTTGTTTTGTAAAACTCATCACAAGCTTTTGAGGTAAAATCTACAGCCCTGATTTTATACATGAGGAAATTGAGGTTCCATTATGTTAATACACTTGCTTAATATCACAAATCAAGTAAAATAAAGATGTACTCCAACCCACAGCTTCTTACTCTGAGTTTAACTGTATCATAAAACACATATTAAGTGAATATTTATATTCTTAACTTTTTAAAGAAAAGTATCTATTTGAAAGTGGTATAGGATAAGGGCAAAGATTCTGACATAGCTATGCTCAGGAAGAAGTCCCGGCTCCATCACTGTTTGGCTGCATAAATCAGGCAAGTATTTCAACCTTTCTGAGTTATAAAATCTACTCTTTTTAAAATTGAAAGAATTAATATTTGTAAAGGATTTGGGTGTTTACTTTATGCATAGTAGGTTCTATGTAAGTGTCTTAAATGTTTATTTTTAAAATGCCACTTATTCATGAACATTTTGATTATTTGTTAAATGCCAATCATTGATTTAAGTCTGCCAGTATGTAAAAAGTCATATCCTTGTCCTCAAGATGTTGCATCTAGTAAAAAAAAAAAATAAGCATAAAAAAGAAATGATTATTTCAGGCAGACATTGGCATTTTTCCATCTTCAGTATAATTAAAAGCATGGTTTAGTGTATGACAGCGATGTATCTTTCAGTGTTGACGTGATCTTCCCCAGCTCCAACTGATGAGAACCCCACTGGTAATATTTTGTGTTGCTACAGTGGTCCAACATTGTTTTAGATTTGATCAAAACACAGAAGATCATCTGCTTCTGGCTTTAATGTGTAAGGTTAGAAAACAGACCTATGGGCGAGGTTACAGAGCTTGCAACCTTTTTTATCCAAGTAAATCATAGAGTTGGAACATTGAGGAAGAATGTGTAGAAAGTCCCATAGCTGTATGTTCATTCATACTGTTAAGCACAATTTTCTCAAATCAGTTTCTCAAGAGCAATGTGTGTGGTGTGCATGTGCGTGTGTGTGTGTGTGTGTGTGTGTGTGTGTGTTTAGAATGTGGTTTTACTTTTATTCCTGAAAAAGAAAATGAGTTTAAAAGAGAAAATGGTCATCAAAGAACGCAGTAAAAGTCCCTGACACCGAGCTAGCTTGCAAGATACATAGGAGCCCACTGTTCTTTCTAGATGGTGCCTGTAGCTCCACCCAGCTGCCAACACCTGTGGGCACCTGTGGACACTTGACTTTACTCTGTTCTGGTGGAAGTCTCTATTTAAAGAAGCATGCACATTAGTGTCCTATGTATGAGAATAGTTTGGATTCTTTAACCATAAGGAGTTAGTTCTCAAAGAAACAAAGTACCTTGTTCAGTGCAATGCAATCAATATTGCTGTAATCAATATTTAACTGTATTGTTGCACTAATATTTCTTTTCAGTAGTGTATTCTTTTCTCTCAAATTACCAAATATTGGGGTACTTCCGATTTCTGACAGACGCTAAGCTTTTTCAACAGCTCTTCAGCCACCCCTTTTATTACCATTATTAAAATATTTAAATATTCTCCCAACGTTCAGACACATTTCAGTCTCTGTGTCTTGAATTTACAGCACAACCAGAATTACTTTCAAGCTCTGGTTTTGTCATCTGTTAAAAATCGTTCAGTTATTGTCCAAGGATGTAGCCCTCTTTTAAGAATACTACTTAAGACACTTCATGATAAAACTCCATTTAATTTTCCCCCCATCAATGGTATGGAGAAAAACTCAGCAGCTCCTTAACTCTAGCTCAGGGGCTGCAATTATACTAGAAAAATTGACTCTAGATTTAGAGTCCATCTTTCACTTTTAACCTTATGCCCTTGCTTGTCAACCTCAGTTTACATTCTAGTGCCTCAAAACTGGTGTGTGTGTGTCTGTGTGTGTGTGTCTGTGTGTGTGTCTGTGTGTGTGTGTGACTGTCTGTCTGTCATCTATCTGTCTATCCACTTATATAAAGTTGCTAGGCTGCTTTGCTTTGGTTTATATTTCTCCCAACAGTTCTTATCTCAGGAGCTGGAGCTGTCCTTTATTTGTCTGGGGCTTCAGAATTTAGCATTTCAGATCTAACCTATGTCCATAAATCAGAGAATGTTAATTATTCCCCAATGTTTTTATCCTGATACCATCACTTACATTTTAATAATCAGTAAATATTTATTAAATGCTTATTATTTTGGTCAAGGGATACTATGATAATTACATTTCCTTGGTGCTCTGAAGTGGGTAACACAGGAATGGTTTCTGGGGAGGAGATCCTTTTAAAGAGGACATGAGTTGTCATTAAAATGACAGCTCATAGAAAGCAGAATAAAGATGGGAGACATGAAACTGTGTTACAGGTAGGAAACTAGATTGTAAAACAAATGAACAAACAAAAACAAAAAGCAATACAAAAATAGCCTTCCAAAGCAAGAAACAACACAGTAACTTGGAAAACTGCAGACACCTGGGATGCTCCATCAAGTTTGCAGGCCATTGATAATTTACCAAAGAGCCTTCTATCGGTATCTTTAAAGACTCTCCACAGGCTCTATGCATGGGAAACTCTGAGCATGAATGACTGTGTTTGTGTGTGTGTGTGTGTGTGTGTGTTGTGTGTGTGTGCGCATGCGTGTGAGTGCATGTGCACATGCGCTTACACATATAATATATGTATATTTACTTTTATGTAATATATTCTCTTTAGCATATTGGGGGAAAGGCCAACAAAAGCTTTACTAGCCCTCTAGGGATTCTAGTATTTCAGCATATACAAACTATTTTCAGAATGGTTATGTCCTTAGAAATTGCATATAAGTTTTCAGGACAAATGTGTCAATTGTTGGATAAGATGAAATATTTTCTAGCTGTTTGATGACATTTCCCTTTTGTTGTGAATATGTGTTAACTTCTCTTCTTTCTGTTCAGGGTTACAAATGACAGTCGTCTGTTTTCCAATCTTCTCAGAAAATCCAGATAGCTTTCTATGCTCATATAGGGACAAATTAAAACTTATTTAAATTTAACCATAAAGATGCTGACTTTTTTTTTCTTGAAGTGGTTTTTGTCACAGTGAAGCCTGAAGTTTCCTTTAAAGTATCAACCTGCAATTGTCTCAAAGCTTTAACATATTTCTCTGTAATATTTCCTCCAAATCAATAATTCATTTTCATTTTGAAGCATATTACACCCATTCTCCTGCTTCAGGCTGGAGTCTGTGTCAACCTATGGAGCAAATCATGTTTTCTTCTGTAAACATTGAAAGCATCACTCACAGCTCTGAACCCATCACTCTAGCTGAACGTGCAGAACTGTTTCCAGTGTCCCCTCCCACCCCTTTAAAGCCCTAAGTGGACA
Source organism: Mastomys natalensis (assembly GCA_021653895.1). NCBI lineage: Eukaryota > Metazoa > Chordata > Mammalia > Rodentia > Muridae > Mastomys > Mastomys natalensis. The sequence goes on from JAJTUV010000177.1 coordinate 2,707,553, forward strand.
CCCATTGCCTATGGGTCGCAGCCATTGATTTCTGCACCCATGCTAAAAGTGTCTTTTGAAAATTAAATCTGTGCTGAAAGTGAGCACGCTGGTTTTTTTTTTCCCTGTAGCTATTCCTTAAACAAGGGAAGCCGAGCAAATATTTAAATAGCATCTATAGTAGCTGGAGAGATGGCTCAATGGTTAAGGCACATAATGCTCTTGCAGAGGACAGAGTTCAATTCCCAGCACACATGTCAGATGGCTCACAGCTGCCTGTAACTCCAGCTCCAGGCAGGGGATTGAATACCGGTGGCCTCTGCAGGCACCTGAACTCATATGTGCATAGCACTGACATATGCACCTACACATAATTAAAAATTAACACAGTTCCTTAAACAGCATTTACATTATAGCAGTTATTACATGCAGTCTGGGTATGATTAAAAGTATGACAAGGGGATGTGCTTTGGATTATAATCAAGCACTGCACACTATTTACATAAGGTAATTGTATGTAAATTACATATGTCCAGTTTTTAATTGTGGATCCTTAAGGACATTTCTACTTCTGCTTCTTGCATGAGGACAAGGCTTCTCTAGTGCTATTTATACTTTTGTGTGCAAGGGGGAAACAAGAATATCTTATTTTCCCAGAATAGACCGGAACCAGAAGCGACTCACACTAAACAGAAAATCTATCTTCTGTAATAACCTAAGGCCTAATGATGATTTGAAATATACAACAAAATAGCAGCAAAAGCAGCGACAGTTCATCGGGGCCTACTGTGTGCTGCATACAGTACTGTTTGGTCACTTCTCAGGATGCTATTATAGTATCCTGTGTCCTTATAAGGTATTATCAAACCCAATCCATCAATGAGAAAGCAGGATTAGAAACGTGAGAAAATTCATGGCTTCCTGAGTGTAGCAGAGCGACAATTCAAACTTAAGATTGATTAATCTCCTTCTCTCTGCTACTCCAATTAATGGCATTTGATGGTGACTTGAAGACCTTTTAAGAATCCTATAATTAGAATATTAATCATTGTGGATGGTCAAGCCTCTGTAACAGATGAGGTAAGGATCCCCTCTCCACAGGCAGGACAGACAACTGGTCTCCCTGGAGACTTCTAACCTGGCATTCTACCCACTGGGCCTACAGGAGCTGTGACTGCACTTATTCCCAAATTCCAACCTTTTAGCACAGCGTGGAATAGCATAAATCCAACCCAATGAAATGTTCTGGGTGCCTAAATATATAAGCAGACGTTTCTTCACAACAACCAAATGTGAAACGTAATATTGATTTAGAATGTTAAGTTTTTGTTATTTGACGAGCTCCTCTTTTAAAGAGTAGTCAAATTAATTTATTAATTATTAACACACAGCAATTTAATGGCCACAAAGCATAAAACGCTCCATTTATACTTACCTGGAGCTCAAAAATAATTAGTCCTATGGATAGAATGGAGAAAATATCCACTTAATAATAAATAATAGTGATTCCTAAAGAAAAGCTTGGTTATTTAAGGAGATTTTCTCTCTTGAGTGCTTTTTTATGAAGTCATCTCAGGCAACAAAGGTAAAGGAAAGACAAGTTTTATTGCTGCCAAATTTAATTTTAAACTGACTCAACTCATATATTAATTAACCCAACTTTCCGTATAATAATAATTGCCTGTCCTTATGTGGGACAGGTAGAATTCTAGGCAGGCATAAGGGTGTCTTGCAGAAAATATTAATGTTTATGGGCATTAGGATGGAATCTCTTTGGTCCAAGACTCAGAGAAGTTCTTGGCACAGAGCACACAGTAATGCAAACTGCTTCAGCACCTTCTTGCCTGGGCCTACTACAAGGCTAAAAGGTCAGGACAATATTAGAACACTTTTTCATTCCTAACATCACATAGACTGCAAAGATGGCATTAAGGCAAAACCCCAACGAAGCGAATGATCATAGCTCGGGGGCCAATTCAGGAAAAAATAAGAATTTACTAGGTTGCTTCTTTTCCCACTGAAAATAAAAATAATTTTATTGTATCCCATGAGGAAAATATATATTCTTACAAATTGGAAATGTTGTCTTAGTGAATAGAAGGTCAGTGAGAAACTTGGCTTTTCTTTTTAGCTACTGAAATATTAATACTTAGGCACATTTGAGGAGCAGCCGCTTGATGTCCAATTTGAATGTTATGATCTCATTGAGCTGCATTTTAATTTGTTAAAACAGCACTTCTGCCTTTAAGGTGATGCCATATGTTTTCCTGGTAATTAATATTTTACCTTTATTAAGATCAGGAACCCAAAGCTTTCATTAAGAAGGAAACCACAGCAGAAGTTTCATAGTCCACACCCCCCATCCAGCAGAAGATTACCGTCTTCTGCCAGGGCTATCCCATCCTTCTGCCTCCATGCCCAGTGCTATCTCCAAAGAGCAGACGAGGTCTCTGGAAGCCATGAGAATCTGCAGAAAACCTCATGCACAACTGTACTCATGGATGAGAAGAGAATGAAACACATAACAGGAGTGGCCTATCTTGGTTGTTCCATCTATTTTCCTGGTATGCTCAGTACTTAAAATGCACACAGTACTGCCTTGTGGTCCAGATATATTCCTTCTTAAGAAAAAGCCCCTTTGGTTGAGCCACCCCAGAGTCTCTCACTCTTTTTTGATAATCCTCCAAGTTCAAATCTACTACTTTTTTTGCTCCATACCCACAAATTTTGCTTTCTACATGTAAGATACACTGTGCTTAACTCTCTTCAGGAAAAAAAAAAATATTATCAGCAATAATGATGTGTAATAATTTTGAATGTTAATTCCAAAATGTCAATCTTTATACTGTAGCTAAAGATATTAAAGACTTAGTATTCGGTGTAAAATTAACTGAAAGACGATATTATATCATAACTGACATGTAAATGGTAGGTTCACAAAGCTAAAGAATGATCTGAGAAGTAATTAAGAACTTGTAAGAAACCATGCATACAAAATGGATATGTTTATTAAAACATAGCAGTAAAAATAATCATGAAAAATATATCTACCACTTACATAGAACACACTATGAGCCTCTAATGCTGGATGCCTTTCATTGATTTTAATCCATTTGATATTGCCATTAGAGCACCTTCCACACGAGGAGAAATCGAAGGAGATGACTCCACGGAGGTCCAGGGCGTAAGTAAATCAGAAAAGAGACATGTACTTACTATTAAATTTCTGACAGCCAAATCTCATTCTCTTATTGTAAATATCTTTTGCTTTTGCATTTTGCATGTCTTGAAGCAGATCCATGGATTTCTGTCTTAGAAAATATATAGAAATAATAAAGGTTTTCCTTATTCTAAATATTTTTCTCTGGAACTCTCATGCTTATACTCAGGTTTATTGTATTCCACTGTGCACTATGCTTTACCAGAAGGAGAAATTGTGCTTTTCGAAGTTGACAATTTCATTAATAAAAAACAAACAAAAAAAAATCAAGATCAACTACAAACAAGTTGATGTATTATTTAAAATTTTCCATCAAAAATATTAAACACAACCCTTAACTGGATCTTAAAAAGAATCTCAAAACTACATTTTGCCTGTTTCCATGAGAACTAGTCAGAAACCCATGGTATCTGCGGTTTTAATGGTGTGGAGGGGAAAATAAATATATGGGCCCAAAATGGCAAATGAAAACACGTTGAGTTTTAATTAGTCTAAAAATGGTCAATTTTCCTATTCACTCAGAGATGATAAACTTTCCAAGCTCTATTTTGGAACATGACAGCTCATTTCCATGTTCCCGGACAGTCTCATTTCCCTATCTGATGACTACCTTGGTACTCTGTGTACTTGGGCAAACAGGGTGAGGGCCACCAGGAGTGGGACCGTCATTCTGAAACCCAAGGGAAACTGTGTGTAAGTTCTTCCAGCACATGTAAGCTACTCAGTCTTCTGCAAAGTGGTTTTTATTGATTATGTCTGTTTTTGTTTATTTGCTCTATCTACATTTACATTATTTCACTTCTTCCGTTTGCTTGTCTTACACATGTCTTACATTCTAGTGTAAAACAGGTTTACATCTAAAACTATTTTTTCCTCGAGTGGTACAGATGAGTTTTAGAACAGTAAGAGAAAAACCATTGAGGTAGAACTTACTTTACGTCACATTATCCAGCTTCCTCAGGAATTTGAAGGTCATTATTAAGAAGTCAAGCTCACAATAATACAGGAGAATTTGCCTCTCTGTCTTATTCCATCACTGTCCAGAAACTTCTAGCTTGCAAGATATAATCTTAATATAAAAAAGGTGTGGTCTCAGACTTATCCGCAGTGGTGACAGTTAGGGAAGAGGTGTGGAAGACAAAGAAATGGGGAGACTCGACAGGCACCTGGAAATGCAAACCTATGTGGGGGAGCAGCTGGGATTTATTTTTTGTATTAATATATTCATTAGTTTTATTTCTCTTTTCTCTCATGATATGCCTAAGCAGAGTTCTAAAACAGACAAAGCATACTATTACTCACTTTCAGATGTATATTTGCCAAACAGAATAAGCACACACATTATCTCATTTAGACTGTACAATAAATAGTCCGAGAGTTAGATATCTTTGCCTCTAGTTCACCGTGATAAGGACTGAAAACCAGAGAAGCGAAAGGAGTCAATAAGAAGAAATTAGAATTGAGATGCTAATTCTAATCATCAGCTGTATGCCAGTGCGATCATTGTTAAGTGACACAAAGGCTGACTCTGACAGTTCTTGGAAGAAATACCTCCCATTCATTTCACACAGTTGTCATGGATGTTTTATTATTCCCAGTGAACTCCAGAAGGTGGTGAAACTTAGAAATAAAGGTCCTGTATCTAGAGGCAGGGGAGATTTGAACACCACGCTATGGTCTGTGTCAGTATCCTGTACTCCTACTGAATGCAGAGCTTACAGGCTTGATCACACCTGCTTGATGCTGAGTGTGTGGCTTTTAATTGAAAAGAGCTATTCTCAAACGTAGTCTGCAAACCCACTGCGGAGTTTAACTGTCTAGCAGCGAAATGAGAAGCTCAAGGACAATGTCAAGAGTTTCCCTAACTACTAAGGCCTTTTGCTATAAAGGACTGAACTTTGTTCTGGAAACATTAGTCTTCCTATTGTAGAACAGTAATATCCCTTTTAAATCTAATGATTCTCAAAATGACTGATAACTATTTTTAAAAACATTCATTAAAAATTTGTCAGTCCTGTGCCCTCTGCCTCATACTGGAAACAATGGGAGAAAATGACATTAATTCATAAACTGTAATTCTGACCTCTGGGGGGAAAGAGTATATATACATATATGTATATAAAAATATCCCCACAGGTTTTCCCAAGACTTAAGCTTTATGCTTAAAGTGAGTGTCATTTTTAGTTTTTAAAGACATTTAAGGGAAGCAGAAACTGCTATCATCCATGTCTCATCTACTTTCATAGAACAACCCTCTCTATATACACCTGAACTTCAGGTGAATACCATACACACACACCAAGCAGTGTCTCCACCCTCTCATTTGATAGACATTTACCATGGTATAAACCATTGCTACTCCAGCAGCTAGGGTGTCATCATTAGAATACACAAAAGTTTACACTATGTGTCAGTAGTGCTTGGCCTTTCTTATACACAGAGTTACACCTCTGACCCCTTATACATTCTTTAAAATTTTGAGCCTTATCTAGAATTGTGGAAGTGCAACTCAGGTTCCAATGTGAGCTGACACAACTCATCTAGTTAGGTGATGGCGTTAAGGATTGACCCTGACTCTTCTATTCCAAGACATTTAATTATCCTGTACGGTGACCCGGCACATCTAGATTACAGCATAACTTTGTTGGTAGAATATTAGAAATAATTGCACACACTGATTCCTTAGTCAAACACTTTGTTTTCATCCTAACACTAAGGAATAAAAGGTTTCTGCCTTTTTAAAGAGAAAGCAGAAGTCGGCTGCAGTTCAGTCTTCAGAAGAAGCAAATGAGGAAGGAAACCAATCCCTTTTCCCTCTTCTTTCTTCTACAGGGCTTGTTTTTCTCTTAATGTAGCATTCCATTTCTCACTCAGAGTTCATCGGACATCTGGAACTTAAATAGCTGCTTCTAATGTATTTAGAGCAAGTTCATATTGAATATACCCTGTGTTGCCAGAATAAGTATCCTGAACATAAAATCTTAACAGTTAGTAATTATGTTTCATATCTTCTGATTTGGGATGCAAAGTTGCAGCAGAGAAATTGTCACACGGTTGTCACCCACCAGATAGGGATAGTACAAGACAAAGTCTGCAAGGGAAAGTCAGTATTATCCAAGAGAAAGACACCAGCGAGAAGTGTGAGCAAGCCAGGGAGAGATAATTCTGACATTTTCAACTGTTACACAGATTTATGAAAAACGACTTTAAAGTATTTATACTAAAAGACCAAAATATTTCTTCAAAGATTAACTTCGTTCCATTAAAAGTAGTGAGTAGAAGTATTCAAAATTCTTTTTCAAGTGCCTGGGTACTTTGCCAACGTCTCCCGCCATCATTAAAAGTAATGGCTTTGTGGCATCTGTCTTGGGAACTATAGGTCCACTGCAGGTAGTGGAAATAATTTGGATCAGATAATAATCTTGATTTTTAATATAAATCTTTTTGCTGAGCCACAAAAGGGAAAAGGCCTTAGTAGGTATACCAAAAGACTATGGAAGACACTTCCTGGTGATAATCTAAAAACAATCAACCCAACTTGGCAGGCAGATGGGGGAGGGAATAGAAAAGTTTGTCTCATCAGCCTCCAATTAAATAAGTCGTGATAATAATTAAATAAGTTTAGTAAGTGACAATACTGCATATGAAGCCAGTGAGAAAATAATAGACAACTATCAAAGAAGTATACCTTCTATGATATCCCAAATGAATAACATTGTCTAGGAGAACTATAAGGGAATATATATATATATTTTTTTTATAAACTAAGACCTTAGCATCCTAAGCAAAACATAAAATGATAACTGTACACTAATGATGACTATGTCTTAAAGAGTTTTTCCTATACATAAAGCAGATAGCAAAGCCAAAAGGAAAAGTTCTTTCAACTTACATTTAAAATGTTAATATTTAAAAAATTATTAAAGGAATTAGAAAACAGTAAGATATTTTAAAATGAAACTTACTTTTAAAGTGATGAGCACATACCTGGGTCCCAGGAGGCTAAGAACGCCCTTCCTGTCTCTCAGCTGGGGCATCCATGCCCTGCAGATCTAGATGTACTTCCACACCAACAGCAAAGCACGCTGGGAGTAAAACCCCATTTCCATTCACTTTATCCATGCCTTAAAAGCAGTCTTGCTTTAGGCAAACAAATTCAAATATCTTTAAGTATAACTTACAATAAGCTAGTGGATCCAGGGAGCCCTCCTTGCCACACCCATCCCCTCCTCTCCATATGTTTCCTCTCCATTAAAGGTAAATTTTATCCTTTTCACACTGTTGAAAAAGACCACAGTGGATACAAGATGTGTTAATTAAAATTAAAAAGAGAGCAAAACTATGATAAACTCCATCTATTTACCAGGCAGCCCAAGTTGAGGTTTCTCACCACCAAATTCTTGCTTGTCAAGATCCATCTTTAAAGATACCATTTCAGAATATATTTTATTGTCGATTCTGTTTTAATCAACTTGGTAAGCACTGTGATGTGCTTATATTGTTACTTACCTACATCAATAAACGATTTACAAAGTTTGGCGTTCAATATCTTCCCTTTGACAATTGCTTGAAAGGATTTGCAAACAACTTGAAGGCAAGCATTCAAGCTGTTCCTTTTAGTTTCTATTCAATAAGTGAGTTTTCCACATAAATCCTATCAAATTTTTTCTGAGGTACCAGCCTTATTCTATCTCTGCTATTTCCAGTGACCCCAGGAGTGTGAGGCCCTGCTGTTTCTTCCTCACAGACAGTTTAAGGATAATGAGTTAGCTTTCCAGTAGCTTCCTCACACTCCCTCAGAGGCCCGAGATAACTGGGCCTGTTCTGTTTTGTAGCACGAACATGGCTGAAACTTGATCTGGCCAAAATTTCCTCCTGACCACCTACTATTTCTCTATGGGATTCCTCCACCCCATGTAGAGTTCTGACAAAGGAGCAGTAGCTCTGCTTTATCCGGTCAGAACCTACTTATATTATAGAAATTCCTATCACCTGTCAAGTCCTAGGGAGATGGCGCCTTGAGTTTTCCTGTCCCCAGCATCCCAGGCTGCTTGGTGCAGTAGTTACTCACTGGGACTCTGATGTCAGATATGCTAAGGTCAGACACTCCACACTATTTCCTGACAGCACAGCCTAATGCAAGCACGTTAACATTGTGTGCCTCAGTTTCCTCTCATTCTGTGCGGCTGGCTCTACAGATTACCATGCCTCTCCATAAGGCTCTGAATGAGATGATCAATGCAGGGTAAATGACCAAATATTCCTGGTAAAATGTACCACGTGAAAATGGCCCATACACACATGTGTAACACACACGCATAGGTGTCATTCCCACTTGATTGTGGATTACAAATGTGTCTCCATGTGCCATCATATAATGTACATACAAAAAATGTAAAACAAACATGGTTAACTATACTCAGAGCCAGGGAGGTAGAATGAAATATAACGTAACAGTTCACAAAGATTGTCTCTTAACTTTGGTTAATTTTAAAGCATGCATATGTGCATTCCTGTGGAGTTGAATGGTGCCACTCATAATCTCTACTAAGCACCTGCTAAGTTTGAGGACTTGAGAAGCCTATCTTACCTTATGTAATTCCACAGCCACTTTGTAAGACACCAGTCACCCTGTAGAGGGGATTAAAACAATGGGAGGCAAATTAACACTGACCAATGTCACTTAGCCTTAACTGGGTCTGCAGAAGTCAGATCTGTGTGTGCTCTCTATCTTTTTTATTACTGACCTTCTTTTTTTTTTTTTTTTTTTGTATAAATATTTAAATTCAGTGGCTTTTTTATTAGTAGTAATAAATATTTTACTTGTTTACTGACATTTGGATGTTTTCTCATTTGTGTTCTCTGTGTGCATAGAGGGTGTGTAATTTTCTATTCCCTCTGTACAGGAGACATAACAACCCCCCCCCAAACAATCCATGACCCCCCCACCAACAAAAAACAACCCATGATGGTTCTAAGATGTGTTTTCCCAAAGTGTTAGGTGACAGTAGCTGAGATATTCCTACAACTTTTTGTTAAATCCTCCTCACGTTAGCCCCAGTGCCTATAAACCAATCTTCTGTAGTGGCTGGAGAATCGATCTAAAACACTGGACACAGAAAAGCCTCATGAAGGAAGTTCTATGTTAGTGTTCTTGTTTGAACGTTTTAGTACTGATTCTGAATGCAGGAATCTCAATAGTAACAATTTTGGCTTTAAAAGGAACAGAACTTGTTATCAAAGAGTCCATAGAGTTTTGATCATATGGTTCCCCTCTGCTGAAGCCTTGTGGGTAAAATACACATTTCCAAGCTGTAAGTATGTTTCTTAGGAGCTGACAGGCTGTCCAGTAGGTGGCACAATATTAACACTCAGTGGCCTTTGTGTTCAAAGACATATACCCTTAAACTTGGCGCAGAGACTCAGGATGGAGCTGCTTTATGTCTAGAGTGTTTAAATGTGTACACAGGGTATTAACTTTATTCTTGAAACGATTTTTTAGGACCTAGGAATTTTGAATTCATGCATCTTCTCTTTGAGGTCTATATGTTAATTTGAGATCCACTTATGCCTTTTTGCTTCGAAGATTTATACCATGTGTGTCTATTTATTTTTTTTTCTTTCTCAGATATAAGAAAAAGCATATAAAAATTGAAAATGGGTCTTTAAATATTACAGACTTTTTAGTAAACTTCTTGGAAATTTTCAAAACCAAGATTGGTACTGTAGAATTGGTTGTCACCAGAGCCACTGGTATCTTTCCTGCCGTCGTAGCTAAGCAGACATCAGGAAGCTAGAATCACCCTCTGAAACTGGCTATTTGAATCAGTTTACAGATTAAGAATATTCAAAAAGTCCTATACCTTTTTCTCTGTCACTCTATTTCCCTAGTGGAAGGTGGTATAAAACTGATAATGACGAGAATCATCTGAAAAGTGAGATACTGCCCATAGCTATCAACGAGGGGGGGCGGGGGCTGGGAAAATGACTCAGTAGTGCAACACAGGTTGAGGCCCTTGGCTCAGATCCCCAACACTTATACAGAAGTCTGGCTCAGTAGGATATATCCGCAACCCCAGAATATTAGGAAAGGAAACAGGAGGGCACTGGGGCTCTCTGGCTATCCAGCCTAGCCAGAATGGCAAGCATCAGGTTCAATGGGAGACACTGTCTCAAAAGATAAGGTCAAGAACACTGAGGAAGATACTCACAATGATAGTTGGCTTTTATGTTTCATCTATTTATTGTGGAACATGTGAGAAGAGTTTGGTTAGGGAATATGGAAGCTATTATGTCCCTGAAAAGTTCTGAAGTGACAAATCTTCAGAAAAAAAAAAAAAAACCCACAGAAATGGAGACCTGCTATAAGTTAACTCTCAGCCAAAATTATTCATATGCACTCCACACGACTCAGTATTTGCCTAGTTGGGGCTGTGTGTGGACATTTGAAGAAAACAGGGTTGGGGACATCCAGAGACAGGAACATCCTAAACCCTGAGGAATGGATGCTTGAATAGACGAAACATTTGTTTACAGACTCAGCCATCAGGACAGTTTCACAAATTCTTTTCTTGAAACGACAGCCCCTCGTTCATGTTCTGAGTCCTTTGATGAGATGGCATGTCTGAGACCTTCTAATAGAAACAAGTCAAAATGTACAGAAATAGCTGGCTCTGTCATAGTATTTCACCAGGACCAAGTTTTGGCTCTGAATGTGAAGAATGGTTTCCCAAGTGTAATAAATCCTTACTGGGACTGGGTCCTGATGGGGGCACCTCTGTTTGTATTCCAGCACTACCTGGACAGCACAACCTGGGTGATTCTAGGAGTTTTCATAACCTCTCTGCCCGTAATTTTACCTTTCTTCTAGTTTGTTATTGTAGGATAGTTGTTATCCTGTTTTATCAAGAAAAAAAATTACATAAAATATCCACATACAATATTTTGCTACTGAATTTTAAAGTTTTGGAATTTTAATGTCCAAAACCATGAAATTATTAACATAGTAATGAGTGATAATTAAAAATATCATTTACGTAATACTTTCCATTTACTTTTTCAAATAGCCATAAGAGCTTCCTTTGTCCAGCAGTTGGCACACAGTAAGTTGAAATCGTACATAGGACATGATGAAACACCATGGATTTCAAAGACAAGTGGGCTCTATTAAGTGACCATCTAATGTCTCCTAGCTGGGTGTTACTAGCTAGACTATGCAGGCTAAAGTTCTCAATCCACTCTGCCTACTTCCACCTGAATAATATCTCTAGAAATTTCTAGAAGCTCTACCACTCTTTCTAAATAGGCAGGCCAACCCATAAATTAAGGCCAAAGGGTGTTTATCTATCATAAACATCCTACTGTAAGGATAGTCTTTGTTGACGTTCATGAGCTAATGCTATCCTGAGAATATAATGACACTTCCAAATGAATTATGGGCAAAAGTTTCTGAGAACATGATATGTGTCTACATTTACAACATCGTAATTAAATCAATTCAATTACACGTGTATGTTTAGTAGTGTGTTACCATTTTACATGCTTCAGCTGATGAGGAAACACTCACTTTGAGTCTCTAAAAGAAGCCCAAACACTGAGTGTAGCTTGCTTTTTTCACTCCAGCCCACAACCTTGTCAGACATCAAATGAGGGGTGAGATGAGGTCACTCTTAGAACAGCAGCAAACTCCAGTGTGACTTCAGGAAATAGATAGTTATTTTTGTTTAGATTTTGTTGTTGTTGTTTTAAAGTTAAAAACACTGCGTCAAAAAAAAATCCAGCAAAAATAATCGGTAATAAAAGCAAAGAAATTCTAGACTCAGAAGTCCCATGAAGTCATCTCTACCCCTGTTGCCAGCATAGGGTCTTTTTTAAAACATGTTCTCAGGATCCTTGCCAGCCTAAACATCAGCTGCTCCAACAATGGGGCGTCCGTCATTTCACTGGCAAGCACCATACAAGTTCAGCAAGCTGGACCTCTTTGACCTGGATTTCTCAATAAATACCCCCAGCATTAAGATATGCCATATTCAATTTCGGTTGAATTCAGCCACTTAGCAAATTTACTTTGTTGGATCTTTTGCATCTGTTTTTGCATTGTCTGTTTAAGTTCTTTTAATACATACCATTTAAATAATCTCTCCCTCCTAAATCTTAATTTCACAAAACCAGTCCTCTCCAGTAAGCAGGAGGCTGGAAATGCTCCCAAAAGGGAGGGGCCACATACACGAGGGTCATGTTTTATTAAAGAACAAAATAGGTTCCTTCAGTCCTGATAAAACCATCAACAGGAATGTCCTGTGCACAGGGTCTCGGCGTTACGAAGTACACCAATAATCTCCTGAGTGTTTTATTTTTTTCCATTCTACCAGTTTAACACATAGCGTATCCAACTGTGCCCAGTGCACCATCTTAAAGAAAAAAAGTGCAGACAGTTGGTCGGTTGTACTTTGCTGCCTGTTTTCCGCCCTTCTTGTAGTCTGAGGGAAGTGTGGGACAGCTCACAGGAAAGATGAGCTCATATTCAGCCTGGGAAAGCAGCTTCAGCGCCCTTCCTCCTGCTCCGCATGAAATGAGCCCTGAGCAGCGTGAAATCCTTGACCGCAGGTGTGGAGACGCGCTGTGACATAAATATCTTTGCTGCTTAGCAGTTGGAGGACCGCTGTGGGAAGATTTGTCACAAACTCCCACAGCCAAGTCTAACTCTAAAGAAATGGTCATTAGGTTCCATGGCCTCATAGGCTCGAATCCTGCTCCAACTTCCAAATAAAGGACTCATCTAGCAGAGTTGGAGGAAGGAGCGGGTGAGGGCTTAGACCATCCCAAAAGATGAAAAAAAAAGGGGGAAAATTCATACACCAGACTGGCATGGTTGACTATAAACACATAAACTCTTCTATGTGTTAAAACACAGACATCCATCAACAAATGCATAAACAAAGTCTAAATTCTATGTATAGGACAAACTTTTGCCCAAACCATTACATAAGATATCCAGAAATGTTTTCAAAAATGACCAAATTGGTTAGTAAGAATATATTCACACACACACACACAAACAATGGAGGAAAAAATCAAAATTTTCCAATACCCCTCACAATGAATGGGACACATAAATTAATGTAATAAATATACTTTAGCTGCTTATTTGTCCAGATGACTTACTATATTTTACTTTATTGTTTTTTTAATTGTAACAACTAACCTTACCTCAAAGTGGAGATATCATTTAATTTCAAAGTTTTAAACTTTTCTTTGTTTTTGTTTGATGACAGTTAATTTTCCTTACTTTACTCAGTTCTGTATCATTTTTATTTTCTTATCAATATAAGCAGGATATTAAGTTTTAATAAAATGAAAAAGTTACTCTGTGTTAAGTGGAGAATATATTCCAAATGTGTCCACTATTATAGTTAACATTTTGGTCTTAAACTTTGTTGTAAATTTTCTGTTTTCTATTTGCTCTCCTATTTGTTTTCATTTGTAACACATCCCATGTGTTCTTTAATTTTAATTTTCCCAAAATATTCAAGAAAGAAATCCTCCCACTGTTATTATTAACTGCTAAAAGTATAGATACATCTTTAACAAGAAAAGATACAAATAAAATAACAAATGTAGAGATGACTTGTCCCCTCTAGCTTCAAGCCCTTAATTTCAATTCTCATGCTCTATGATCTAAAAAAAAATTATTCAGTGCTTCGTTTGGTATTTCATTCACAAAGCTATAATTTGATTTTGTTGCTCTGGAGCTTATAATCCAATTTGTATCTATTGTTCAGCCCAGTGGAGTGAATTTGCATGGCAGTCATGTGTTACAAGTTATACACTGAAAACACAGCTGATGCATTTCAGTGTTTATAAGATGACAACGAGTGTTAATGTCACAATGCTACTCACTTTTCTTAATGAAGATGAACGTTCGATTACCAATATTTAAAAATTTTTCTATTGAATCTTTCCTGATCAGTGGTGAATAAGAAAAGTGATGTTGAATTAACTTGACTGACAGAGAATCTTAATGCTTATTATCCGGATTTTCTTACATAACTTCAGTATAATACAAAAGCATATCTTTTCTTTAGCGAGCTCTTCACATTTGAGTTTATTTTTTTAAATTTTGAATACAAATTAAGTTGTTTTACATGAACAAGAAAAGAGATTTCAATACATGTTTAAGTTAATTGCTAGTAGACAATAAACTTGCCTTCAATTTTGCTTTAAATCTATGTAAAGAAAATAAATACACTGTTACAGTAAAATCAAAAGAGGAAGAAAGTATATGAGTCAATATAAGCTTCGTTCTGGGCCTCAGCACACTGCACACAAGATCATTTATTTCACAGTCTTGACACTTGGCACAAAAGACTTTTAATTCCAATTATACCAAAGGCAAACCTCACTTACAGTCCTCTTGGCTGGGGCATTACCTGCCAAGCACCCAGGAAGACGGAAACCCCCCCCCCCCCCCCGTTGCTGATCTACTCTTGTTGAGATTTTTTTTTCCCATTGAACTGAAAACTTACCAACTTCAAAGTTGAACTACATGCTCTTCAAATTCTCTAAAACTAATTAGCATTCTTGGTCCACACCAACAAAGCTCAATTGCAATTGCCACATAAATTAGGATTTTGTTCAAATGACCCTTTAAAAATCACTTAGGGAAAATGAAGGCAACAACTCTACCAATCCCTGACCCCCATTCCCCAAATGTCAGCATTTAATGTTGCAGTACTATCATTTAATTCATAGTCCACATTTAAAACTTGCCACCAGTTTCTCAGATCAGAAAAATATAGTGGAAAAAAGACTCTGCTTAGCACTAAGGAGAATTAAGGTTAAGACAAGACCACAAGACCTAAGGAATTTAAGCTTGCATAGAAAAGTGTCCTGGTAGTGTGAAATTATTTAATGTGAAGAATAAAGTTTCACCCTATTTGAAATACATTCATGCCTTGCAACAGCTTCTAGTTATGATTTCTGTCTAGAATACATTATGTGTTAATATTACAGGAAATGTTAATTATACTTGAAATTGAGGATAAGTACAGAATGTAGAAACTTAATTCATTAATTTTTTTACTGATAGAAACATTTTCATTATTTGTCTATATTTGTAGGAGACCTTGTGAAAGAATTAGTAATAGCAGAAAATAGTCTATAAGTAATACTGAGTTCAGAAAGTTAGGAGGGATCACCATATGATCACTCACTAATTTAATAAGCATGGTCAAGGGTTTAGTTTTCAGAACCTCAGTCTTCTATCTCAAAGATGAAGACAGTAATTATACTCTTTGTTGGTTTTTAAATAGGTGAAGGCATTCAATGAAATGTCCAGTATGAGTTGTTTCTTTATGTGATTCCCTGAATATTGCTTTATGGAAGTACTTATATATCAGAGCACTGAAGGCTGTATGGGTTTTGGAAGGCTAAATGTTTCTTACAATTACTAGTGATTATGATTTCTTCATAGCTATCAATGGGTGGCACTTTTTAGTGTATTTAGTAGTCATCCCACTAGTAAAACTCTGTGCAGTAGTCCTCAGGATAAGAACTCTGTTACACAGCTTGGCAAGCGTCTACCATTATTCAACAGGAGCCTCATGGAACTCACTATATTATGAATGTGAATAACATATTCAAGCTTTACTTATTGATTTATTCAGAACACTGAATACATTACAGATAGAATAACTAGAAACAGTTTCATCTTAATGCCTTTATGGTGATTAGCATATTACGAAACCTAGCTTAACAGCACAGTGGGTTTTGATTGGGAACTTCTTTGGTAAATCTTTGTGGTATCTCAGCTATTCTAGGCTAGAGAATGTCTCTGTTTTGTTTGCTCCTAAGTCTTCATGTGAGTGCCATTCACATTTGACATTGTTGAACTGGAAACTGGCATGAGAATTTAATAAAATTAAAGAAATAAAATTAAGGAATAATAATTAAATATAAATATATGATCATATATATTTCTGGAGTTGGTCTGATGAGTATGAAAGATAAATTCAAAGGAGATTTTAAAAATTGTATATTGTTTATCTAGATCAACAGTTTGCTAATTTCACCATCTCTCAATGTAGTTTATGATTATCTACACTATTTTGTGAAAAAGGAGGGTATATGCAATTGAATGAAATATTCCTGATATCATGTGACTTAAAAGATGGACAGGGAATATCAAAGAGTAGTTTTGTACACTGGAAAAACTAATTTAAACTACACTCCACTCACACCCCTAATCTTATTGTCCCCATCCTTTAATGCAATGCTGATGAATCCTTAATTCACCTATGTTAATTCTAATAAATTCAAAATAAATACATGAAAGATGAAAGTAAAGCATCCCTTCTATGACCAAACAGTGCTCACTTAAATATAAATGTAAAATAATAACTTAATTTGGACATCTCCACTGTATTTTCAGGAGAAACTTTTCTTCTAATACATCCAAATAACTTTCAAAAAATCATGAGTTTTCTTTGATGAGACTCATTTGGAGACCTATGGCCTCACCACTATAGCTTCTGGTTCAGATGATCTTAAGCAAAGAATGTTTATTTCTAAAAAGCTCATGGGTGTTGCCCACGTGGCTGTCTATCCCAGGGACCATTGGATAAGCAATGGTTCAACTAAAGAGTTTATTATTCTTGTAGGACTGAACTTCCTACCGATCAGACATTTATAATTAAAACCAACCAAGGAACGTATGTAGAGTTTGTGGAAGACATTTTCAGTAGCATCTAATAATCCCATACATCTCTGCAAATTGGGAGGCTGTTTTTCCCATGGACAGTGCTGATTTCCTCAATCAGAAAAGTTAACCAGCAGCACCTGCATAACTAATGGACATCTGTGCTCGCTGGAACCTTTTCGAGAGGAGAGCATGTCAGAGATCTCTAATGAATTTTAAAACATGCCACTTGTGGGTGATCATAAGCACTTCATATGTTAAGGAAATTATAGGCCTCCTGTCCAATATGCGATATTAATCCACCAAAATAAATTCGAGCCAACACTTTCATATGCTGGGGCTCTAAAGTTAAATTAAAAGGTGGAAATGGTTATATAATGAATGTCATTTCAAACCATGAAGACAAAACACAAGTCAACCTGCCAAGTTTTCAGATAGTCTGGCAGTCCAAAAAGAAGATGTGGTCTTGTTTATTTTTGTTTATAAATCCAATAAAGTGGAAATGTTTTGATTTATAAATTCAAAGCCTCTGTCTCTCAGGGCTTCCTATGGGGATCCCTTAGCCTCTCAGTGTGCTTCCTTGTTTCCCTAACAAAGCATGATTGTGTTGACCTACCTCCTAATTGAGAAGAATATGGACAGAAGGCGTTCCTGTCAGAACTTAACCTTGTAAAATACAAATAGTAGTCTGATTGCCTGTTAGTATATATGCATTCAATTTGGCTAACTGACTTCCTGAGAGGTCCCGCTGTAAACAGGAACACCAATAAAGAGCCCTGGAAACAAGGATGCTGTTTACCATGTAAAGACACAGAAACACTTATTTGAGTCAAAGGAGAACATAAATTGAACTGTTATTTGAAACACAAAGGGGGGGGGGCGTGCACTTTATTGTGCCAGCTTCCCAGGGATTATTGAAAATGAAATGGTAGTCACTGATGTACCCCACACCTCATCTTCTTTCTGTTCACCCACTTATTCATTGCGCAAATACTAACACCTAGTGTTCTATTTACTTAAAACTGTGCCTTGGACCTCTGTCCTAATAAGCACTGTATAGCTCCCAGACATAGGATGTTTAAAGACAAAATTAGAAGAAAAATCAAAACATTCCTGGTATATATAGGATATGTATTTTTAAATTGAGATGAAGTTATAATAGTGAATGCACAGTTTTTGAGGATCTTCAGATTGTGCCTTTATTTGACAACTATATGAAAGATTTATACTTATCACATGTCCAAATATTCACCCATCCAGGTATGTGTATATACCTCTAGATATTAAAAACCCTAATTTGATTATAATCACTTGCTTACAGCATTGCTACAATAGAAAATTGCAGGCTAGGATTTCCTGTGAAAATAAGGGCAGTCTTTATCTTACAACATTTATGTGCTATTGTTTAAGTGCTCTTCCAGTTTCAGTCCAATGGAGAATACTCTCTTCCTTTAAAGCATATAGGAGGCTTACAAAACTATGGTAAATGCACTACCAAAGCTGGAGCCACAGGTAACACATGACACAATTACCTTTCTATTAAATCAAAACGAATAATATCATTTTGTCTCTTCCTGAAATGACACCCTGTTTAAATTGCACAATCTGCTTGATAGAATAACATTTCAAAAAGTCTCATCTTTATATCACTTCGTATTCTCTAAATTACCTTGAAATCTTCTTGGGAGCATCCCTTGAAACACACACAAGCCACTCAAGCGCCGTTGTCTGTGATGCTGATTACTAAATATACATTATAAATCACACCCTAACCTTTTCCTTTTATCCTGCCTGTAATTCAGTATTACTGATTCTTCCTCATCAACCACCATTCCTGTGTTTTGGAACAGGTAATGGGTATTCATCTTCTAAGGACAAGAAATAGCATGATGGATTGGTAAGATAGAGGCCAGAGGAGATGGCATCTCACCCAAGCTCTGTCACTGTTGGCAACATCACCTTGGAGAAAATTACATCATCACTCAGAACCTAAATTTCCTCACTTAAATAAACAAAAAGGGTCCAGCTCACATAGATGAACAGCAAGCCCTTTTCCGTATATTCCTGATACAATGAGTCATTTTGAAATAGTTTTTTTTTCCTAATCCTGTTGTTGACTCCCAACCAACAAGCAAAATACCATCTCTCCCCGTTAGTTTTCTGATTTGCATCTCATTAGCTTCATAAAATTTCAGTGCATACAAGTGAGAGTGAAAGAAAAGAGGTGAATTACAAATGAATTTGTTTTTGAGAACTAAATATGAAATTCACACACACACACACACACACACACAAGAGAGAGAGAGAGAGAGAGAGAGAGAGAGAGAGAGAGAGACCAATTCTCCAAAGAGTACTCAATCATTTTTAAATTAATCAATATTAAATATTCTCTAACGCCCATAAATAATACAGATTAAAAATATTTGGAGACATACTGACACAATTTATTTTAAAAATAACAACTTAAAAATGAATACTGAAGGCACTGTCAATCTATTTCCTAATATCTGAAAAAAATTAAATTGACAAGCTTCCACGTCTAGAATAAATATACCCCTGGTTTCATGGAATAAAAGAAGAATAATACCTGTGGCCATAAGAAGATGTTCTCTGTAAAACTGAATTATTGTCTCCTCTTGCTTTGTGCTAGCTCACATGCTATAGCCTGCTTCTACCTCATCTCCTGTTCTCTCCTTTCATTTAGAAGGCCCTCTCCTTCCCATGGAGTAATTGTCGTATTTGTTAGTATGAACAAAATTATGAGAAATACACCCTGGTCTTTTTGTAGCTTGCAAGTCAGTGATCTCCAGTCCAGTGAGGAAATGCTGTGTCAAAAATTAACGTAGAGAGCAACGGACATTAAGTGTCAGTCTCTGACTGCCACATAAATGGGCATGTGCACATACACAACATGCACCAAATATTTCCTAAGTGTTTAAAAGGGAAATATAGAAGCTTCTTGATTGACGAAGTTTAATTTACTATATTCTGTTACATGCCCGTGATCAGTACTGTAAAACAGCAGCGTTAGCATAGTCATGTAAAGCATCCACTCCAGTAGCATACAGTAAGATGGCCAAGTCATGTACATCTTCCCAGCCGTCTGCGTGTAAACCAAAAAAAAGGCAGGAAACTGATTTTTCTCCATATTTGCTTTTTCCCCCCTTCTACAAGTCTTGCCATGGGCATAGAGAATATGACGTCTTAAAAAAATGTTATTTACAGAGATACTTGTCTCTTTACTTCATTACATGTATTTTCATAGCAGCATAAGAGAGTCCATGGAAAATGAGAACAGGTGAGTAAGTTGACAGAGACCAGGGTCACAGGTGGCATAGCGATTTGTTCTGGCTATGCCTTAAATGAACCTTGTGCACCGAACAAACTACTCAAATCCTTTGTAATCTGGTTTATCTGCTCAAAAATATGGTGATTTGAAGGAAATTGTAGAATTACCTTTAGCTATAAAATAGAAAATGCTTCACTCTGATAGAGATGGCTCAGCAGGTAAAGGCTCTTGCAGCGAAACCATAGACCTGAGTTCCATCCCCATGGTAGGTTTTGCTGTAATGAACAGTCTAAGGCTAGTCCTTCCTTTTAGCCAAATATGTGCCAACATAAGATTTCCTTATAGCCAGTTCTGAGCAGTGAATCCTTGAATTAATATGTATACAAAACTTTAAAGCTCTGTAAATAGACGTTAGCCACAAAGCACATAGATCCTTAGCAGAACATTCTAATTAGTTCACAGTGGAGTTCGGGGTAGGGGGGGTCACATTAAAAACCATGCAGATGTGTAGTCTATTTTTCTTGCAAGCTTGGCAATCATAACATTTTAAAGGATTAAATTAAAACCATTTTCACATTTTTAACAAGGGGCAATGTTCCAAGTCTAAAATTGATTTTAAACAAAAATTTTAAGTAAGACTAATAGGTAAAAACGTTAGGTAGACTGTTGCTCTAATGTTCACTAATGGTGGAAATTATAAGCACCCACATTCACACATCATTACTTGGGTCTTTATGTAAATAAGAAATTTCAATTATACTTCAAATCCACAGTCCTCATTTTAGAAATTTTATGCATACTAAAAGATTTTTCAAACTCATTTACATAGATTTTTATAATATGCTAATCTGTGGTTAAATTGAAATAAAAAATAAAAAGAAAGATAAATTGTTTAATGCACCCTAAAACGTCATATTCAGACTGGCATTTCGTGAATCACTTTTCAACTCAAAACTGCCTATGAAAACATTTTTTCACTTAACACTGAACTCAGGTTGAAAAAAATCTATATTTTAGAGATTTTTTTAGTTATGGAAAACATCAATAGTGTGTGTATATATACTATTTCATCAGAATCAAGCACTATAATCAAGGTACAGAAATAATATATGTAAATAAAGCATACACACCTAAGCGGGTGTGGGATATATACCAGTGTAATAATAGCTAAACATAATTACCCCTATGGTGTACTATATAGGTTTTAACTATCATTGCCAATCAAGCGACATTTTGCAACTTTCTAACAAACCCCCCAAGTATGCATGATTATCAAAACCAAAATCTGTGCTTTTCTGCAAACACATGGGGAAGCCAAAAGCATTGTTAATGCCCAGGAGACTATTTATGTTTATATATATATATATATATATATATATATATATATATATATATATATTTTTTTTTTTTTTTTCTGCAGAGGACAACTTTGTATGCTATAAATTTTAAGTAAGTGGAGTTTTGTTTTTCTTTAATGCCAGCTTCAGGAATGGCTTGAAAGAAAGCAATTTATAGCTACAGAATCATGAAATGATTTGGTATAATTTGATTTGGCAAAAAATGAGTTTATATAGAACTTATGAAAAATATATTGCTGTAGGTTGTCAGGAACACTCGAAGTTGCATTAAATCTTACAGAAACACATGGATATGTTTTGGGGCAGAATTCCATAATATTAGAATCCACCATACCCTTAAACTATATACATTCAAAGATAAAGTAAGGACTACATATATTTGGTGGCAGCACATGACAGGTGACAAGTTCAGTTTGTTTTTGTAATTGAAATTATATTGCTACATCAATAATATTTTATTCTGTTGAGGTTTTTATTTCCTTCTAAGACCTCTACCCTAGCATATAGATATTAAAGTTAAATTCTATTTCTTTGACAGTGAACTTATTTCTTAAGTAATAACAGGGTTTATATTCATACTGTATGGAAAGTTATTCAGAGAGCCCCTCTCTAAATTATTAGCCTTCTGAAGGCTATTCTTATTCTTAAAAATAAATGGAGTAGGCCTAGGCCAAACTAGATACCAGTGTCTAGTATTAAATATGTATTGCATGCTATGTGCTTTATAGAGCTATCCTCTTTGAAGTTCATAATTATACTACAAGATAGTCATTATGATGCCCATTTTTCACATTAAAAAATTGGGACTCTAACTAACTGATGCTCCCTCAGCTACACAGATAGTCAGCATTGTCACAGGAATACAGACTTATTCTTCTATCATAACATGTGACAAGCATTAGGTGGTGGTTTATTGAAAAACCAACATTATCCAATATAATATATTGTAATGATTGTAGAATTATTAAGAATAAAACTACATAATTTCAGTAAATACCAATATAAAAAGAAAACAATAACCAATTAGTCTGTACTGTTATTGTTATGAGTGGATGCCAAGACAAAGACTTAATTACTGTATCCGTGAGATAGCAGGCCCTAGGAACAGTAATCATTTGCTGGAGTGGAGGGAGGAGCTTATCATAAATTATTTGTGTTACCACTCATAAGGAAAAAGGTTCCATGAGGACAATTTAAAATCAAGTAATTTTCCTTAGAATCCTATGATACCCTTGATGGCATAAGGGGCAGGTGCAGGCAAACTGCATGAGGCTCTTCAAGAACAGCCCAAGAGTATCCACTCTGCAGGCGCAATTACCTTTTAATTAGACATTTTAGATTGTCAACACAAGTCACAATAATTTATGCAATCAAAAGACCATAATTATCTTAAATAGTGTGAGATCTCTGGCTGCATTTAATTCAGCAAGAGAGCATCTCCCACGCGTGTACTTACCACATGGTTGCTGATTGCATGTACATTTTACAAAAGTCTCGTGAAAGGTGCTAAGGCTCCAGGTCATTTGCATTTTATACTGTAGCAATCAAACACAAGATTGTTTTTTTTTTTTCTAACAAGAAGAAACTAAAGTGAGGTACTGGGAAAAATAGAAACATGGGCTGGAGAATCAGAAAGACTTGGGCTAGAAAGTTCTCAGATGAGTGTCTACATTGCTCTTGAATGCAGTGTCTTCCTCTATAAACTGAAGACATTATGTACCAAACAGCTTACTGGCTAAAAGATAAACAGTATGAGGCCTGGTCACACCAACTCTCCACTCAGTTTTGAGTTCCTTTTCATTGTACACACAGACAAACTCAGCTGAACCCAGAGAAAGAACACTGAGCATCATTCAGCCTGCATCCTCTCCATCACTGAAAATATTGTAGTTCATAGGGTCTATATTTCAGCAGGGGCTTATTCTGCTCTATACATAAACTAATGGCAATGACTGCTTCTAAAAATAGACCCACCACTGCAATTCCAAACTTTTTAGTGGTCTATTCAGCTCTTAACACCAAGAAATTTGTTATTATTCTCCCTACTTTGCTTTTTACATGAGCAATGGCTGTTTCCAACTGTTTTCTGGCTTAGTTAATCATCTTATTCACAATAGCTGTCATCATACATATATTTTATTTTATAAATGTGATTTATATATTGCCAAGAAAATTTTCTGTTGGTTGCTTAATTTTTGCATGTCTTGAATTTTATCAACAGCTTATATTTATATTCATCATCTTTATATATGCTCCTTGTCAATGGTTTCTTCTATTTTGATTGAAGTTGACTTTTTACCTTATGTTAGTTATGGGTTCTTACTAGGTTGTCACTTCTCAATAAATTCTTGGTGAATTAATCTTTATAAAAATACATGTCAGGCTAAAATCTACCTTTCTTTCGAACAAGTTTTTCACGGGATCTAATTCAACATCTAGGCTATTTCTCTCAAGGTCTAAATGTCCCTCTTTATCCAGTATTCTCTCCCTTGAATTTATTATCTCTCTGTGTATATGTGGGTGGGTAAACCATGTGTGCATTCAACAAGGATATGCAGGGCCAAGAGCAAGTACCACTGATCACCAAGACTGGCATACATGTGGTATGTTCCTCTCTTTTTACATCATGCTCAGACTACACGGGATAGCTAAGCTAAATCAGTTTCCTTAGGGAACATCAGGAGGAACAACTGGCAGTTTTCAACTTTTTCTATTGGAGTGAAGTTATTTTGATTTCAGAAACTTTGTTGTAATGAACAGGAAACTAATGAAATTTTTCCTCAGGATACAAAGATAGAGAAGGAATGGCAATGCAGGACACTGGCACTTAGAACATTTAGCTCTTCGCTTTTAAAACTTGGATGGAGGACAGAGCGAGTGAGGCATTACAGGATCACAAAGTAAAATCTATGTGATGGTTACATAGATGGTTGCTCTGGGAGGTACTTTTTCTACTAATAAATATGTACTGCTAGAATTGGAAATTCAGGAGGAAGTTGATCCCTTGTTCCAGATGAAATATCCTCCTGTGTAGTCTTATAAGTAGGAAGAAAATAGGATATATACTTACTGTAAGGATCAGTATATGTGCCTGTAAGAATCACATTCACTTGGCCATTCTCTACAATGCATAAAGACTCCATACTGCCAAATACCGCTTCAGATTCAGTAAATATTTTATGAGAGAATTCATAAATACAATAGATTCTCTCCTCCTCATTCTATCCCACTTTTATTTCTGCAAACATTAACATAAAATATGGAATGCAATGTTTATCAAGGTTATAGGAACAAAAACATACAAGCAACTGGGTTAGTTTAGAGCTAGTGCACATTGAGAGAACATTGTCTGTGACCAACAGCCAGTAAGTGTCCTGCCTGGAAGAGGTTTCAGTAGAAATGGAGGTTATATATTTGAAGAACGTTTCTGAACATTATTCGTTCAGGTCTAAGCCCCTTCTGCCTTAAATTGCCCTTAAAATCATAAGCAAACAAAGTTCCTGAAGGCAACTAAGAGAAATGAAAGTAAGACTGTGGACATAGCTAGTATAATCTCAATAAGCAGCTTGACAAGCCTGTTTCAGTATTGAAGCAAACTAGGAAAACCCTTTAATGCAATGGTTCTCCGTCTGAGGGGTAGAGCAATGGTTCTCAGATGGCAGGGGTAGAGAATAGCCTGAGACCTAGCTTGGTCCCTAGTTTCTCATTCAGACAATTTGTAGATAATTGTGATAGTCTCTGGTGTGGTAAATACAAAAGAATGGTAGGGAAAATAGGAATTTGCTTATTACCACCACAGTGTTAAGAGGACAGGATATAAAAACTCAATTTTTGATGTTTCTTTTATTTTATTAGCACACAAAAAAGCATCATTATAAATAATAGCAAATCACAGTCAAATGATTGCGAGAGGCTCTAGACATACACAGATATATTAAAAAGCATTGTCTACGTGAGACTAGCATCAAGCAAGACTGTCAGGATATATGGCATGCTTGCAAAATGACAAAGGGTGGTTTAATTAATAAGTTTCAAACATACTTAAAAGCCTGCTTTCCAGTCTTGTTTTCAGCATCCATGAGGCTTTATGCTCCAGCTAAATTAGACTCTTCAACTTAATATCCTTCAATTACCCTCTTTCTTGTCTCTACACTTTGTTTTTATTTTCTCTTTCTAGTAGGTCCTTGCTTTTCACAGTCCTATTGTATGTCAAAATATGAGCCCTACTCTGGTCCTCTTAATCAGAAATGACTGGATCTGTATTTTCACAGTGTTGATGAATGTTTAACCCAGTCTGCAGCTTAGTTATTATCTACATCTTAGTTTATATAATGCATCCTGGCTTCTAACTCTCTCAAGTGCTCAGTTTCCTAACATGAACTGTCCTTCGCCCAGTGCACCCACATTCCTCACCGTGCCTCAGGGTAGAAGCACGCATGTTTGTATCTAATTTACAGAGTGGATATGAAATCAGTCAACACTAATGATTGATGGCCAGAATGTAAGACAGCAAGCACTTCAAAATGATACTATGAAGTTTCTGCGTGTTGTTGCACCAATATGTGAAGTGAACAAAACTCGCTTTCATAGAGGCAGGTGCCTAACACACACTTTATAGATGCCAATTTTCAATTTTTTTTTTTTTACAATTTTCAATCTGTAAATGAGACAATGGAGATGGTATAAAAGGTGATTATGCCACTTAAGATGCAAATACAATCCCTTGCCCTAATGGACATACAGTTTCCTCCCAAGTCCTAAAGATGAAATGAAAAAACGTGAGGTGCATTTACAATATCACCTCTTTGCCCTCTTCCAGTTATATCTGCGAGTTCATGAGACTATTGGATATTTTGGACAGAGTAGTCTGCTCTGACTGTTGGGTTCTTGGGCAGGACCAGTGAGCTCTTGACTGAAGCGCTCATTCTTGGCTGTGAAAGAAATTTATTCTCAATAGAAAATCAAAGTTTAAAGGAATATATTTATAGAAAAAAAAAGGGGCTCTCGGACAAATTTTAAGAGTTGGCTTAATGTTATATATCTTTCACAAACCATAGACTTCATTTGCTCCTGCCCAGTGAAGTGACATCTTCCTCATACCACTGTTGTATCCCACCAATTTCTATTGATGACACACACTTGTGAAGTCAACATGGTTGCTCTTTTTTTATTAGACTTTCTTTTTATTTCAGTTCTGAAATGCAAAGTAGCTACATAGATTTAAGTTTCATATTTATTGTTACACCTAAGCCTCTTTAAGCAACTCAGATATAGTGCATATGTTGTATATGCATTATTTGTAGTATGTATATATCAACTGCAGTACATAGCTTCTTAGATAAGTAACTAGAAAAAAAACAAAATTATCATAGTGAAAATAGGTTTCAATCTGATAAATGTTCTGATAGGTATTGGTTTTTGTGTCCTATTGTTTGGTTTATAGCACAGCACACATGATTTGCTAAATTAAAGAAAAATAATAAATTTTATCAATTTTAAAGGTAGTATTAAAATTGTACCTATAAGCCTCTTGATACCCTAAAATGTATTTCAAGAGCTTTCTTCTTCATACACCTTTCCCTTGGCTTTCCCCACTCTGTGTTCAAATACAGATCTTACCATCTTTCTTATAACCTGTATTAAACTGTTTCATTCAACTTAAAGCCTTTTAGAGCCAGGAAATCTCATTTTAGTTGACAAAAATATCAATACATATGGTCAGAAAATTTTAATAGCACCTTACAGACAACAGCCCACTTGACAGAAGGAAGAGTGAAACATGTACCTACAAGTATGTCCCCTCATAATAGTCTTGTTTCTATGTCATTGTATGTAGTGTGTCTGGAGAGGGAACAGGGTAAAGATCTGAGAGCTATATCATTTTACAACTTCATTACTCTTCTTCTAGGAAAAGGCGGAATCTCCGCAAACCCAAGATGAGGTTCCTTCTCATGAACAGGTTCACCCTGCTGCTCCTGCTCCTCGTGGTGAGTAAAGATTGTTCTGTTTCCTGTTAATGGCCATGCAGAGTAGGGAGGAGCGTCTGAGTGTGGGAGAAATGGCAACTGTAAGGAAACCAAAACTGGGCTTCTCCAAACTGTCGTTCTTCCTCACATTCTGTGAAGGATGTGAGAAATGTCCTATGGACATTTGCTCATTTTGATTATTGTCATAATTTATCTAGATAATTGAGTCACATTTGTTTGGGAAAGTTCACAATAATTTGTGTCACCTTCTTGTACAGACAGCTGGGAATTTGCCTGGATTCATTTTTTTTTTATATGTTTTTGAAATGTCGATTTAGATTGTGGCTTCTGGGCTCTTCCATATTTTAAAACATTTGAACACTCGTTGTCTATTTGTATCAAAATTATGAACACACCATCACATCACCTTCAACAGTATGTAAATGGGAGATGAGCAAATGAGAATGGTCTGAATCCCTTTCCCTATTATGCATGGATCTAGTAAGCCTGAGGTAAGCACTAGAGGACTGCTTACAACATTCTAGAACAGGCTCTAACTGTTATGGTACTTCTAGAAACCTCTGGTAACCCAAAAGCAGACTGATTGACTCACATCAAAGCAGGATTCACCCACGCACAAAGTCATGTCATCCTAGGTCATTCCCTTCTGTCCTTCATGTTCATTATGAATTAGACCTTCTAGAATGTAAGCCTCGCAAGGGCAGAAAGCATGCTAGCAAATGTACTGCCGAGCTTTCAGAGCCTACAACAGGACCTGGCGACGTCTCATCTGCGACTGCTGCAGTGGCAGCTTGGCCGTCATATGTGTGATGACACTTTCTCAAGTCTTCCAGAATGACACCACATATATGGCTGCTAAACTGTTACATGGAACAACAAATAAGATATAGGTAGGTAGGTTGGTTGGTTTTTAAAGACATGTGACATATCCCTGTCTCATTGTCACCTTCATATAAGCATTGCATTATATATTTGCTGCATGATTCATAGCGTAAGTCAAATAACAATAAATTAGTCAAATTGCTTCATGTGTTCCATATTGCTTGATTGGCTCATGATATCACTGCTAGCTTTAGTTTTCCTTATTACTGTTGAAAGTAATGCTATCTCATTAGCAATTTTATTTGCATGAAATTATCAGAAAAGTTTAATTAACAATGTAAAATGGAACCTCTTCACCATGTAAACAGTTTCTACCCAGCTAACATGTAGGCATGTGTATAACAGAACTCATCTTCCCCAACAAAGATTTTAATTTGACTCCTTATCCCCTTTCTCCAAGAATCACCCTTTTTGAGGAGTGTGGACCAAATGTCTAGACCCTTTGGGCATCACTACTCCCCATCCTTATATTCCAATATGCCTTTATCTCTCCACTACATGAGAAAGTGTCCAGAGCTGTGTTCTCTTATTCTACTATGGAGTGACATGGCCGAGACATTCACTTTCCAACCTCCCACCCCCATGACATTGAACTGTGGAATGTATGCTGCTGTGTCAACTTTACTATAATTCTGCCTTCCAAACCTTGACTGATAAAAATATGTAAAGTTTTTTTCTGTTGTTTTTGGTCTTTCAGAAATCTGAAATACCTGATTTTTTTCAACCCCTTACCTTTCCTAAACTATGCCTACTTTGTTACGATGGTATAACCAGAATGTCATGGCAGTCCCTGAACATTCGTGTGTCTTAGCCCTCTACTTTCCACAGTCTTTTCTTCTCTTCTCTACATATCTCCAGAAACCCAAGATCCCATTCAAATTCTTCTTGGTATCTGTAACTGTCGCCAAATATTTTTGCTTCATATCCTCTTGCAACTCTGAATTTTATACTATACAGCTTCACATTGATGACATGTTATTACAAGGGCATAGTGGCAGGCACAGGATCAGTGACATTTGAACATGAAGCCCAAAAAATAAATAAATAAGCTTTATTCATAATATGGCTAGCACTACAAAAAAGCACATCAGGCTCAACCACTGAGAAAACGGAACTCACGATTACTAGCTAGAAGAAACAGTATAGTGGTGATCATCACATTCATATCCATATGTACAAACACAACGTATAGAAAGCAAAGACCACCAAACAAAGACAGTGACTGAGTAGAAAGACAATGTCAACTTGTCCTGAAATCTAATGGACCAATATAAATATTGAAGAATTGTATTTCCTTTATTCACTGAAAATGAATTACTATGTGTAAGTCAAGTGCCAGCAAAACCCTTTGAAGAACTTAAAGTCAATTTTCTTTGATCTGAGGGATAAACAAGGCAAATTTTGGCAGAGTACACAATCCAAACCTGAGCAAACCTTAGCTGAAGATGTCCACTAAAGAAGCTTATTTTTCTGTTCTATTTTTTTTTAATATGTGATCCATGATTCTTAAGCTTTACAAAGATGCAAAAGTTGGTTTAATAATGGAGATGTTTTGAAAGTCAAGTTATTTGCTTTGTTTATGTGTAAACTTTCCAAAGAAAATAATTTAAAACAATAAGAGATTATCAAGATGTGTGTGAGTGTGTATGGTTGTTCTGCATTCTCAATATCAACTATACATTGATAGAAATATAACTGGATAGAATATGAATGTTAAATGTAATGCATTTTTAGCATAGAATATTTTATGTGGAGTTCTTCATAAATGTTGCTTACAGAAAAAAAGAAATGTTTCCATATTTTTACAGTTATCACATTTATCTATGTGTTAATTCATTACCTACTCTGTAAGTAACTACCTTTTTACCTTTTATACAGAGCCCTACTCCAGTTCTCCAGGCTCCTACCAATCTCACTGACTCCGGCCTTGATCAGGAGCCTTTCCTGTACCTTGTTGGCCGCAAGAAGCTGGTCGATGCCCAGTACAGATGCTATGACCGCATTCATCAGTTGCCCCCTTATGAGGGAGAAGGTAAGAGAAACTATGTGAACCTATGTGTGAAGCATCATTTAAGACTGTTTCTTCCCAAGGTATACGTAGTGGTGGGTAACTAAAATGGAATAGCTCCACAGTCTCACATTATGGTGTGCCTGTGTATTTTGTGCGGCACATATGATGATTTCCGCCCCCTCCCTCATATCAAATATCATTTTGGCTGACATTTGCCCTTACAACAAAATCATACCAATAATTCAGCATTCACACCTAATAAGCAGAAACAGTACAGGAATGAGCGACAGCAGAGAAATGCAAAGCGATGGGCAGAGAATCTGCCTGAGGCGGAACCTGTGCAAACCCTGTCTTTTTTGGATTAATTAGGTAAATCTTTCCTTCAATGCCAACTCATTGACAACCTCTGCTAATTCTTCTCTCATTACCCCATCCCCAATCCGTAGGGAATTGCTTCAGTAAGCATGGTTAGTCTATCCTCTTCTCTAGAGGAATCTTTGTAACTGCCCAAATATTTTCAGGCCTAAGGATAGTTTACTGGCTGTAGAAGTCCCAGAGAAGTAAAATAAAAAGACAAAGGTGTGACGGACAAGAACCGGCACAGCCTTTTAACTTCTCTGAACCATCTTTGAAGGTTCAATAAGGCTTTGTATAGCCTTGAATATTCTAAGACAAAGCTACTTGCAAGGGTGGAAAATGATGATATACACAGTTTACTTTAAGTAATAATTCAACAAAAAGGTTTATCAGAGGCAACGCAATGATATGCTTTATTAAATTAGGACATATCCTCATTCCTATGTAAATATATTTCAGATTTTTGAGGAATTAATTTGTGTTATCAGTTTTGATAAATAATGCCATAGCTGAAGTTTTCTTCACTGTTATGAAGGTAAAGTTATGAAAATGTGCCTCACCTTGCATGAACTATAAGTATTACAATGTAAATTCAACTCCTTGGTTGAATATTTTGAAAAGTTTAAAATTTTCAATAAGTAGAAACATATCAATACACCTTAGAGCCCATTTGATTTTTTTTTTTTTTGTGGGCTACATTTTAGATTTTCTCTACAATTAACTAATTGGACAGAAATGCATTGTCTGGGACTGCTTGCTTTATGAGAACCCCAACTTCAGAAACTCTTACAAAAAAAAATAAAACTAAAACAAAAAACCAAGAACCCTGACTGCCAACCAATGAGATTTTCCCCATAGGTATACCAAAATCATTTGAAAGTTTATTCCAAAAGAATTAATGAGAATGGTTCATTAATGAGAATCACTACAGTGATGGGATCCAGCCTCTCTGATCTCCTCAGAAGACATTTTCTTTTACTTAAGCCGCATGCTTCAATGCTGGTTTCTTCCTGATTTCCCAGGTCCATTTTGCAACCGCACCTGGGATGGATGGATGTGCTGGGACGACACTCCTGCTGGAGAAATGGCCTATCAGAACTGCCCTGACTACTTTCCGGACTTTGACATAACAGGTAAGGTCTTTAATTTCACTTTATATTTTGTTATGAATAAAACTGTTAAATGGACAAGTAGACACTAATCCACTTCAACTATTGAAGTAACATAGTAATGTGTCACACAGAATATCACCTTTCACATTACAAAGCATTTAAATACTTATTATCTTGTTTTATACTTAAAATATTTAACACAATCCTGCAAGTAAATCCAACTCAATACATGTCGAGATCTCTCCATTTAGAATTAAATATTAAATGTTATTTCTTAATCTTATGCAAACTTGTACAAGTTGGAGTACATTCATTAACCTTTAAGAGAGGGCACTTTGATTTTGCAGGGCTTGATCCTTTCACACGTGTATGTTAGATGCCAACCTGCAATGCTCAAGCAGAAGGCAGTCCAGGATGACCAGGTTCTGGGTGACATGAGATTTTAAAGGCTTATGTCATTTATTTTAGGGTCTTCATGTATACAAGTGTGGAGGTCTAGAATTGAAGCAGTTCCACGATTAATACTCAGAAATGAAGCAAAGGCATGCAGGTAGATTGTCAGAGCCTCTATCCACTAGACAGAGAGATGTAAGCAGGAAATGGGATTGAGTAATTTGAATTAAATACAGGTGGGGAAAATCCAGTATAGACATGATCAGGGTTTGTCAGGCTCAAATAAATGTACTGAACAGTTGGGCCTCAGGAAGCAGAGCACCAGATGCACCTGGTAAGGCAGAGAGCAGAGGGTTATTGGGGGTAGCTACTCAATACAGGATCTTCCTGATCAGAGCCAGAAAAATCATACTCAGACACTCTAGAAGAAAAAAAGATCTGTCCCATTAAGTTAAATATAGAAGATACTGAAGAGCCTAAAGAAGCCTTAATTAGAAATGATGACCAGACCAGCCTGCGGTGGCACATCGCAGTAGTGCTCACGCTCTGTCACTAGGGCGCTCTGTCTGTCCCGAGTTCGATCCGCTGTCCTTCAGTGGGAAAAAAAAAGAAGAAATGATGACCAGATGATGAAACTAAATAGCATCAGCTAGAGATACAATATGTAAATCTCTAGAAAAAGATGATATTGTGTTCCAAGGGTCATACGATCTGACCTGGCCATAGGTGTTTAAGTGTCTCTGGAATTCCCATAAGATCAAGGTAGGAGCCCTTCACTGCGACAAGGCTTGGGAGATACTTTGGTGGTTTCCTTGAAGGAAAGTCTCATTTATGATTGAAGCCAAAATCCTAACCAGAACAATAGAGATAATCAAAGTATAACTACAAGGGATGCGTTATAAACCAATGCAAAATAAAATGTCAGCATTGGCCAAACACTTCTAAGAATCTCCTTCTGAAGGACGGCATAGGAAGAACAGGCTTTGTATGGCGCCCTAACTTTGAGCTGCATTCCTGTACACTGGAACCAAACTGTTTCATAATGAGGATCCTTCAGGCCTTTATTACCTCTTCCCAACTCATGGTGCTTCATTTGTCTTGATTTGCCATTGCATTAAAGATGATTTGACTGGCACAAAAATCTGTCCTACAATTGAGATCTACTAGACCAATTCGAAAGTAGCAATGGGCTCTTGCCAAAGTAGCTTTAAATATTGATTAAAAGGCATGGTCTTGATAAGCAAAGTAGAGATTTCCAGTCATAGATTCATCTTTTTAGTCTAGTTTTTAGATGGAGCTATCTTAGCCAGAGACAAATTCACCTCTAGTGAAAAGAATACCTTCAATGTGTCTTTCTTCAATACAGTTCAATTCTTTATGATTTTATTGACATTTGGTTACATCTAAATAACACAGAAATACTCCAATGAAATGTTAGAGGTTTCATTTTTGAAGACATGCTTGATGAAAGATAGATATGGTGGGTTGACTGGGAAGTCTTAGTCAACAAATCTGTGAAAGGAGTTGGTTCCCCAGTAGCCACATAAAATTCTGGGCCCAGAGGCACACATTTAAATCCCAATTCTGGGAAGGTGGAGGCAAAAGGTTCCATCCAAGTTAGCCAAATTGGTGAACTCCAGGTTCTTTGGGAATGCTTTCTCAAAACATAAGGTAGAGAACAATTAGGGAAATCCCAAAACACATCTACCCTGGCCTCTACACACTGCACATACACAGAAACGTGTAAACCTACATATATTACACAAAAGCAAATAGTGAAAGAGTTTAAGTCAGTATTGGAGTTCTGAAGAGGATGTACTGCCCGGGAGTCCTCTACAGTGTAAACAGGAACGTTTCCCAAGGAGATATGTGAGGCTCGACACTTGGATTCCCTCTTTTAGCATTCAATGTCTAAGTGGCAAGATGGTCCATGTTATCTCTACATTCACGTTCTACAATGCGGTTCACTCTCAGGCACAGCCTATAAGCTTTAAGCCATCACATTTCTTGTTGGGATTTGATATACTAATACATTACTGTTTTGTTCCATTAACAGAAAAGGTTTCAAAATACTGTGATGAAAATGGAGAATGGTTTAGACACCCTGACAGCAACCGAACCTGGTCCAACTACACTCTGTGCAATGCTTTCACTTCGGAGAAACTGAGTGTAAGTTCTATTTCAAGTCTCTGTATGGGATGAGAGTACCATTATTTGTACATGGAAATAGTTGTAAAGCTATAAAGTATCTGCTGCCCCAAATCACAAAAACCAACAAAGCAACTAAAAACACCAACATATTTTTGTGTACGGAAACAGAGTTTCTGAGGGGCATTAGAGAAAATAACATTTCCTTCCTTGTGGGTGCTCAGCATCAATACTTCTGTTTGAATGTGGAATCAAGCCAGATATGACTACTCTCCGCAGAACAGATGATGGGATTTCCTTAGTGCCAGAAATTAGGCAGCATCTTAAAAGAACTCATTAATATCTTTCTCCCCTGGGAGAGTTCCAGAACCTCCAATTATCAGAGAGCAACCAGCTAAAGCTACTCTATCTTAGTGCCCAATTGTGGTCATAAGAATAGAATTAGCAAATTTTTTTCAAAGAGAATGTTGGTTTATTCAGCCAAGAAAACACTAATGATATTTTCCAATTTTATTTAAATTAATATATAAAGGTATATCTTCTTGAATTTTGAACTATTTGCCTCCCTTGTCTCTCCTTGTCACTCAAAATGTTAGGAGTCTGAAGAATCACTAAAGACTATTTATCTGCACTTCAGTGGATTAGACAAAACAGTTGCAGATAACAGGACCCCAGGACTTAAAACCTTCCTGGATTGCCTGCTAAGATTAAGGATGACACATTTTAATGCATTTATAATCACTTCTTCAATATTTAGAACGATATTCATCTCAAGGAGTTTTGTTTTTGTAAATGGCTTAGTTTATTTCTGTATACACCACTATATAGAAAAATAATTTCATCCACTGAAATAGTTGTTATAATCTTAAGATGTATTTTCAAGGGGTAAACATTCATTAATTTATTCTTAGGGTAGGGGAGCACCCTCATAGAGGCAAAGGGGAGGAGGCATGGGATGGGGCATTTGTAGAGGGGAAACCAGGAAGGAGAACAACATTTGAATGCAAATAAATAAAATAACCAAGAGAGAGAGAGAGAGAGAGAGAGAGAGAGAGAGAGAGAGAGAGAGAGAGAGAAATCAAAACTATTGTTCCTTTCCACACTTGTTCATGAATAGTTCCACTAATTGTTCATCTACTTACAGACGTTTTTCCAACTCTTTCTTCTAGAATGCATACGTTCTTTACTACCTGGCTCTTGTGGGTCACTCCTTGTCGATTGCTGCTTTGATTGTTTCTATGGTGATCTTCTGGAAATTCAAGTAAGTACATTTAAAATACCACTTCCTTTTTATTTTAGTATCAGCTTTATTTTGTTATCTTGTTCCCAGAAATACAATATCATAAGGAAAGTTCTGGAAGAGCCATTCTCCATTTATTATTAATTATTATTAATGTTATCACCATCTTCAATTTACATAAGTAGCAGTGAATCTTGAAAGAGTACAGTTACAAGGACTGTAGCAACATGTGCCACTGAGAGTGATAAATTAGCAAGAAAACCTAAATTAGATAAATATACTTTTAACTCTGCCTGAGGAGAAGAAGATGGTGTTCTTATCATCTTCAAAGACAATATGACTCCTTCCTGTAGTAATTCTGCAAACCCATTAAGAAACCTGTGGTCTTACAGTTAAAAGTTTCTTTTATCCCAGCTATGGTTTCATCATGGACTAATGAGAAAGTATCCTCCATTTTCTTTCACTCACAAGTTCTCAAGTTCAAATGTAACTATTTGAGTTAAAATCATGAGTTAAAAACTCTTAGGGAGGCGGGCAGTGGTGGTGCATGCCTTTAATCCCAGCACTTAGGAAGCAGAGGCAGGTAGATTTCTGAACTTGAGGCCAGCCTGGTCTACAGAGTGAGTTCCAGGACAGCCATGGCTATCCAGAGAAACCCTGTCTCAGAAGAAAGAAAAAAAAAAAAAAAAAAAAAAACTCTTGGGGTTGGAGAAATGGTTCACGAATAAGTGCTTACCATGAAAGTGTGGGAAGCTGAGTGCAGATTCCAAGCACCCAATTTAAAGCTAGGCATAGCTTGTCTGTAACCCAGCAGTGGGGAAATCAATAGAGAAAGATGGGTCCTGGGGGCTCAATGTCCAGCCAATCACATTGAAATGGCAAGCTCAAGGTTCAGTGAGAGGCCATGTCTCAAAGAGAAAAGAACAACCCAAGAAGACACCAATATTGTATCCAGTCTCCACACTCATACATAGTTGTACCCTCAAGCCCTCCACACACTGGAATAATTCACACATGGATCAAATAAAAATAAATTAGAAACATTATGCACACAGTGAATCTTTATCAAAATAAAGCACTCATAATTTGTGTTGACTAGCTGTTTTACTATATTTACAAGTATAAATTTAAAGTAAGCCATATGTATATTCTTTATAGAGACACCACAGTTAAGTAATACATTAGAACTAAAAAATATTAAGTAGAAATAATATGATTATTTATAATCAGAAAATACTTAGATTATTGACTGCTGTAAAATGAATGCAATATAAGTCTTTGAAATAATAGTCATTGTTATTATAGTTGTTACTAATGATTGTGGAATGATACAAATTATGAAGAGTTTTTATGAGTTTTAAATCCAAATAATCCCCCATGCTTAAAGGATGTTACATGTCATTAGACATATAGTGACTCATAGTATAAGAGAATCCTAAGTTGATTTTTATTGCAATATTTTCTTAATAATACTAAATATAATTAACCCCAAGGGAGACTACCTGTAGACACACCCTGAGCGCAATGATTACTTTTATTTGATCTTTTTTTAAATATTCATCTATATCATGCTCACAATTCTTATATTTGTTAAGTATTACACCTCAGCAATTTTTCGTGAACAGTAAATGACATAAACAAATCATCAATAAGCTCCTGCCACAAAAAGGTTTAACAGAAGAAGGGATGATAAAGCAACAAGACACAGAGAATTAATTACTAGAATTAGGAGAATGTTTTCAATTATAATGATCAGAACACAGCAGAGTAATCGCATCACATGATTAATTTTGGAGTGTCTGTTCATTTCTCAATTGCTCTTCACCATCGTAAATAAATAAATCTTCATGACTCACCACAGCTTTGATTAAAAAGCATGATGCTAAAAGCCTACCTTTGAGTTCTTCTCTAATAAAAAAAAAAAAAAACCAGGAAGGTAAAAGAATGAAAATTGCCCATAATTCTAACCACATATAATAAATATAGCCTTGGCTGAGAGATAAGGAGCAGGGGCAAAAACATGGAGATGTTAAAAGCAGGATTCCATTGGGACATCTGGAAGAAGTGTTAATCCTCTATAAAAACTAATTGTTATTCTCTGCCATATTTGCATATTGTATGGAGAAGTGACTTTGTCTTGTGCAGTATTCATCATTATGCTTCTCTGGATGGCTTCCTGATCATGCAGAAAGACCATTCAATTGATAATATCATAAATTATTGATAATATCAATAATAATATTGAAAAGATATTGACATTTTTCCACCCTGATATTACCAATTGCAAAGATAACCATTGGCCATTTTATGGCATGGTGTTTATACAGCAAGGCAGAACTATGAAGAGGGAGAGAACAAATAGTATGGTTGAAGAGGAATTCTTTAACTATAAAAACCTGTACTGAACCCAAATATATCACTTTCTTTGTCATATAAGACCATTCTATACCTGATGACTTTACATTGGATTTCTGGGACATTCAAACTTCTATTTTCATGTGAACATTAACATTAGCACAAACGTACAAGTTAATGAAGTAGAGAAGAAACCCAGTACACAAAAGGAAGGAAAGGATTGGGCCAAGCAGGAGCAGCAGCTGTCAGTTTCTTTCAGATCCAAAGGATAACTGGCCTCACCATGAGATCAAACCTGATCTCACCTAGAGTTCTTTGCTGGGGTCTAAGCTCCACTAACAGAAAGGGAAGAGAGCAGAATAGTGGGAAGCCTTGGGAATGGCTTCAGGACATGGGCCATGGGCCTTGCCACAGAAGTTGTGGCTGCATTCTCTCCCCTCATTTGCTTCGTGGTTCTCAGCAGTGGACAGTAGACGTTCGATTGGAAGCACATACCAAACCCTCACCATCTCATCATTAACAACCTTCTTCTTAGTTAACTCTATAGCGTTTATTACCATTAAAAGTAACTTTCAAGCTCAGCCTTACAGTTGTTATTGGAAGCTACCATGAGAAACAAAAAACATGAAATGCCACTGGAAAATGAATTTTAAAGCTTTCCTCTAAAAATCTGAAGTACTAAACCATCTCTCCAAGAAATGTTATCATTTAACAATCCTTAATGCTTTCATGTTATTTTTTCCCAGGAACCTTAGCTGCCAGAGGGTGACTCTCCACAAGAACATGTTCCTTACTTACATTCTGAACTCTATCATTATCATCATCCACCTGGTTGAGGTTGTGCCCAATGGAGATCTGGTGCGACGGGATCCTGTAAGCACTGTCTGGCTTTAGTTTTAATTTTATTGTAAAGATCACAGTACCTAAAGATAGCATGGTTCTAATCGTTGACTTAATCAATTGTTTAAAACATAATCGCATTTACTTCTGTAGTTGAATTTTTTGCATTAAGAAAGCCTATTAGTGGTTCTTAAAATAATTGTTACATGTCAAAGGGGGGTGAGAATCATAATTAAATGAGAATTATGTAATAATGTATATGCTTATGGCTACTCAATAACTTATCAATTTTAATGATCTATTAATATCTATGGGAAAAAATATTGAGTACTTTTTGGGAGTACAGATAATACTAGGTACACTGTACTAGTGTTTTCCAGTAAACTCCAGTTGGCCACCGATTTTCATTCTGATGTTTCCAGCATGGGCTTTTGCAGTCACCTCAGCTGTGTGCACTTGCGCATTTACCCAAACAAATCATATACATATGGCCGGGTTCTATGTCGTATGCCTTGAAAAAGATCCATATTGACATAGGAAATACAAAGAACCTAAGGTCAACAATTCAAACATTCATGAAATTCATGCCATGTGCACCACCCTTCTATGTATTATTGAGAAGACCTGAAGTCATTTGGCTCTGTCACCAAGAACTGCCATGGATTCCTTTTGTCAGAATTGTCCTGAGGGTTGCTTTACAATGATTCACACTTGTCTTCAACTTTCTTTCTGTTTCTCTAAGATTTTCTCTTCTTAAGATGTGGCTACACTTTAGCCAACTGGGTAAATAGAAATATTAGCCAGTTGCTAGTCCCATGATGATGAAGTTCAGTTGCTAGAAAGTCAGTTCAGGAAACAGTCTAATGTTGTAATTTTGCGTGTGAAACCTTGCATGTGAAATTGCCAATATTTGATCATGTTTGTTCTGAAACATTGACAGATGCATATTTTTCATCATAACACACATATGTGGACAATGCAGTGGGAACTGTCACCACCCTTACCCCTGAGTGCACACGAGGGAAAGATGGACCCTAATGACAGTGAAGTGGTATGATGAGGATTGAACTTCAGAGACTCGTGACTTCTGTCTCCAGACACAACCAGCCTGGGACAAACCCACAAATGGGGGGTTGTGGGTGGGGGGTTTGTTTTCTCGTAATTCATTCTCATCGACTAGTTTGTGTAAAGGGTCCCATTAACTGAGCTGAATCTAGAAACTAGGGTTCAAGGAAGCCTTAGCAGCTATAGATAGATGTTTATATGTATCCAGGACAGTGGGATGGGGAGGAGAGGGAACCTGGAAGCAGAAGTTGCAGCTATCTAGCACACAGGGCTGGCCAAGGCATATTTTAACTTTTGTTTCTCTGCTCAACTTTATTATGCAAGCATCTGTAGATAGCCTCATCTTTCAAATCTGGCATTTGACAGTTCTGCCAACCCAATGACAAAAATGCATGAAATCTCCCCAGAGCATCACCCTGCATAGCAGTGGCATAGCAGTGGCATAGCAAATTAAGCTTCTGCTTAATTTGGCTTCTTATGAAATCCACACTTTTGCCATTTGAATATACTCATAAAATCATTATGATTCTTCTTTAAAATCCATGCCATCTGCTAATAGACACAAAGTCTTGTCTTACCTGAAGACTTATGTAACCAAATGGGTTTTTCTTGATGACTTTTCTTTTAAATAACAACTGATTGAAATAAAATTAATCTCATTTAATTTAACACTAACAACATCCCCAGTGAGAAGTGGATATTACCTTATTTTGAAAGTTAGGAAACTAAAATTCTGTAAAGGCAAATTTCTTTTCTATTATGAATACTTGGAGATAGGACTCAAGATGGCATAATCTCATTCAATCCTATCTCTCTTTTCTATATTCTTGATGATCTGCTATTTCCTTATGTTCTTGAAAAAAAAGAAAAACCAACACAACAGTTTCATCCATTGCAAGGATTCTCTGTAATTAGCCATCAAAGTACAAGCAATGCGCTAAGTATCTCTCAGGACTGTCAGAGCCTTTTCATTTCCCATTAAAAGGTTGCATTTTAGTCACTGAATAATCAACCACACTGACCTGGGATTGGTGCTCAGTCACATTGCAAAGTACTTATGCTCACAGATAGATTTTCTCCCATCTGCTCAGCTTGCTCCCCTGCTGTTACTATCTAAAAGAATCCTCACAGTTTGTGAGATCTTGCTGACCTTGTTATCATCTTGAAATAGACTAACAAGTCAAATTCTCTACTAAATCTACTACTAAATTGTAGGGACTGGTAGAAATGTATCCATCAAGTGAGAATTTAAAACAAAAAACAAAAAAAACAAAAAACAAACATTATGTTTGGTTTTAAGAAGTTCTTGAATTGAAAA
Source organism: Mastomys natalensis (assembly GCA_021653895.1). Taxonomy (NCBI): domain Eukaryota; kingdom Metazoa; phylum Chordata; class Mammalia; order Rodentia; family Muridae; genus Mastomys; species Mastomys natalensis. The sequence continues at coordinate 2,748,803 of JAJTUV010000177.1, forward strand.
GAAGCATAACACTTTTAGGATCCCCAAGAGCATAATACTAGAAGCTCACAAGGTTTCTGATAATTGATACCTTGTGGCTAAGTTCATACATCTTTGTGCTCGGCATTTCAAATTAATTTATTAAGCAACTTCTTATTCATAATAGTCTCATTAGCTATCTTTGCTAAATGCTTTCACTTTCATAGCATGTCTTAGTAGATGACATACCGAATTACTTTTCCAGTCAAACTATTCTACCCATCACTGAACCATCCTATATCTATCCTGTGGCTCCTCCATTGCCTAGAACCTTTATTGAAACTGGTGAACCAATGACTGGAGGGCCAGCTTGGCCATTGTGCTGCTGACTTCCTGGGAAAATGTCAATGAAAGCATAGAAGAGCCAGAGAAACAGGCAAAGAGCTTTTCTATAGTGTGCAAGAATGAGGTTGATTCTCTCACACACATTAGAGCAAGAGGAAAGAAGTCTATCCTTATGGCATGAAAACTGAAATGCTGGTTTTCCCAATCAGTGCATTTTTAATCCAACAAACTCATTCTTTTAGATATGTAAGAGAAAACCTCCTAAAGAAAAACTATGGAACACTGAAACAAAAAAAAATTCTATCCAATCAATTAAGCATTTACTAGGCACTCAGAATTCAACTTTAATCCTTAGTCTGAAGAGAAGTGATGCTATTAGGTGGCACTATGTCTTTATGCCATCATCTGCACAGTCCCTAAAGATGCTGACACTGCATCCATTGTTTTGCAACCATACATGTGAGAGTCGGTAATATTTTGACCTATTTTGAAATTTGGCTGTTTTTAATCACACACACAAAAAATCTAACACAAATCTGTATTTATGTCTCTATATGTCTAAACATGAAAGTTCTTTTGATTAAGGCTATGAGAATGGGCTACCATATGAGCTCAATTACATAGGAAATAAGTGATGCCATAATGTGTTCTCTTTCACAATTCTAAATGTCTGTTTCATCCCTGAGAGAAAGTATGGCAACCCAAACCTCTCACTAAATCACTTAAATAGTACAGGCTAACAGTAAATGATTACAATTCCAAAAGTTAACTCATGCTTATAAACTCCTCAGCTTACCCTTCTCCCAGAAGAAGGAAATTAAGGGATTTGCCTCACGTACATTCTCTATTTGAATAGTTACGGATTCTCAACAAGAATTCATTAAATGTGACCCTCCATAAATAAGTGTCATAGGACTACTCACTCTGGGGAAGCAAAATTGCTTCAGGAATTTTCATAAGTAGGCAGATTTGAAATGTTTCTGGTCCTTGAAGCTATTACCATCTCTAGAAAATACAATGTGAAATTTATGTTCTCTTACCTTGCAAGTATAGTCTACAGCAAGTGCATTCATGAAAGCCCAGTTTCATGAGGATCTTTTCCCACCCATAAGATTATTTCTGAGGATTATAGTAGGCCCCTTCATTTAGGTGTGAGGAAAGAAGACATTTCCCCTATTGCCATAGAATTGAGTATAGAGAGGAGAGGTGAAACAGAAAAACTCAACTGTTTTTTCCAATTTCTTGGGAGAAAAGTTCTCCTTGTCTAATGAGACAGCATTACCAGCAACCAAAGGCTGAGTGAGAACCATGTTCTCAACCCTACTAAGTCATATGCAGAATCATGCATTTAAAGTTACTTCAATGTAGTGATTTGAAGAATCTCTCCCCCTAAAAAGCAACCCAAATTGTATGAAACCAAGGTTCTGCCTCGCCATAAAAAACAGAGACAAGGAAGAAAACAAAACAAAAATAAACAAATAAATAAGAATAGAAAAGAAAAGAAAATGCAATAGAGAAAAACTTTTTGGAAATGGAATATTAGTAATCTACAAATATTTATTGAAATATAATGTAAACACTACAGCCATAGTCATAAAATTGAAGAAAAGCTAATTCACCTGTACACTTTCCATTTCTAATGTCATATAGACTCAGGCTCCTTAAACACACACACACACACACACACACACACACACGCACACACACGCACACATAATACTTAATTTTCAAGGATATTTTTCTCTCCTATTTATACTACATCTGAGAAGTGACCTGTTTTTCTACTTCATTAAATATCCAAGAGTCACAAAACTTTTTCTCCCCAATAATTAAGGAAATATATTTAAAAGAAGAAATTCATTCTTGATAATGGAGGCCACCTCATCTCATATGTACCAACACAGAACGTCCCTCTTAACATGAATCTCTGTGGCTCTCTGCTCCCTTATCCATCAAGGCAGTCACTCGCTGGCTCCAAAGTTGGTTTGTTTTTTTTTTTTTGTTTTGTTTTTTTTTTTTTTGATAGGTTTTTTTTCTTACCTATATAACCCAAGATAAGAATCCTATTCCTTCACCTTCTTCTATTTTTTTTCAAGTTAACTTCAAAATAACTCATGCCATAAATAAGGGCTGAATAGATCCTCAGTTTACTGAGTGATGTGAAAATTGCCCATTGTCATTTAAGCATTTCATTTCCATGATATCCAAATTTTCACTTTTCTTATTCTATCTGTTCACTCAGTGATCTCCATGAGGCAGCTTTAAAAGCACTGTTCTTGTTGCATCTAAACGAAGCTGCTTGTCATTTTCTAGAAAGTAATGTCTGTCTGAACTTTCTATCTAGCTCTAAAAGGGACAATACAGGGAGATTGGTTTTTACTGGGAACCTGAGCACTTTGCACCTCGAAGGCTGAGACAATCAGATTACATTTTTATAGCCTCTTAGATAAGTAAGACAAAAGAGTCCCAAGCTCAAGAATGGCATGACTCTCACATGTCCATGACAGTGGAGCCACCAGACTATACCACAGTGTCATTCTAGGAGATTACAGAAAGACCAACTTGAAAGTGTGCTCAGAATCTAAACACTGTGGATTGTAAAGTCCAGGCTGGAAATGGCTGCTCCTGCCCAGTGAAGGGCAGCTGGTACAAGGCAGACCATGGAAGTGGTGACTGAGGGAAAGGCTGGAATGAAAAGTCCACAGTGGATTAAACTAGACAAAAGTTACCTATTTCAGTATCCTATAAGAATATGGACTCAAAATAAACCTATGTGATGCATTTGCTGGGGCAATATGGAGGAATACTACCATGGAATCATCCTGTAATGGGTAGTCTACCCTGGCCTACTATTCTTCATTTTACTTAAATGGCAAAACCAGTTTTATGGGAAAAAAATGTTTCTTTAAAAGTTGGTTCATGCTTACCCAGCCATTATAATCATCACATAATATTACAGATTATGTGACCGATTTAAGAGGAAATGGTGATGGCTGAGTTGCTCCTCTATTGGATAATATTAGAATAAGGCAATTGTAGTGCCCTAAAATGAAAGGGTGTTCTTCTCAGAAGGGTGAGGAGCTGAAGCTCTATGTATTTATCTATATTTGATGCCATCTGATCATATATGTTCAAAGGAATCTAAGGGTATAGTTAAATCTAAGTAAGATTTAATTTAAGGTACCAACAATTCAACTGGGAATTTGGATTTAGTCATGTCAAATACCTATTCAAGCAAAAAAAATAGAAAAAATTCAAAGGAATATAACAGAATCTAGACTTTATACCAAGAGTCTACCACATCCCAATAATTATGGTATCTAGAAATTGTTCAAAAATACCAGATATAAAAAAAATAAATTAAAAAGTATGGCCCATTGTCAAGAGAAAGTACAGACATATTTGGTGGATCATTTCTGTAATCCCAAGATTCAGGAGACTGGGGCAGAAAAGTTGCCATGTGTGTTAGACCTATTTGGGCTATACAAGAAAGAAAGTAGAATTAAGATCAACTGTTAGTTACCCAGATGTTAAAATGATCATATTATGGAGTAGTCATTATAGCTATGCTAAAAGTTGTGAGTGACTAGAAAGACAAAAAAAAAAAAAAAATGTAACCAGAAAGTTACTAAAAATGAACTACATGGAAGTTTGAGAACCATAAAGCAGAAGACCTGAAATGTAAATAAGTTACATTAGACTAGTTTATTTGCAAGGCCACAAGGAAAGTTTTGGCAAAAATCAATGGTTAACCAAGAGGAACTATCCAATTTGAAGAAGATACTTAAAACACCATGGAGGGATGAATAGTCCCAAGAATGTGTAAGCCGAATAATAAAAATTCAGAATACATATATCATAAACTCCATGAAGAGACATCAAAGAACTGACTGGAAATGAAATGAAGCTTAAAGGGCCAATAATGTTTCAAACCTTATGAAGGCTAAATAGATTCATTTTTGTCTTAACCAAATTATACTTCATGAACAAGGAATTCATATTATTAGGGGAAAATGGTCATAATTCTCACTATACATACTGTAATTTCAGAAAATATACAACAATCAAAAATATACATGACCAATTTATTTACCTCTGTAAGTCTATATATCTAACAGGGAGAACCAGAACATTCTAGATTAAGTTCAAGACACTTCTATGAACTTAATCATGAGCACTTTAAATTATCAATTTAAACCTGAAAGTTGTTTGTGGAAAAACAAGGCATAGTGAAACAGCAGTATACTTTTACTTAGTGACAGGAACTAGAAAATTGGGTTAAGTATTGACAACTAAAGAGTTTCTGTGTGAATCCAATAGAACCTACGCTACCAATTTGTTTTTAAAAATGCTATGCAAAGTAAAAAACAACTCTTCCAGTGGGGACCCAAAAGAAGAATAACAAAATTTATATGAGTATTTTGTTTAGAGATAGCCATCATCAAAAGGTACCCTTTCTGGACACTTAGAAGAACATGACAAAGACCCAAAATGCAACCAACATAAAAATTCAGTTTAGGAGAGTTTAGCTCAACTTTACACATTTTCTATGGATGTCAGCAGCCTGACCCCACTAAGATATGTCCTTATGTCTACAAATATTCTCAAGAATTTCAGAAATATTTAGTTAAAATAAAAGGCCATGAAAATTGTGTCCATTCTTGAATAAGCAATTCTGGTTTATGTACTAAATAATAATATTAATTAAGAGTTGAAACACTCAATTGAACAACATTATGAGCCAATATAGAGCCATATTCATTTAAATTGAATAAGCATCTTTTACACACCTCTGTCTGTATATTATTGGATGCAAGTCCTTAGGATAGTAGTGGAGGATACATACATCCAATGTATGAGATGAAATAGTTATATATTAACAGCAACGGTAGGTTCACTCAACGTGGAGCCTAGATGTTCAATTTAATTTAATTTTAAAATTAACCTAAACATTGAATCAACATAGACCACATATCTTTGCTGAGTGGGATCCTTTAAAAACGTGTTTCCACACATCACGTTAAATATTTAGAAACTGAATTATTGATTCATCTTCCCTTGATCAAGTTAACGCAGCTTCCCACTCCTTTTTTTGTTGTTGTTGTTTCATTAAAGTGAACTGGTGAGAAAACAGAATCTCCAAGGCAACATAAAAAAGTGTGCTGAATCACTAGAGATAACTCAAATGAACAACAAAGTTTATTTCTGTTTTAAAATAAAACTTGGCAGAACTAAAAATTAGAAGCTTTAGTTCAGGGGAAAGTGTTTTGGAGTTAGCACACTAGCCATTTCAAACAAATTCTGAATAAATTTTGATTATACTTAGCAATGTACCCTTAAAGATTTGCCATATTTCCTTAGGAACTTCTTTTGTCCCTCAATAACTGAAGAAACAGGAGAGAGATTCTTTGTACTTACTCCATTTTGCTTTAATATTTTCCTAAGGATTTGAGAAGTAAATTTACAGTCCCCCACCTCCCTTAGTATAAAATAGTCTGCATTGCAGTACCCTGCTCCATCCCCTCAAAAGAACAAAATCCAAAGTGTGAGCAAAGCATTTTACAGTACCCACCAACGTGTTCAGTCTAATACTCCACTCCTTGCTGGTTGTCTGAAAATTGAGTAGAGAATTTAATGTTCTTCAAACAAGCCCCTCTAGTTAGCCTCATCGATTCTCCTAAATGCCAGACTTTGTTATGTATCTGAGGAAACAATTGTTAGAATAATTTAATAGTCAGATTAACTAGAATATATATATATATATATATATTTCTAGAAGTCATTGTGCATGATCACATTTGTTTACATGTCTGTCTTGCCACCAGAAGGCCACCCGCTTGATCATAAGCATTGAACTCTGCAAGAATAGAGCCGTTAAGGAATATATGGCCATTGTTTTAATTATCCCTTGATAAATTTGTTTATCAAAACAAGAAAGTCTTGATATGCTTTCAAAGAAAGTAAAAGACAAATACACTTCTTTCAAGTAATGGCTATTGTGCTGTAGGCCATGAATTCAATATTGATGAGTCAATGATATATATCCAATAAGGTGTCTGTACACAAAACAGAAAACAAAAACTATGTATTGATTATGGGATGAAAATGTTATTTTCATCCTTCGAGGCCTCAAAAAAAAAACAAAAAACAAAAACAAAAATCTCTCACCTCGTACTATATGCTTAGACACATGGGTTAGTGCTTGCTTCAGTTTTTATAATTATTTCTCCAAGCAAAACAACAACAGATACCGAGAATGAGCTCGGTTAATGTGAAACCTCAGCTACTCTAGATCACATAGGCAAAGGCCACTACGTGCAAATACTGATCCCTTTCCCCTGCAAGAGAAAACCACCACATTTTCTAGGAATCCTGAGGAAGCTGGGATTTCAAAGAGTAACCTTGAAAGGAATCCAGAATCTCAATGTTTACTGGTGTTTGGGTGTCTTGAAACCATCATTGCAAGTACTTGGTCAGTAAACACAAATTGATGAATTAGTCAATCAACTAATTCTGGTAAGGAAGATAACCTACGCAAGGACTACAGGGCCAGGGGTCTGCTAATTCTATCCCAAGTCAAACATATTACTTCAGATTTCCTGATGTTGCTGATTTTCCACATATTTGTTCCTACTGGTCTGAAGCCGAAGCTGATTCTATCTGTGAAAGCATAATAGCTCCTTTTAATGAGGCAAGCTGGCTTTCTCCTATGAGTCTTGAAGGGAAAAGAAGCATGCCAGAAGATGTGTTGGCTCAGTTTATCACTTCCCATTAAATGAATTACAACTACTATGAATTCAGTAGAAATGTACAAGTCCACAAAGGTGCTTTAGACTGAAAGTCACTTCTCTGTTCCAGTGCTTCCTGAAAGGAAAAGTTAAATCCAGCTAGACTCAAATCAACCCATAGGAGGGGCAGCGTAATAGAATGCATGCCTTTGGTAAAATAATTGCCATGAGAACAACCACTTTCCGTTCTCTATAATTGGAATGCTGTGTTGAGTTGTATTGACATTGCCTTGTAGTTGTTGGCAATTAATTAAAACTAGCTGTCCCAGATAGGGCCTCTAAACTAGAGACATTTTGTTCTACAAAGAACATTTGGAAGCATCTAGAAATATTTTTCATTGTTGTGAGTGAGTGAAGGAAGCTATAGGCATCTAAATAGAGGGCAGAAATAGTTAACTGCCAACAAGCTCAGGGCAACAACAACCAGTTATCTGGCCAAAAATGTCAGGGATGGCAGGATGAGAAACCGTGTTCTAAAATGACTGGGGACTAGCAGGATATTCTGTGATGCAGTTGGTGGTTTACCCATTTAGTGACTACTAGATACATAATTAACTCATTCTATTCTCTGAGTAGTCACTGAGGACATATTTGGAGAGGGTTTGACATACCCTTGGTTCCTGATGTAGAAAACAAGGCTACATATGAAAGAGAAGCTGGATCAGCATGGGTTTCTGGTCCATACAAGAGAATTTTCTCCCTGGTGGTCTCTTCTTTATGGCAAAGAAGTCATTACTAAGAGACCAATTAGTTTCAGAAGCAACACCTAATGTCTAGGGTGATTTGCCTCATGGACGACAAGAGGAGGAGAGATTAAAGAAATTGTATGACAAACCCTTGGATGTTCTTTAAAAAACTATTAGTCTCAGACACCTCATAGGAAAAAGAACTGCTCTAGTCTAGGTTAGTCTCCAGAATTTAATGGAGAAAAGAATATTTTGTGGCCTCCGCTTTCAGTAACCTATTCAGCTATTTACATAAAATACTTGTGACTCTCACACTGTCCCTTTAATTGTAAATGTAGAGGGCACACGTTGACAAATGCTCAGGGTAATTCTTGAGAGTTCAATGCAGATACTTTGGCTCATCAGTACACACCTCCTCCAACCACATCTTTAACAATTCCTTCTGCTCAGAATCTTCATTTCTTTCTAACAGATAAGCTGCAAGATTCTACACTTTTTGCATCAGTACATGATGTCTTGCAACTACTTCTGGATGCTCTGCGAGGGGATCTATCTTCACACTCTGATTGTCATGGCTGTGTTTACCGATGCGCAACGCCTGCGCTGGTACTATCTTCTTGGCTGGGGTATGTATTTCAAACAACTAGATTCTGAGCTTGGGACCCGTCTTTATGTATATTTGCATCTTTGCATATTTATACCCTTCCTCTAGTCTTGATTTTAAAAGACACACTCAGAATTCCAAGGACTTGAAGAACTTCCCTCACATATTTCGTTCAAGTCTAGTTTACTTATTTCATTTGAAACACAATTGATGCAATTTTCTTTTAAGAGTTTCAAAAGTATCTATCTGTAAAACTCAAAAAACATTCCAAGTGCTAGCTATAAATTTATTCTCACCTATGACATTCTACTGTGACAAGGATATCTTGGAAGGAACATCTAGGACTTTTCTTTCCAAACTGGTTGATTGTAAATTAATATGAAGCTTGTTGGCACCTTTGTATACAGCTCAATAAAGATCTGTATTTAGCATATAAACAATACTAAGGGGAAAATAAGTTGTTTACCTGTATAAAAAAAAGGAAGGAATGCTAATGACATATTTATACAATACCTTAACTTTCCTTGATCAACAAATATGTAAAACTTCATTAGCAAGATCCAAGTAGAAACAACAGGATGGGACACTGCTGGCTAAGGCAATAGTTCTCTTGTTCAATGGTCTAACCACAGAAAAAATAAAACAACAAAAGGCAGGGTTTGCTTCTTATAATAGGTATTTGGCAAGACAGAAAGTCACTCAAATTCAGCAGTGCCTGAATTCGAATTCAGCAGGACTGCCAAGGTCTGTTCACTTCTATGTACACACTCACACACATGTGTGCACATACAGAGAGAAGGAAGGAAGGAAGGAAGAGAAGGAAGGAAGGAAGGAAGGAAGGAAGGAAGGAAGGAAGGAAGGAAGGAAGGAAGGAAGGAAGAAGCAAAGACCAAAATCCACCACATTCCTTACCATTAAAACAAACAAACAAACTCACAATGGGAAATACAACTCCCCGAAACAAATGAGACCATTAGAGTGGCAGATGTTAAAGTGATATGCCTTCGAGTAGAACTTGAAATAACATTGTCTTTGTGTGGTAGGAGCATAAGTCAAGGTAAACTCAAATAACTTTTCAAGAAAAATGTTTCACAGGAATGTTAAAAGATGTAATAGAACAGAAAAACTTTCTGTTGGGCGATAAAATGGTTTCACGTTGAAAATATAAAATGGTAATGTGGGTTCTAGACTTTACAACATCAATAAAATAATGTACAACTGATATTTTAAAGTACTCTTCAAAGTTAGGATGCAGAAAGCATGCCCCTCAAAGCTATTTTCTGGGAATTAACTAGTCTTTGGGGGATATGAAGCCCATCTGGGTGAAAAAGTGTTTCCAAACCCAGGATCCAAAATGGAATTCCATGATTTATTGAGAGCATTAGTATTGCTCTTGCTTTCAGTGTTGTTAGTAGAAAGGTCAGGCTGTTACAAGTCCTGGGGATTAGAAGAATAGGAACAGAGAGAAAAACCAAAACTGTACATATAAAAAAAAGTCACAGTAGTTAGAGGAATGTCAAGACCTAGCAGTTAGCTGTAGTATGTATACATTAGCTAGAAAATATGCTTGTCTTTCAGTGAAGTGGAGTAGTAGACTCCGATTCCCAAATGTGTTTTTTGCTGTCTAATCCTAAAATGAGTATTTCAGAATAAATCTAGACAATAACTTTGAGTCTTTGAATTCAAATGAAGAAACAGTCTGTAAACTGCTGTGACTAGCACAATCATATGTTGTGTAAATAGTCCAGGTTAAAATTATTTCAAGTCCAACATATAATCAATGGTATTATTGAATTATTTCATTTATGCATTTAGAAACCCACACGACTTTATGTGAAAACCTAATAGTTTTAAGATTTCTTTCCTTCTATTTTTTCATCTCATTTATGGAAATTTGAAGGGTACCAGTTTAGTTCTTTCCTGAGACACATTTCTTAACCTGACTGTAACAACAAACCTCTTTCTACAGATGCTTCAATCAAACCAAGCTGTATTATCATGTACTAGGTACATCTGAATAAAAAGACAATCTTTTTTAAAGGAAAATTACAACTTTAGAATACATTCATGGAGAGAAAAATTATTTTAAAAAATATAATTTGGCAGGCTGAATGGATATCATCTGTATTTTTCTCAAGATAAACTCAAAAGGAGTTTTGTTTATGCTTGTTAGCACTTCGATTTTGTTAAGGAAGAGGACAGTATGTGTCTCTATAAGCCTCAGCCAGAAAAATAGAGGGGTAGGAATATACTGGCTTCTCTAAAATATTGTTTTAAAAGGAAACAGAATCAGTGTACGTGAAGCAAACAGGAAAATAAAATAATGCCCAAAAGAGCTCATATGAACATCAAGGAAGACTTCCATGGCAATCAGCATCCCAGATGACATCTCTCAAGAGTGGCCCAGAATCTCGCCATGTGAGAGTCTAATCCAGAACAATGAAAGACTTTCTTGTTCCAATTCAGAGTATCAGCAAAAGAATATTCAAAAAGCATTAGTCCAACTCACAATGCAAGTTACAATGTACCTACTGCAGCTAGGAATTGGTGAAAGGCTTTTAATTGTCTGGATGCTCTTAGCCAAACTCACATGCTGATGATGCTCTAGCCAGGAGCAATTCTATCTGGCGTGGCCAAAGATAATTTGTCTACAAACATCAGGGGAATGTCTTGATAGGTACCCTCAATTTGCAACCATATTTGCAAAATTATCTATGCAATCTTAGTTAAGCTTATGGCATGGGGGCCAAGTTTGATTTGTGCTTTTCCCAATTTTAGGGTTCCCAATAGTGCCAACCATTATCCACGCCATTACTCGTGCCCTCTACTACAACGACAAGTAAGTATCATGTTGATTTTTAAGTTAGGATATTCCAAAGAAAGAGCACACTTGTACTGATGTGGGCCCTTGCTTTTCTTCAGCTGCTGGCTGAGTGCGGAGACCCACTTGCTTTACATCATCCATGGACCTGTCATGGTGGCTCTGGTGGTGAGAATTGGTTTTTAAATATATTGCTATCAGTTTCATTGCTCAGCTTTGGGAATACATTTATATGTGGCACATGTACTGTAACTACAAAATAAAGCAAATTTAATGAGATTTATCATAAAGAAACCAACTATGTTCTTCAAAAAATTTCTTCTGCTTTATATGTGGAGAAGCTCATTTGCATACACAGGAAAAGGACAGTGTAGCACTTTAACCTCAAAGTCAGTGTTTTCTTTTCTCATAGTAATTAAAAATAAGAAGTCTTAATAAATGACAACAGTCAACTATTACACTGAGGAGGTATTCCTTAGTAACCAAAGAAATTGATCACCATCCAGGCTGGTTTTGGGTCACTCCAGTTGGGTTGTCTGTTTTTCTTGTTTGCTGTGACAAAAACAACTTTAAAAGGAATGTATTTGGCTCCTAGTTTGAGGGGATACAGATAATCTCAACAGAGGTGCATGCCAGAATATGAGACAGCTGTTCACATGGTTCTGTCTACAGTCAGGAAGCACAGAGCAATGAATTCTGCTGGTGTTCATCTTCCTTTTATTCAGTTAGGGACCCAAGTTTGAAGGATTCAATTACTATCAAAAGTCTCTTTCTTTCTTTCTTTCTTTCTTTCTTTCTTTCTTTCTTTCCATTTTTTTTTTCAAAATGGTCACTTCTATTCCAGGTTTTAAAAATTCACTCTGTGTACTTACAATACAATTCTTTTAAAACTTTTATTTTCAAAGCTCACCTGCAGAGCCAAAAATTAGACTTGGTTCAGATGTCAACTGTTTTTATTTTAAAAGTTCTCTAGTCATTGATCTGGTAGATATCGTATTGTCTACTCCACAGTAATGGATCATTTGCCAATATGACTCTATACAGGTCAACTTCTTCTTTCTGCTCAACATTGTCCGAGTGCTTGTGACCAAGATGAGGCAAACCCATGAAGCCGAAGCCTACATGTACCTGAAGGCTGTGAAGGCCACCATGGTTCTTGTGCCCCTGCTGGGGATCCAGTTTGTGGTATTTCCCTGGAGGCCCTCGAACAAAGTGCTTGGGAAGATCTATGATTACGTCATGCACTCTCTGATTCATTTCCAGGTAAGGAAACTAGCCCCACATTTACTTGGTGGCTTATTCCCCTGGTACCCATCTGACTAAAACCCATAAACATTCCTTGTAAGATTATGATCATAAAAGTCAAAATGCTTAGCCTTCAACTGAGCAGGCCCAACCAAGAATTTTGAAGGAAATAGAGTGTGAAAAGGCATTTGTTTCTACTTTATTGATACACAGGACCCTTTACTGGTTCCACCCAGGCAGCTTTTCACATATCAGGTAGCTACCGAGCATTTCCTTCATAAACCAGTGTGACTTGGAGTGACTAGAGTGGTGAATTTCCACAGAGCTGCCCATGTCTCCTGCCCCGTTACTGTTAATTGTCTGAATCTATCCATGAGAGTCCTAGTCTGTAAAGGAACACTGTACCTGGGATTCTCACGTTTCTCACATAGGAGAGTACAGACTGAGATGCCAGAGCAGTCCTGGGCTGCACAGTTAACCAGACTAGAGAAGAGAGCAGATTCCCTGTTTCCATTCACTCCAAAGACTTGGCCCAGATTAAAAGCTCTAATAAAGGCTACAGATAGGTATTTTGAAGAGGTTCTCAGCAAGAGGATCTAACATAAGCATCTAGGGCAGAATTTTTCTTTCTCGATTACAAATTTCAAATCTACTGCATTCTTCTAACTACCAAAGACTAATATGAGGAACAGGCCAAAGTTAATTAAGTCACAAAGAAGAGCCCGGCATTTCTTTAATAAGCTAAGCTACTGAGATCATACTTAAAACTTGTCACAAGGCATCTTATGAGGCTTAAGCAAGACCCCAAAGGCAACTGAATACAAGTTTCTGAGAAATAAACTTGGAACAGTTCCTCACTAATTCACAGACCACAGCTTCACACCCAAACTTGCAGAAAATTCCTCTGAGGATCACAGCTTTTAATTTTTTTTTAATTTAATTAATGTATTTTTCCTTCTCTCTTTAGGGATTCTTTGTCGCGACTATCTACTGCTTCTGTAACCAGGAGGTAAGCGTGTGTTTCACGTAATACTGTCATCTACTTATATAAAGCCAGCATTTTACATTTTCTAAAGGACCCCAGTACAATTTCACCAGATCTCATTTCAGCATCCTCTCATAGGGAATTGTGAGTAACGGTGTAGCAGTGGTTTTCCTACTACCTCAAGCTGAATCTCACTAACCTATGGATGTGTGCTACAATTACACACAGAGTCCAAAGAGCATGCCAGGTGCTCCCTTAGCTGATAATGGCAGCAATGCATATTAGACAACCAGGCTACCCAGGTAGTCTCAGCCAGAGTCACCTCTCCTCTAACACATCTTGCCTAAGAGCTCAATTTGTACAACATGAGTAGAGCTACTATAGCCCTAGAGGTTCTTCCAAGGAAGCCCCACAATCTTAAGGAATACATTTCCTGAATTGTTAGAATACACAAGTGTTCTTCTTGTTGTTAAATTAATTCCTATTAAGAAACACTTCTATTCAAGACAAATCCCAGTTTGTTATCATATGATCCCATACTATCTATTTAGTGTTTAAGAAACATCTAATCATTAGCGATGGGTACCAACTACCTTTTCTATTATTTCTTTAAATAATATTCAATGGATATCTAAAATACTTACCTGCTTTGTCAGCTGATACCCATCTCCAAGTCAAAGTTAAATATTTTTATTCTCTTTTGACTGGTACATCTTATTCTTTGATCTACAGTTTATTCCTCCACTCAACAAAGTGTATTTGCGAACTCATGATTGCTAAGTGACATAGTAGGAGTCTGTTGAAGGCTGGTTGAGTAACCCCTCCTCTTCCTTTTATTCTTTGACAGTAAAAACTAAGAATTGAACAGGGCTTAAGTCATCCCATGTAGAATATTGTCGCACCATGAGAATGGGCTGTGACTCTTGCATTCTGAGTTTGTTTCAGTATATAAAATAAATTTTTTCATCTAAAACAATATCAAAACAGGGCTAATATAAAAATCAGACTTGGAAAGCCTTGAAAAGCATGAGAGGATTGCATGCATTTGTAAAATTGCCACAATATTTATTGTGTCTTGACTACAATGTCATTGGGAGTCTCAGACACAGAAAGTAAACCCAGGGGGACCTGTGACAGTTGAAATAGCTGGAGTTTATTGCCTATGTTTTTTCTGGTTTTGAAATGTTTCTGTTTTCATTAAGATTGTGTAGCTAGAGGAAGGTGTAAATGTGACATTTTTAATATTACAAAAAATGGTATACTGGGCTAAATGTAATATCACACAGTCCCATGGATGTCAGGCATCTGGGTCTCAGCTGGACATTCTGCATACATTTCCCCTTCTGTCACTGAATGCAGGTAAGGCACTCACACTTATAGGATGTTACTTTCAGCTACATCTTGCGATAAGTCTGTCATGAGGCTTTACCTGGCGGGATATTGAGTTTTGGCAAAGATCCAAGGGCCAGTAGGTCAGGAATGCAATGATAAAAAAATTGAAAATTTCATTCTGATTCCTTATCAGCATGTTGCTGTCAGTGATCACCATCCTGGAAATAAAGCCTTACGGAGAGGGTTCGTGGGTAGCCTAAGCACACATGCTAGCTTGTGTGATGGAGTAGAGAATGGCAAATAGGCCTTAACCCTTTCCAGTATTAGAGGGAAGCCCCACCTTCTGTGCATCAGCACATAACTATATGCTTATGAAATTTCAGTGTAATGTTTATCTCCTCAGGTATGGAAACCAAAGACCAAATATACTAGACTTCCATGGCTTAGTCCTATGTACTAAAGGCAGCAAGAACAATTGTATCTTCAAACCCTCAGACAGAGCTTTCATTTTTCAAATTCAAAGACAAATAAATTGACAAAAATCAAGTTTTGGCCGCTTTTTTAAATGAGCAGTTAACATATAATCTGAAACACTGCATCGGTTTTACGCTGTGGTCTCTCGAGGCATTTCTACTGCTTTCCAGAATAGATAGAAGTCCCAGGTTGTTTTGGTTTTTGGTTTTTGTTTCAAGATCACAGATTTAATGCCCTAATTCTTATCCTCAAAGCAGCATCAAGCCCAAGTACTATACCCATCTATCTCTGTAAGAGATAAGCCTTATTGGGCTGTCATCTTTACTGTATGTTTTGCATGTTACTCAGGGGCTGTTTCTATACATATACTTTATAAATGGAAGCAGATTAGAAGCAGATTGCCATCACTACACAAAAGAATGGCTCAGAAATTTGAAATGCAATTAGAGAAGGTTGCTAACTTCCTGATAATAATTTTAATAATAATAAATAATAATAATATTTTTAAATATTAAAATTAACTTAAAACCCTTTGGCCTCATGTTGGGCTGGGTAATTCAGTTTATATGGATTCTCTGGTAGGGATTGTAAAAAGACAGGAGAGGCAAAAGCAAGATTTTTTTTTTCCCCTATGGGACATTTCTTGCCAACTAACCATACATTTTTAACTATTTGTATTGGATGCCTCTAAAATTCCAAGTAAGCTTTAACTGTAAGGACAACCTTGGTATCTAAGAGATGCTGAATCCATAGAAACTATCGGATCCCTTTATCTACAGACATTGCATCTCCAAAGACACTGAACTGGCATCTTTCCTAGTTTCTCAAGAGTACACTGATGGTCTCTAGATTATAAATCTGACATCAAAGGGCTTATCTACTATCCAAATAAAGCCAGGTTTCAATTGGAACTTGGATTCTGTCACATTGCAGCTCCCGTGCTGTGCACACATGGCATAATCTAAGCCTCCCATCTGTAGGTGAACAGGACAGTGGTGCCTTTGTAAGAAGGCTGTTGTGAGGATTAAGTAAATTAATTCAAATCAAGTGATTATAATACGGCCTGTGGCAATCAGTCAGTAAGGAGTAACTAAATGCTTACTTATGCCGTCCTTTGTCCCTGTATGACTTTTATCAGGGCAAAGTCCAGCTGCATGGTACACCTCACCCCTTAGCACTGTAAGGTCTTGTCTCTCTGCTTAAAATATACTCGTATCTAAAATCTTCCACCCACGCACATACATCCATAGCTTGTTGGAAAAGTCCAGTATTTCAAATGATCCAATTACCAAATGGTTCTGATTGGGTTTTTTTTTCCCCCTAACAAAAGAGACTGAAGTGTCAGTTTTAAAATGTTTTCACTGCCTTAGTCAAGAGTTCTTATCTGGAGCACCGCATTTGGCACTAAGGGTAAATGCACAACATTGGTCTATTATCGTAAAATGTATGACTAGATCGTGGTTTATATTATATTTATATTACTATATTCTCATGATCCACAAGCTCAGATTTTGATAAAAGCATGTCTTAGCACGATAGGCAGCAAGTAATTTTTCTTAACTCTGTCTACTGAGACATGTCTGGTACATTATGAAACGAAACAACCTTCTCTCTCAAGCTTTAAAGAGCCAAGACAGAAAGCTTTGCTCAAAAACGGCAAATAGCTTCCTTGCTGGTTGTTACCGGTACAGATAACTCACTATCTTGATTGGCATATTGACAGTTCAAGGTATTTCTTAGCCACAGTATAAACTCGGTTCTTAGATCAAATCTACAATGTAACCTCCATTAGCCTCTGATGAGCCCAAGGGTCATGTACATAAGGTTTGCTTGGGTCACAGCCGACAGCCTTTGGAAACAAGCTCTCTTTGCTCTTGCAGGTGCAAGCCACTGTGAAGCGCCAGTGGACGCAGTTCAAGATCCAGTGGAGCCAGCGCTGGGGAAGGCGCCGCCGCCCCACCAACCGTGTGGTTAGTGCTCCTCGGGCTGTAGCCTTCGCTGAGCCAGGTGACCTCCCCATTTACATCTGCCATCAGGAACCAAGGAATCCTCCAGTCAGCAACAATGAAGGCGAGGAGGCTACTGAAATGATCCCCATGAACGTCATCCAGCAAGACCCCTCCGCTTGAATGTGAAGCAACCCCAAACATCCACTGAGCCTTCATTTCCTGGGGGAAAGATAGACCATGCATTTCAAGTGATCCCCATCCCCCCAGGGCTGAACATTTCATTTGTGAAGAAGTATTAAGTGAATTTGTCCATAGTGAATTTGAAGAAAGTTACTCTTGGTACTATTGCTTTGGGAGTCAGTCTAGGAATAGAGTCTCCCAATACAACTTGTGAACGCCATCATTCATCCTGGACTGAGATGACAGTGTTCATAGGAAAGCAGGCAAGGTATCCAAAATGTCACTAAATTGACCTAGTTCAGATAAAGGGTGCTCCTTGTTAATCCTGAGCCATTTGTACCTTTGAGAAATTAAAATCACTCTCAATGTTTTTAATTTTAACACTAGATTTTTAATTAGACTATTTCTGTATTTGGCTATGGATCTGGTTTTTAATGTTTTTATTTCAGTCAATTCCTGTATTACACATTTTACCATCCACATGATGTCAACTGCACAAATAACATGACCTCTGAAAGATGCTGTGTCTTTTATCACATGATCCAATTCACGAGGCAAATGCTGTAATGAATTGATCTGAATGTTGGATGTGCTTTAGTCACTGACATTTATAAATTGGGAGGTCACCAAGAACCTATCGCCAAATTTTTCACAAAACTGCCCCTCCCCAAATTTAATTCTCCATAAAAAAGAATACTCTTTAAAGAGACTTTTCCATTTTCCTAAACTACAGGATTTATAAAGCAAATCACTCCAAGGTTTATAAAGCAGATTACCTCTTACCCTTGGGTGCTATCTAGCAGTAAGAGATAGATTTGTTTACGACTGGTAATTAAAAGACTCCGTACAAGTCCATTAACTGCCTTCCACCCAGCTTCAAAGCTTAACAAGATCCCTGTGTTTTCCAGAAAGACTCAGTGTGGCTAATTACAAATCTGTTTCTAGTTGACCTCTTGTTTGCTGCTATTAGCAAAACAAGAGGGGGGAAACACATTGTAAAAAACTTCAAGTTTAACCACATATTAATTATTCTTAAATTAAAAACAGAGCTTCTCATCAAAACCCACTACTATATCTCTGCACCTCTCTTTACTCCCCTGCCTGAGATCTTCAAAGATCCATAAATAAACCAATACCATCACTGATTTCTGAACCTGCAACAGTAATCAGTTATCATTATTTCATTTGTATGCTAAATGAGGAGCTCCACTGAGACCCTCAAAATCTTGTCTCATCTTTGTCATCTTACGTCACTGCCTTTCAGAGGTGATTTAGCTGTGTAAAGACAGAAGTAACTTGATTCGTTCTGGTTACATACTTGGTGCACCCAGAGAAAATTGTATTTCACTAGCCGACTGTGGACCTTGGATACTAAGAGTCTCCTTTACCAAAATGGAAGGAAGGATCGAAAGGAAGGATTTTTTTTTTTCAATCACAGTGTTACATATTTCCACGTTTTGTTTACAAACATCGAAATCAGTGTATTTCAGGCAGCTCAAGTACAAATGTGACAATGTATCGCTGAAGTGTTTGAGATGTGATTGTGCTTGTGTAGTAGGAGCTGATGAAATCAAACTGACTTTATCATTACATTGCATGTAATACCTAAATTGTGTGAAACGCTTCTGCTGTATACATGAATAAATCAATAAAGAGCATATTAAAAAGGCAAAATGTATATGGGCATATTTTTTTCTAAAGAAATACATTTGTCATCTTTCATTCATTCATTTTTGTCTCTGTTCATTCCGTGCGTCCTTCATTTTCCGCCACCAGCCTACCAGCATTCCACCTTGTTTGTCTTGTGGGAGGGAGAAAGATCTAAAAGCCCAGGTTGGAGATGGCCTACATGAATCACAAGATCCTTCTCTTTATTAGTGTAACCACTTTCAGTCTAACCTGGTGGCACAGCCTCATGCCCTTGATAATATGAAACCATCCATAACTGTCAGTCTGTTATTAGATACATTTGAGGACGATAGCAAAGAAGTCCAGGACAGGGACATATAAAATCATTTCATCCTGTATTGGCTTTCATTATTCTGAAGCCAGACTTGATCTGTCCAACATCACCTCAGGTCATTAGAATTGTTATAATTACAAGTTCTTAATATAATTTGAGAGAAAGATTAAGACTGAATGAAAGATAACTAATTAAATATCATTGAAATGCACAAAGGCCACTGTTAGAAAGATTTTTTTTTTTTCAGATCCAGAAAGCATGAAATGAAAAAACCCTGAGGATTAAGTGAGGACCACTGGGCTCATGAAGGGAAACAATGGTGATTTGTAAACATAGCACCTAAATTTCTGTCTCCTGAGACCTAGGGATCTGTTTAGAAAGGATACACAGAGATGTACCTTTCCCTGTATGGTCCAGAGAACAGAAATAACAGACAGATTTTTGAAAAACAAAACCAATTTCACACTCCATAAATATAAGTCTTCAAGAGAGCAACTTGTATAGCAGTAGCTGCCCATCTCCTTAGATCATCTACTGTTAAAATTTCTCTAAATGGTCCTTTGTGTACAACTGGATATTACGATGCTGAGGGAAGAGAAGGCATTGGGAAAAAAAAGACATGATAAAATATTTATCAGCATGAAGCTGTAATTTGTTCATTGCTCACTGGAACAGATGTTTCATACCCATCCTGTCCTACCATACATTTTAACATTTATCAATAGTGACAACAACTTACTTTCTGGGTCGGGTACAAATCAAGACTTTCTAAGTCCCAAACTTAGCCATTGATATTCTGAGTGTGAAGAAACAAAATGTCATGTGTCGTGGAGACGGTAGCTGGATGTGAGATCTCCTCCCAGTTATCACTCAAAGAGACTCAAGCACCGGAAGTGCTCTCAAAACATCTGCACAAGGTTTTATCTAGGACTAGTTTCCTAATTAACAACATGGAAAACATTGGGTCCCTTCCTCACTGCTTATCACATGACTTAACACTTTGAGGTTTAAAATGAGGTCACTGACAAAAAGTAGAGATGGAAGATCACATTTGAAAAGCCATTGGGTACATGCAGAGATACCCCATTTGTTATTTTAAATGGGTTTAGGTGAAATTAATGTCATAGATAGACAACAGGCATGGAGCATGGGAAAGTGGCTGGAAACCTAAAAAGAAAAAAAAATGATACTATGTATTGGGATGGCAAAGGAAGGGGGAAGAATTTCTAAATCAGGAACTTTAAATACTTTTTTTTGCAACATGAATTAATTTATTTTCAATATTTCCAAATAATCCCCTCCAATGTTGAAGAAAAGCACCTTTGAAACTATAGCTAAGTTAGATCTGAAAATATTTCTAATGCTATATCTTCCTTCACTTAAGTTAGCAATGTGTTTGAGGATTTCAGGTTTTAAGTGTTGGCCAGCTGGCCCCTTATGGTCCTAATCAATGCCTGTTTTCTACTTAAAGAAATTCAATACATTCTATCTAACTTTCCCAGAAGCTCTTCCACTGAGACTCACGCTGGACCATCCCTCTTTCCCTATTGACCAGCAATGCCACCTAATGTCACTGCAGTCTCTGTTGCTGAAGTAATCTATTATCTTTTAATTAGAAAAATTTGACTCCAGATCTTAGACTATGTTAGTGAAGTGTTCAATAGAAATTCAATAAAGCCAGTTAAATGTCTTTCATTAAAAAAAAAAAACAAAAACAAAACAAAAAAAAAAACGTCACAAATAGACCAAGAATTATGTCTCAGTTCAATCCTGCAGACAGGCTGATTAAAGCTAATACACAGATCTCTCACACATGTACCATGCTCCTAGGCACATACTCTGCTACAAAATCCAAAAATATCTACACAACCAAGGGTGTGGGTTGTAGGTTGTAAGGCCGAGTCAGCTCCAACACTGGGCATGACCACTGAGAGAAGTTACCCCAAAGACACCACTCAGAGAATGGGAAAGCACAGGCTGAGATGTGGGAAAGCCAGAGCTGGCTTGGGGGTCCCAGGCCTGTGACAAGGTTGGAGTATGGGATTCTCAGACTCTTGGACATCCAAGCAATGCTGGAAATCACAGAAGAGCAGAGAATGGAGTCAGGGCCCCATAGATTGTGTCTAACCCAGGGGCTGGGGTGGGTGGAGGGAAGGGGACCCTGACTTGTCTCATGGGGCAATTTTCCTTAGCTTGGCAGATGTAGGAGCACAAAGAGGACTTCTATAGATTAGGCTGTGGCTTTGTAGACAAAGGCCTTCTCCATGGCTCTCCACAGTGGATCTTTATGAAAACAGACAGTCCATGGTTCCTAAGAGTTTATTGTCATGGCAGACAATGGATGCATAAAACCATACCCTACTTCTCAGGTGAGCCTGAGATTAAATACCCTTTGCAGGGAGGAATGTCTGGGAAGGGAAGCTTATTGGCTAAGCCCTCCAGGCCCCTAGATACCTACCTCATTAGTATGGATAACTCTGCTTTGGGCTACATGAACATAGGACACATTTTTCATGTGAGAAGCATGGCACATGTTCCAAGTCAGAAATCTGTCAGGGAACTGGGAGTCCCTAAGCCTCAGGTGTGTGCCCACTGACTCTCTGGGTCTTGACCTGCTCTATTTTACCAAACTTCCTGGCATGGTTTTATGCCCCACAGTCAGTCTGTGTGCAGCTAGTATTTTGCTGGATGTGACTTATCCCCTGGGCCAATACACTGTGACATCCATATTCTGTAATGAGCATATGGATATTGAGGGTCTTACAGAGACAATGTATGAAGACACAGAGAAGATAAAAATTATTCAAGGAAACACAGACCATTGTATAAAATAGACCAATAGCCACTAGCTCTTCTACTTTTATAAGAACTGATCCACTCTTTATATCCATTTTAATGATGAGAATACTGTATAACTCGAAGTTGAAGATAGTGTCCACACATCACACTTAGTGGCTATTTTGGTTACTTTCCTTAATACTGCAACCAAATGCCTGATAAGAGTGACCTTAGGGAGAAGGATTGATCTGGCTAATTGTTTTAAAATGAATATAGTCATTGGATTCACTGATATTAAAAATGTGGGGGACACAAAGTTGGGAGGGTCACTTGCTTGGGAGCTGGAGAGGAGTTGGACAGGGAACACATAGATGTGATCAAAATATGAAATCCCAAAGAATAAATTCAAAATAGTATAAATTTTTAAAAATAAAGAATATAACTCATGTTATAGGGAAGGCACCACTGAAGAACCATGAGGAGGGTGGTCACTTTGTGTCTACAGTCTGGAACAGAAGGCACCCAGGTTTCAGGGCAGACTATCAAACCTCAAGGGTTGTTCCCACTGTCCCCCTTCTCCCAGCAAGGCTCCACCTCCTAAATGTTCTACAACTTTCAAAACAACTCCTGAAAACCAAGAGTTAAAACACATAAGCTTGTAAAACATCTCATATTCAAACCACAGAAGTGGCTAACAAACTCCCTAACCAAAGCTTTTTAACTTGGCATTCTTGGATTTTTTTTTTTTTTTTTTGAGTTGAAAAGGATACCAAAAGATCATCTCCTGCCGGTTGACAGAATGGAAGGAGTTGTCTGCAGCATGTAGGATTTGGGGCAAAATTGCCTTAATTTGGGGGGGAGGGTCTATAGATTATATTCAAATACAAAAACTCTAGATTAAATGTCTATGCAGCTGAAAAGTTTGCTTCTGGGACTAGGAAAATACATCAGTGGGAAAACATGTATTCTATACAAATATGAGGAACTAAGTTCAGATCCCCAGCACCAATGCCAAAGCCATTCATGACTATAGATGCCTGTAGTCTCAACACTGGCTGGAGAGCGGTGAGCACAGATGGGATTGATGGAGCTTGCTGCCCAGTCAATCCAGTCAGAAAACAGGGAGTTCCAAGTTGAGTAAAATGCTCTTCCTCAAGGGAGAAAGTTGGAGAATGATAAAGCAGAATACCCAGCAAGTTCCTCTGATCTTCAAATGTACACGCAGGTGCAAATGTGAGTGCACACACACACACACACACACACACACACACACACATGAATATACAATGAGTACACACACATACAACTTTTTCCAAGTTTTCTTCTGTTCTCACACATTGTTTACAGCCTTCTCCATTTTGAACATGGCCTTTATGCATATATTTGGGAAATAAAACATTTTGGGAAACTTTCCATGATCTGTCAGTGAACATAAGGCACTTACTGAAATCTTGGGTTAAGAAGACAGAGATGCATTTAGTGGTTTTTGGAGCATTATTGGGGCCTAAATGTAAACGATGGTGAAGAATGTGACTGCTCTTCCACTTAACACTGTAAAGGGTGATTGTCTTAATTAATTTTTAATTGCTCTGAAGACACTATGACCAAGGCAACTTACAGAAGAAAAAGTTGATTTGGGATTTACAGTTTCACAGGGTGAGAGTCCATGACCATCACACCAAGGAGCATGGCAACCAGCAGGCAGGCATGATACTATAGCAGTAGCTAAGCTCACATCTTGATCCACAAGTATGTGGCAGAGAAAAGTAACTAGGAACTGCATGGGCTTTTAAAACCTCAAATGCCACCCCCAGTGACACACTTCCTCCAACAAAGCCGTACCTCCTAATCCTTCCTAAACAACTCCACCAACTGGGAGGCAATTTGTAGGACTGAAAGGACAGCATAGTTTCTGGTTGAGCACTGGCTAGAGATGGCTGGAGACCCAGCAGGTTGGAGACCCCACAGGTTTCCCTGCAAGGGATGGCATACATTTTACCATGCTCCCAGACTCCAGACTTGTGACAGAAAGCCAAAGACCTCCATCCATCCATGCCTTTCAGGCACGTAGGACAATGCCACTAGCCCCTCCACAGGTAGAGTGTGTGACTACAGGCCACAGAGTCTCAAAACACATCTCCATATTAATGAGATACCTAAAGGCCAGAGGGTGTAGCCAATTAAGCTTTCCTTCCCAGACCCTCCTCCTTGCAAAAGGTATTTAACCTCAGGCCTGCCCTGAGAATACAGGGTATAGCTTCATCCTTTTTCCACCATGACAATAAATACCTTAAGACCATAACCTATTCCTCTTCTTTCGGACCCGCTGTGGGGAACCACGGAGAAGGTTTTCTAATCTCCCTCTGATGACCTCTCTATGCTTCCAGCCACAGAGGCCAACTCAAGCAAGCAAGCTGAGCCAGCCAGGGCTTAGTCAAGTGAGTTGCTGCAACCAAGACTCTCATCCCCCTCAGGAGGCAGCCAGAGCATCTCCCCCGCTTTGGCTGCCAGCTGATCTAGCCTGTATGCCCCAACTTTGGTCACCCTTCAACAGCCTCCCAGCAGTGCCTGGGAGCCCAAGAGCCTGAGAAACAACTGGTTCCTGGCCTTTTAGCCCTGGGACTCCCAACTCAAGAGCTCTGGCCCCAGGCAGGACCTCAGACTGTGTTCCCTCATCCCCGGAGCAGGACCCACAGCCTCACATAGCCCAGCGTCAGTCCTGCACCAGTGTGGAGTGAACACAGCCAACTTTCATTGCCTCTGTCCCTCTGAGCAGTGGCCCTAGACCCTTTGGGGGTGGCAGACGTAGGACCCACAATTCGACCCAACAGTGGACCCACGTACACACTACAACCCCACAGCAATTATTCAAATGTATGAGCCTATTCTTATTAGGTGACATTCTTATTAAAACTATCACAGTGATAAAGAAAGGTATTCTGAGTAAGGAAATGGAAAGGATAGCCAAGATGAAAACCTGGTGAGAGCAATGAATCCCTTTCTGGGAATCAGCCCTGAAGGAACTATAGAATCTGAGAGGACACAGTCATTTCAATAATTAGCTCATTAGTTAAAAAAAAAGAGAGAGAGAGAGATCACCTAATGGGAGAAAAGTAACACAAATAAGAAAAGATTAAAAACAAATAAAAAAAAAAAACAAAAAAAAAAACAAAGCTTCATGAGTCAGCCTGCATTTGAGGAGGGAAAGGAGGGCTAAGGAAACCAGGCCAGCTGAGACCGAGTGCAGGAAAGAACAGGGTAGAAGACAGATATTCAGTGTGTACTTACACTTCAATTCTCTCCAGTGCTGGGATCTTTCCTTCACACCAAGTCCAACTGTTGCTTCCACTGTTCACGAGATTCTCTCAAGACCTCAAGGACCCAAGCAGTTCACATGAACAAATTCACACTGAGCAGCTACCCAGGACATCCATGGCTCTTCTTTTTAACTCCTAATGAACTGGTGGGTTATAGCTTGGAGTAGTTTTTCCATCATAACGTTTTATTTGCAAAGTCTCCTATGTGTTCAGGTTGAAGGTTTCCTGGTTGACTGGCCATAGAAGGAAAGACCAAGGGTAGCTTCACTTTCTCAGTCTCCTCCTTTATTTGCCTTCAGTTACCAGAACTGGCAAAATCAAACTCTGCCATCTAGTCATTCCCCAATACATGGTAAAGACCACCAAGAGGAGCGTTCAGAACAAGCTTATTAGAAACTCCAAAAGAGAGCTAGCAGACGAGGAAGCACACCATCTGCCAGTACTCAAGAAACACTGATGAGTCCAGAAAGATACAAAAGATCTGTTGAAGGGCTTAAATGGAACTGCTTACAACATATAAGGAAAATAGGGGCTCAAATAATAAATAAATAAACAAACAACCCCAGTGGGACGATAGGCTATGAAAATGAAATAGCTGAAGTAATACAAGAGCAGAAATAAATAGTATTTAATTAATAGCATGGGCACAACTTTAAAATGAATTAAACGAAATAGAAAATCAGGTTTTTAGACTCTGCAAGAATAAAATTGTATTTTAAAAGTAGAATATAAAACTTGAGAGACAGAGATGGAAGCTTCAATATCTGCACAAAATGGGTCCTAAAAATAACATTAAAAAAGAAAATAGAGCATTGAACACATTTATTAAAAAGTGATGTAAAAATCCCCACAACTTGATTGAGAAAAATGGTAGGAAAAAGGCAGTTAGTAGAAAAAGGAAAACAAAATATTCCATATTCTCTCACAGACGCACAACTCATATTTAAAAGTATAAAAGCCAAAGTCTAATGTAGGGAAGCGAGAC
This sequence comes from Mastomys natalensis, assembly GCA_021653895.1. Taxonomy (NCBI): domain Eukaryota; kingdom Metazoa; phylum Chordata; class Mammalia; order Rodentia; family Muridae; genus Mastomys; species Mastomys natalensis. The sequence goes on from JAJTUV010000177.1 coordinate 2,775,213, forward strand.
TAACACGGGGCATTAAGGAAACAAGAAACAGTTAATAGAGGAGAGACACGGGCAAATTATAAAAGGCCACAATGAATCTACTGTTTGGTAAACAAAAAATTAATGAAAAAGGTGAAAGACACTAAAAATGATTTATTGAAAGATTTCCAAATAAATGCAAATACTAAAACTCTTCATCATGTTAATAAGATCGAAGCAAGGAGAGGTCAACATGGCAGACATGAAAAGTTTCCTCTTGAAAAGGAAAAATAGATGTGACTTAGGAAGGAGTGTGAGTAAATACATAATGGGTCCTCAGACATGCAAGATCATCATAATGACAAGCTGGTGGTCATGCTCACCAACTAACAACAGAGAGGTTAACTATGGGAAAATAAAACAAAGCCCTATAGGCAACAAGAGGTACTAGAAAACACAGAAGGAAGCTGAAAACCAAATGGAGAGGAGGTCGGATGTGGCAGGAAAATAAATAAAAGGTTCTGTCATTATATGAGTAAATATAATAGTAGACAAAAAGAAATTTAAAGGACAATGTGTTAGTCCACTCAGGCAGCTATAACAATATACTATGGGCTACATAGTCTACACGCAAAAATGTATAGCTTATAGTTCTAGAGATTTGATTTCCAACATCAAGATATTCAGCAAAGTCAATGTCTTAGGAAAGCCTGCTCCCCACAGCTTTTCCATTCCTTGACATGAAGAAAAGAGGGTAATGGAATTCCCTCAGGCCCTTTTTCATAAGGACACTATTCTGGTTATGAGGTAGGTGCTTTCATGGCTAGATTCTGCCTCAACACATGAATTCTGAGAGGCACAAACATTCAGACAACATCACATAAAAATGGAAATTATATCCTAGCAAAGGTAATAAGTGTATGGAAGACTTATAGCCACAATAAACCCATATATGCCCAAAACTAATGCTTCAAATTACATCAAGCAGCATTAAGGGTACAATGGATGAAATCAATGCTGTAACAGACGGTGTTCACATGCCTGTTTCAGAAGCTGCTCGTCGAGCAAATACGAACAGTGTTATAATGTACAAGGAAAAAAAGCTATCAATCTCAAGAAATTACAAATATATCACGTAGTATGCTTCACATAGAGAAAACAGTCAGCCCTCCTAAATATGCACAGAATGTTCATAACACAACCATATTTAAGAACAAAATATAAGTTGTAAAGGATTACAGTCACACCAACGATCTGTAACCATGACACAACAGAATGTAAAAATAACTACAAAATTAAAGCTTAAATAATCCAATGTTCAAATATTTCTGTATAATGTTAATTTTCCAAGAATATACATATATATGTATATTTAATTACTCTCACTATCCTGTAGGTTTTCTATTTTGTGTTTAAACTCTATTCTATAATGTGTGTGTGTGTGTGTGTGTGTGTGTGTGTGTGTGTATGGGTGTGTGTGTCCCAGAGGCAGAGAGAAAGGGAGGGAGAGAGAGAGAACAAGTCTGAGATTTATACATTGGTGTAAGCGCAGTACAGTGCACATAAGAGGTAAAAGGCCAACTTTATTGAATCAGTTCTCTTTTTCATTTTTATGTGTCTTCTGACAATTGAATTAAAAAAGTCAGCTATCTCTCAGGTCCTTTCCTGTTTTAAAAAAATATAAAGATCTAGACTTATTTCTAAATTTTATTTGTTTATTTATTCATGGGGTTTGTGTGAGTGTATGCCCAGCCATGTGTGGGCACAGGCATATAAGCCAAAAGAAGGTACTAGGTACCTCAGGGCTGGAGTGGCAGGGCTTTGTGGGATGTGTTGGTTTGTTAAGTATGTGCTGGGATCAAAATTCTGACCCTTATAAGTGAACTCCTAACATCTGAGCCAAGCACACTATGGTTTCAGCATTGTTATTACTCCAATGAATGCACTGTTGGCAACTTTAAACTTATGGGTCAGGCTTACTACATAGAAAGAAATCAAACATTGGTATATTTAAGAAGAAAAAGAAGTTGACCAATAGAGTCGAAACAAAAGAAGAAAAATTTTGTTGATTTTGAAATTTTAAGGAGAAAACATTGGAGTGTGGCAACAAAACTAAAAGAAATAAAATATTTAAGGTAATATGATGCCTGGGGCTGGAGAGATGGTGCCACATTCTTTAAGAGGACCTGTATTCAGTTCTCATCACCCATGTGGTGGCTCACAGCCATCCACAACCCAGTTCTAAGTGCTCTGACCCTGTCTTCAGACCACTACAACATCAGACATGAATGTGGTTCACATATACACATGCTGAAAAAGCATACTTATGCACATAAAAATAAAAGACTTAAAAATATGATAGCAAGATAGGAAAAGCACTATTCAGCAATCCTAAATCTTATTTTTAAGTAAGAGATACTCATAAATATTTAGTTTCAGCATCATATTGTTCATAAGTAATGTTAATTTGACCTTTGAGAAAATCTATTGAAGAAGAATTTAAATGAGATTGTTCAAGGAAAAAAGAAATAACTATTATTTTAAGACTAATAGAGGGGTGAACAATTAATATACAACAAAGAGTACAAGACAATATGGCCACTATGACATTGGCATGTTCATTGATAACCATCAATACACACAAAAAATTAAAACAGATTAAAAAACTAATTTTCTAAATATATATATGGAAAAACATAAACCAAAACTAGAAATATTGCATAAAATAGTAAAATAACTACAGCCTTAAATGACTTGACTGATATATCCTATCAAATATATTTAGAAATAGTTCATTTCAATCTTATAATAGTTTCTGGATATTCAAAGTATTCCACTTGTATTATTAAGGGATTAGCAAGTCAGAGAGGCAATAAGTTTTCCAATAGTTCTAGAAAAATGTACCTGCATAATGGGGCATGTGATAATGGTAATCCCACACAGATGGAAGCCCTCAGGGCTAAGAATGTCTAACTGTAAAAAGAATCTGTATACTTAGAATGCAAAAAGAAATGCTTTTAGCAGAGAAGTATAGCTTGCACACATATCATAGGTCAAATCCATCTTTCTGTTGTCTACAGTAAAATCACCTTATTTTCAAAGATAGGAACCACCTTAAACTTAAAGGATATCCAAAGCAAATATAACTAGGAAGCAAGTGGGTGTCACAATCAAAATCACATCAAACCCACACCAAACCTGTTCCAATTTTGTCTAGAATACATTCATGTGGACTTCAGAAATGCTGGATTTTCAACCTCATTGGCAATTGAGTACACAAAGCAACTGAACCACGTGCACAAAATATTGTGCTTAGTCAACAGGGGGAACTATGAACAAGAATTCCTGGAAAAATACCCTTTTACAAAGGTTGATTGGCTTATTAAAATCTCGTGACTTTGGAGAGTTTTTAATTTCCATCCAGAAACTAGAGACAACCTAGATGTCCCTCAGCTAAAGAATAGATAAAGAGAATATTTTACATTTACACAATGGAGTATTATTCAGCAATTTAAAAAAAAAAATCACAGAATGAAATTTGCAGGTCCAGAGCCTAATTACCTTGAGATATCTCTGTCCCATAAGGTGTGATTCCTTGCCCACCTCTGTATCCAACCTAATACTTTGAAATGTATTACCTTGGCATCTTCCTTTCTTCCTTTCTCTCTCTTTCTTTTTTCTTCTTTCTTTCTTTTCTTTCTTTCTTTCTTTCTTTCTTTCTTTTCTTTCTTTCTTTCTTTCTTTCTTTTCTGAGATGGAGTCTCATCATGTAGCCTTGGCTGACTTGGAGCTCACTGTATACACCAGGGATGGCGTCAAATCCACAGGGATCTGCCTAATTCTGCTTCCTAAGTGATGTGACTATAGGTTTGTATCACCATACCTAGCCCTTTGATGTATCAAGTAACCAAACCCTATCCTCTAACATGCAAAGTGCAAAAAATGCTATCAGATAGCACCCAAGACCTGTAGTTGAAATTACTCGACCTCCCTGTAAACTCTACCAATATATTTTTAAATATCTTGACTTATTGGTGTTTTATGTGCTGAAGAGACACCCAGTCTTCGGCCTTTGCCTTTGGTTGCCTCCCAGAACTTGTACATAAGACTCTGTTGCTAAAGACACAAGATACTTTAGGTATTTAAAGGAATTGAGGTGAAACTGACCTAGAGACAAACCTTCTGCCTGAGAACAAACTCTTCTAGTATCAGAAGTTGCCACTTGCTGCTAAGTGAGACAAACAGACTATAATCCTCCCCAGTTGTGATGCCTACAACTCACAACAATAACCAGCACGAAGACATCTCCAAGGGTACAACAGTGGTACCTAATCAACAACCATCTAATTGTAATTAAGGCCCAGGTAATAGAGAGTTCATGCATGGTACTGCAAACTGAGCCACCAACCACTGGCTAGTGAGCTCGTGGAGTCTAGGAAAAAATTTACACCTGCCACTTTCCTAAACCAGTACAACTGCTGATTCTAAATACTTGCACTTATACCCACAGACAAGTGTAGCTCTCAGCACTCATCAGATTTCGAAGCAGACAGAAACCATTATAAAATATACAACTAGTCAAAATGCAGAGAACAACTAATTATCTGTGAGTTGCCCAACCCGTTGGTTCCTCTAAACATAATCCATCCCTCTAAGACTTAAGGAGTATCATAGAATGGACAGAAAGATTGTAAGATGCAGAGTACCAGGGTGTCTGCTGCTAGGTAGTACCTTTTATAGATTATAAAAAGCCATACTGATGAAAACTCAAAAATACTATCACCTAAACAAATCCTGCAAAATGGCAACACTAGTTGATATACCGATGCAGATGGGGAAAATTTCACAAGATCACAAGCCCTAGAGAAAGAGGTATAAGCAATTAATGGCTGCTGAGAGTGGAAATCAGTTTTCTCCAGGGTGCCCCCCACCATGGGTCATCCAATCCCAAGTGGTCGGCCTTAAACACATATCCATATGACTAAATGGACTCGTGTGTGTGTGTGTGTGTGTGTGTGTGTGTGTGTGTGTATGTGTGTGTATGTGTGGCCTTACCTTCTCCCTGGGGTCTGTTGGCCACCAGTCCACAAGGACAAGGCAAGCAGAGTCAATGGAGAGCCCCATTAGCACAATGGAAATGACTACCAGGATCAGCTTCAGACAGGCAACTCTCATGTTTATTCAGGGTGAATCAAGGGCTATATAGTTTTGGGGATGTGGTTAGGAATTTCATTAAATACAGTTTAGGGTACCACAGAATGTCTCATTTGCATGGAGAGGCATTCCAGAAATTCTGGGTGCTTGTTGTTCTTATCAGGAGAAAGGAAACTGAACTTGTTATCTCAAAGGCTACAGGCATTCCACAGGTATAGTGTATGGGAGTTTCAGGCTCCCCAGAGAAGGTCAGAGAAGGGAAAGTCCTACTGGTAAAGGGAGTCCCCATTTTTTCAACAAGCTCAGAAGAGCTATTCAGACATGGTAGACTTTGACCTTAATTATCAGGGTTCCCCCCCCTCTCTGTGTGTGCGTGTGCACGTGTGTGTGTGTGTGTGTGTGTGTGTGTGTGTGTGTTGTCTGTGTCTGTGTCTGTGTGTGTGTGTGTGTAAGAGAGAAAAACTAATTTTAAAAAGGTGATAAATTTGAGAGGAAGTAGGTAGGACAGGGAAGCAGTTGTAGGGGAGAGATAATGGGAAAAATTTTGTAAATACAGAACTCGTGTATGTAATTCTCAAGATATTTAAATTTAAGAACATTGATGGAGTATCCATGCAATATAATTCCATGCATTCCTTAAAAATGAATGTTTCTATGATTTTCTTCAATAACTAGTATTCAAGGGAAAGCAAATTTGCAAGCAATGTTGTGATTTGAATGTGAAATATATGCATAGGCTCTCATTCGGTCCCCAGCTAGCTAGTGGCAATGATTGAGAAAACTAAGGGACGTTTAGGGCATAAGATCTTGCTGGAAGAAGCAGCTCACTGAAGGCAGGCCTTAGGGCTTTCTACCCTGGCTTTGCCTTTTGCTAGTAGAGTGTTTCCTGGGCATGCATGTTCTATAGCCAGGCAGCCTCCTAGTCCTGCCCTGTGCCTTCCCTGACTGCTGCCTTGTCTTCTCTGCCATGATGGACTCTGTCCCTGAGGAACTAGAAACCAAACTAAACACTTTTCATTTTTAAAAAGGAAAAGAACAAAATAGAAGCAAATCAAGAACATAGATGAAAAAATTCACCCACAGTCAGGCAGAGACTACAGAAACCAAAATATAAGAAGTCTGAAAAAGCAACCAGAGCTACCCTATGGCTTAACTGGGTTAACAAGAGAACCTGAACATTACTAACAGAAGCCAAAATGGGCAAAATAATAGAATCAAGCTCGAGTGGCTGCGTCTAGTAGCTCTAAGTATGTTGTAAGACTGAGGGAGAAATAGAGGCATAGTCAGAAAGGCAAACTAGAATCCTGCAAACCTCTGCTCCTCCATAAGGCAATGAGAACACAGATCACAAATATGGTAAAAAAAAAATTTTTAATTAATTAAAAAAATAAAAACAAAAATAAAAAAAATATTCAACATCTTTAGAAATCTGGAAATTAAACAAAAACCAAAAGTAACTTTGGTGTTGGTAGCAGATGAAAACGCAAAATCTAACTAATAGCCTGTGTTCATTACCCTCCGACATCACTCAGAGTCACTGGTGGTGACATAATCACTGCGTTTGTTAAATATTCAGATCCCTGGGTTCAACTTGAGTCATTGGAACTGGAATAGCTGGGGAGGGGGGAGGATGTAAATATAAACCTCAATCTGGTTGCTTCTCAAATGGTAATGGGCTGGGGATGATCAAAACCTTGGCTGAAGGGGTAAGTAGGCTGTATCTGAAATTCTGTTCTTTTAAATCCCCGGGATGCTGCAAGTGCACTAAGTGGTTATATAAATGCATATGCCTGCAAAGAAGTGGATGCATCAGAAGTATGAGGCAGGGAGCAGGATATTACCTGCAGCTAAATATTCATTGTTTTCCAGACAATGACAAATACCTTTTCACAAAACTACAAAAATGCCCTGATAAATTTTCACTATTTACTTTATTCCAAACCTTTATACGCCCAAAAGGTCGGGAGGATGGGGGTGCGTGTTTATTATTCCTTGAAACTGGATGAAAAGAAGTTCATGCTCATTTTCATGTTATTCAAATCACATTTGCAATCAGCCCCTAAATTCTTACCTTGTCTCTTTACAATGGTAAACAACATTCACATTGTTCATGATAAAATGATAGTAATCAGCCGCCAGGATTGATGTCAGAAAGTGTTTGCTTTAAAAGGAAACTTTCTTAGTAGAAAAAGGAATAAGCCCATATTTTGAAATTCTTCAGATGAGTCCATTCAACTCAGGACTTATAATTTACAAAAGATGGGTGATTAGATGGGTGATTTGGGCCGTGAGTGTACCTTAACTGTCTCCTCGGCATGCAGAAAGCTCTGGGTTTGAATCCAGCACCGTAGGGCATGGGGGTACACTTCCAGAATCCCAACACTTGAGAACATAAAGGCAAAGGGATCACTTGTTCATTAGCAGTGTCATAGAGAGTGTAAGTCCACTCTAGGAAACATGGGATAACTCTCCCTCTCTACCAAAAAAAAAAAAAAAAGGAAAAAAAAGTGTGACCTTCTTGTTGAGAACAAATCTAGTGTTTAGGCTCGGGGTCCTGTTTGTAGTACAAACATCCCTACATTAACAAGATGCTGCATTCAGAACTTCCACACCAACAGATTGCTCTACCAGAGGGCTCCAATGAGTGGTTACAATATTTGTTCACAGGACTCCGCTATCCAGGTACGAATTTACATATAGTGTACTAAGTGTTTCTAAAACTATATTTGATATCACCACCCACCTACAGCTGGGTGATGTTACAATTGACAAAGACTACTTCTGAGATTGTTTTAGAAAGAACATTTTTTTTAAGTTTTTAATTTCTACTTGTAGAAATACCTAGACTCCATCATATCCAGTTCTCTGTGTCATAGGCAGATTGGACATTTTCTAGGCCCCTGTGGACAGATGTGTTACTGCTTGCCACTGGCTTAGGAATGGAGAATGATGTATGTCACACTCAGTTCAAAGTACTAAGAAGCTTTCTATCCTGACTCTCTACTGAAGAAATTCTAAAAGTCACAGCATTGTAATAAAAGGTGGCAGAGCCCTAATAACCTTGTTTTCCAAGAGCAGAGCCCCCACCAAGCCTTCAGTGACCATTCACATAAGAATAAAACTTTGTTACATGCAAATCCTGATAGCTAACTTGCTACAAACAGAATTAATAAGTAGGATTTGGGGATTTGGTTGGCTGGTTTTACTTTATATATTTTGTTTTGAGACAGAGTCTCACTCTGTAGCCCAGGCTAACCTCATATAGCAGTCCCCTTTTTTGAGCCTCCCACCTACAGGGATTACATACATGAACCTCTACATCTGGCTATACCTACATTTTAAAAAAAATCTTTGGGAACACGTGATATTTTCAGATGTAAGGCACTGTGCTAATTGCTAGACATTGGGTAGCCCTAAGGATTCCTTCCCACTGTCTAATTCCAACCCCAGAACTTCCAATAAGTCAGCCTATCAATTTGATGAATGTTATGATAATCAGCAGCTGCTCACACTTGGACAGACAATTATCGTAAATATGTTGTGTGTGAATGAACGTGCTTTAGGAAAGAACCCACGAATATTTTCACTTCATGGAACCACTTTTATTACATTCACTTTGTAAACTGGGTTTTTCCCTACGTTGGGAAATGTTTGAAACTTCCTTCTCATTCACAAGGATGATGTCACCTTGTGAATCAGATGTTTACAATAATATAATAATCACAAACTCCACATTTCTCTCAACCCAAAACGTCTTCTTTCTGTAGTGCCTTCAGAAAGAGAGGTGGGTGGGGAAGGGAGAAAGAGAGAGAGATTGAGCAGAGAGACTGCAGCTATAGGATGTGAGATTTTAACAGTTTTCTCTCCTACTCACCCTAGCTGACATTTCTGACCCCTCCAGGGTTGGTCTTAGGGAAGGCAGGAATAAGAGAGACAAAGGCACTTTGCCTGAGGTGCTTCTCTAGCTCGCATTCCCTCTGTTTTTGCAAAATATACTGTTTGCTGTGAGGTTTTTGGAAATTCGACCTAAGGAATTTCTAACCTCTGTCACAGGATCCTGTCCAAAGAAGAAACCTTGCTCTCTTAGCTGCCATGTCTGGAGACACCCTCTCCAGCAGCTTGCCTCCTTGTCACCTGCATTGGGTTCCCATGTTAGGTTCCTGGAGAGTTGTCGTTTCTGCCACACTTAACGGAAACCCTTTCCACCTGCTGCCAGGCAGAAGTAACTCTGGTCAGTCTCAAAGTCACAGCCTTCTCAGTGAACAGCAGAATCGGCGATTGCTTCAGCCTTGTTGGGCGTTTCAAGTTCTCTTCTATGGGTGCTCTTTCTTTCCACTTCCATAATCCAAACAAGCACTTGCACTTTGGATTATAATTAGAAGATAGTATCCATCCACATTCTACCATTGGTAAGAGCAGGGGAAAGCAGGGGAATGCTTAGCAATGCTTAAAAACAAACAAGCAAACACCCTCCCTGAGCCTCTTTACCTCCGTTTTTTTATCCCCTCACGTAGAACAATATTGGGAAAATTAGCTTATAAATTCTGGAGACCTCCAGTGTAGATCTTGCCTCGTGTGTTTACAGTTTATGTAAGGATGTCAGAACCTAACATTGTCCTAACGCATTGTGGTGTCACAGAAAAGACTACTATTTTGACATTCTAGTATTGTAATCCTAAATAACAAATATGTATTTGAATTACACAGAATTATTATTGAGGTGGAAATTGGTATAAGAAAAACAATACTGCATTTGAATGTAGTTTAGCTCACTTGTACCTCACCAGTTAGCAACTGTGCATCGTGCTGCTCATATATCTAATGCAGACAATGTCTAATTGCATATTAATTATGTTACATGATAATAACTTTATTGACTCATTGAGGAAAGTCAACAAATCAATTTCATTTTTTTTCTCCTCAATTTCTGTAGAATATATACTCTATTTGCTGGTTTTCCAAAAACATTAGTTATGAATTAAATAACAATAGATAGCCTTACACAGACTTTCTACTTCAAATCTCCTAAACACACCAGCTTGCTTTTGCGTGACAAAGCTTGAGATGTAAATAGATAATTAAGATGAATGTTTTCTGTTCAGATGAACTATTCCTAGCTGTTAAAACTTAGTAGAGGTGGTAAAAAAATAATTATTCAGCACTCAGTTATTTTCCTGGTGACTTGTGCTCCGCACAATCTTCTCGCCAGCAAGAACGCACGAGGGCACACAGGATCCTTCTGCAGCAAGCTTTATTACCATGAAATGAGGAAGACCCTGAACCCAAAAATGGCACCGGTTATATAGGCCTCACGGTGGCGTGTCTAACCCTGGTTGGCTGCTTGCTCATTTCCCCAAGTGACGCCACGAGATAGGCAGTGACTTGGCGCGACACTTTACCTCAGCGCATGCGCACATAGCTTGTTTACAAAGTAGGAGCACAGGATGTCAGTGCCATCTTGTAATGGCGAGCGCTGCAATTGTGCTTTCGGCCCTCTACAGTGACTGAGGCATGTACCTGAATAAGATAAGATTCATCCTGAATAAGATAGGATTATCTGTGTTTAATTTTTTGAAAATTTACAATACTTTAAGATCACTTAAGATTCAATTCAAAGCTCTGCGGTCAGATGTTAATGATTACATTTATAGGGGTGGTTGTGCTAAAAATGTGTTTGTCAAGTTCCGGAGATCGCCATTAAAGTGTATAAATTATTTTTGTCCCCAAGATGTTAAAATTTTCACATTTGTAGGCATTCTGGGTCAGTAAAATAAATAAAAATTGATTTGAAAGGCTTATTTATTCATGCTGTGTGCATATCTATAGCTTTACAGATTATTTTTTGTCATATGCAATCCACAATCTTACAGATTAAATAGAATTAAAAGCAGGTTGAGAACTATAACAGATGAAAACATTGCTTCGTCTCCCTTCTAAGAATGAATCGACTATCCGAGTGTATGTTTAGCTCACAGCCAACAACTACAAACTCCTTATGGTCCATCCATCATTGGAACTGAGCATATACTTTCTGTAGTGGCCCTGACCAGTACATAAATGACATTGAATTTCTTTAATGAAAAGGCTAAAGCATCAGACATGAATGAGAAAAGTTCACAAAAGCATAAAAATCCTTATAGATTTTTGCCACTATTTCAGTCTTCATAGTCATCTCATGTTTAATACAGTAGTATGTTTGAAGCTCCTTCATCTCCATTATCCAAAAAATATCCTTACAAATGAAATAATGTCTTCACATATTTCATTTACCTTCTCTTGGCAGTTACTGAGTTTTGTCATTGCAGTAGCAAATGTACCAAAAGACTCAAGAGTAAATAGTTTTTAAGCAGGTATACTTGACCAAGTATTTCTTAAACATGAGCACGTTGGTGAATCACCTAAATGCTAGGCAAATACGGGTTCTTAGTCATCAAGTCCCCATTTATATTTCATCCTATTTAAATCACTTTTCATCTACAAGAGGAAAAAAACTCAACATAATAAACTAGGACCATGAGCCAAGAAAACAGAATCCAATTGTTTTCAAATTGTTTTTCCTAAACAATAATACAACTAAAACCAATTTTCAATTTAACAAAAAAAAACTTCTACTTCAGTTAAATTAATTATTAGTTGACAAACAGTTACAGGATGCATTTAACTTCATAATACACTCTCACAGAAAAGCATCCTGCATGCTTGTGCATACTTGGCACAGGTAATTTCAGTATTTATGGCAGCTCTTCCTGAAACTGGTAAATTATATAGTGCCTCCTATTGGCCAAAGATAGTACTGTACAACAAGCTCTTACCTACTCTCCGGTTGGCCAAATCTAGGATACTACAGGATGCATTTGGAGTCTGGGTGTCAATTGAATCACTTGACATAAAACTCAATTCTTTGGAAAAATAAGAAAACTTAAATTTTGTGTCTCTTTATTTATATCTGAGCCAACTTCCCTGTCCTGGCCCAAAGTTATTTTCATGCCTTTAGCCTACTTCCTTGTTCTAGCCTAAAATTTAGATTCCTGCCTGAAATTACTTCTTTGTTCTAGCCTAAGATGTAGATTCCTGTCAAGTAGCCCATTTCCTTATCCTTCGCCCATGTCAGATTCTTGCCAAGCAGCCCCAAAGGCTCTCTGCCTTTCTCCCTATTTTATTTCATAAACAAGACTGAGCCTGTCTTAGATCATTCTGACAAGAATGCCTTCCTTGTCTTCCAAGAATGCCTGTTGTGGAATATGCATTATCAAAAACAATACACTTCTGTCTTAGGTTGGTAAGGCTCTGTGCAGAATCTTACCTGTCCTTGGCTTGCCAGGCTGTTAATTTAATAACTCTGTCTGGGGGTTCATTTTCAGCTTCAAGCCATGTACTTTGGCTGCCAACATGTTGATGTTGTTAAAGACAAGCTTTAACATGATAGGCAGGAATAAAAGTATTCCCAGGACAAAAAGGGCTAGCATCGATTTAGCTATATATGCCATTCTTTAAGCTTGACCAAAATAGAGATACTGACCTCAGGCCATGGGTAATTTTATTAGCATTATCTACCACATCAACGCTCAGCAGAGCAGCATTCTTTAAATTCATAAGCTCACTATGCAAAGTTAAAACATCCAGAGAGGTGTTACAATTATGTCAAATACACTCAAGTGTCTTTAAACTTTTTCCTAATTATAATGATTACCACTGAAAATTTTAGAACTAACTTGAATCCAATGGTATTTGGCATGACACTCGAGATGGCTCCCTACTCTTAAACTCTGAACCTCCTTCCAACAATTTGAATAGGATAAAGAGTATCAATCTGTTCTTCCAAATACCTATCTAAATCCTCTTGAATATTCAACACATTAGTAACACTTTTTGCTAAATGATTAACAAAAGTAGGTGACTCAACTTCTTGTGTCAAAGCAATTGCAGAAGCAGTGGTGCTAGCAATTAATGTAATTAAAGCTGTTATACCAGCAATAATCAAGCCCACTACCATCTTGCTTCTGCTTAAAGTCTGACTCACTTCTTCCAGTACTTGCAAGCTTTTTTCAGAAGACCAAGATTCTGTGATACTCAGGGCAATAAAACAAAAGATGGTTAATAGACCTCTATAACTGACATGCCAGATTTCAACACACTAACACAATTAGAACATGTACAATCAATGCAGCATACATTAAATACTGTGGAAGAAGTAAAAGTAAATTTAATATGACAATTAAAAGAGCCTTAACACATGTACTAACACTTGTTTTAAATCCAGAACCTGCCCCAACTTTATCTTTTGTTAACATAACATCATAGAGAACTGCAGCTAATTTCCAAATATGTCTCTGAAAGTATCCAGAACCAGACTTCCAAATGAAGACTGTTATTTCCAATATTTGATTGACTTCTAGACCAGTCCATGATTGAGTGCGAATAACTGGTCACTTTTAAGGACCATTCAAGAGTCATTATAACTTCTCTTTTTGATCTCTCTGTTCCACAAGGTCTAAAACTTGAGGCAAGGCAGCTTGTCCCATCAGGGGTACAGGTAAGCAAAGGTGGGTTGGGAATATATGTTCAATACAGTTTCCCAATCACCATTGTCAGGGCACTCAGCAAGCTCACAGATCAGCATCATTCTTTGGCCCAGCATCAACATGTCTCACTCATCATTCTGTCAGCCACCATGCTCCTTCAGCATACTGTAGAAAAAACACAAACATACCCTCTTCCCCATATTAAATATCTGATCAGGATCATGCTATATGCCAGTAACTGGATTTTTCCTTTTCACCTATGCATAAGTATGCTTAGTTGTAGAGTACCATAGACCCTCAGCAGAGAGTTCCTTGGCATCCAAAATTTTTTTAAAATATAAAATAAAAAGAACATTAATTAAATAAATTTGTTGTGTATGGGAATATATCTCCCCTTTTTTTATTTTATGAAGATACTGTTTTAAAGTTCTATGGGCCCTTTCCACAGTCCCTAGTCCTTGACATTTATAAGGAATACCAGTATTATGGGTAATATTAAATTGATGACAAGTCTCAAATGCTCAACTATGATAGCCAGTTCCTTTATCTGTGTTTTGTTTGATGGTTTGTTTTTCTTTTTTTCTTTTTTTCTTATTCCATGATTTATTTATCTACATTTCAGATGTTATCCCCTTTCCCCATTCCCCGCCCAGAAACTCCTTATCCCATCCTCTCTCCTCCTATTTCTATGAGGGTGTGCCCCCACCCATCTACCCACTCCCACCTCCCGTCCTCTAATTACTCCTCACTGGGCATCCAGCCTTTAAGGGACCAAGGCCCTCCTCTCCCATTGATGCCCAACAATGCCATCCTCCACTACATATACAGCTGGAGCAATGGATTTCTCCATGTGTGTTCCCAGACTAGTTGTTTAGACCCTGGGAGCTCTGGTTGGTTGGTATTGTCACTTTCCCCATGGGGCCACTAGCCCCTTCAACTCCTTCAGTCTTCTCTCTAACTCCTCCATTGGGGACCCTGTGATCAGTTCAATGGTTAGCTGTGAGCATCTGCCTCTGTATATGTCAGGCTCTGGCAGAGCCTCTGAGGAGACAGCTATATCAGCATGCACTTCCAGTCATCCATAACAGTGTTTACATATGGTGATTACACCTGGAATGGATCCCCAAGTGGGGCACTCTTTGGTCGTTCCCTCCTCTAGTCTTGCTCCACATATTGCCTCATATTTGCTCCTGTGAGTATTTTGTTACTTCTAAGAAGGACCAAAGTGCCCACACTTTGGTCTTTCTTCTTATTGAGCTTCATGTGGTCTGTGAGTTGTATCTTGGGTATTTCAAGCATCTGGGCTAATATCCAATTATCAGTGAATGAATATCATGTGTGTTCTTTTGTGATTGGGTTACCTCACTCAGGATAATATTTTCTAGTCCCATCTATTTGCCTAAGAATTTCATGAATTCATTGTTTTTAATACCTGAGTAATACTCCATTGTGTAAATATACCACATTGTCTGTATCCATTCCTCTGTTGAAAGACATCTGGGTTCTTTCTAGCTTCTGGCTATTATAAATAAGGCTTCTATGAACATAGTGGAACATGTGTCCTTGATATATGTTGGAGCATATTTTCAGTATATGCCCAGGAATGGTATCACTAGATCCTCAGGTAATACTATGTCCAATTTTCTGAGGAACCTCTAGACTTATTTCCAGAGTGGTTGTACCAGCTTACAATCCCACCAACAATGGAGGAGTATTCCTCTTTCTCCACATCCTGCCAGCATCTGCTGTCATTTGAGTTTTTAATCTTAGCCATTCTAACTGGTACGAGGTGGAATCTCAGAGTTGTTTTGATTTGCATTTCCCTAATGACTAAAGATGTTAAACATTTCTTTAGGTGTTTCTCAGCCATTTGATATTCCTCAAATGAAAATTCTTTGTTGACTTCTTGTACCCCATTTTTAATAGGGTTATTTGATTGTCTGTAATCTAATTTCTTGAGTTCTTGGTATATATTGGATATTAGCCCTCTATCAAATAGATGTAGGATTGGTAAGGATCTTTTTCCAATCTGTTGGTTGCTGTTTTGTCCTATTTACAGTATCCTTTGCCTTACAGAAGCTTTGCAATTTTATGAGATCCCATTTGTCAATTCTTGATCTTAGAGCCTAAGCATTGGTGTTCTGTTCAGGAATTTTCCCCTGTACCCATGTGTTCAAGGCTCTTCCCCACTTTCTCTTCTATTAGTTTCAGAGTGTCTGGTTTTATGTGGAGGTCCTTGATCCACTTGGACTTGAGTTTTGTACAAGGAGGTAAGAGTGGATCTATTTATATTCTTCTACATGTTGATCTCCAGTTCGGTTTGTTTGTTTGTTTGTTTGTTTGTTTTTTGAGACAGGGTTTCTCTGTATAGCCCTGGCTATCCTGGAACTCACTTTGTAGACCAGGCTGGCCTCGAACTCAGAAATCCTCCTGCCTCTGCCTCCCAAGTGCTGGGATTAAAAGCATGCAACACCACTGCCCAACAGATCTCCAGTTTAACCAGCACTATTTGTTGAAAATGCTGCCTTTTTTCCACCAAATGGTCTTAGCTCTTTGTCAAAGATCAAGTCACCATAGGTGTGTGGGTTCATTTCTGGATCTTCAATTCTATTCCATTGATCTTCTTGCCTATCTCTGTATCAATACCATGCAGTTTTTATCACTATTGCTCTGTAGTACAGCTTGAGGTCAGGGATGGTGATTCCCCCAGAAGCTCTTTTATTGTTGAAAATAGTTTGTGCTATCCTGGGTTTTTTGTTATTCCAAATGAATTTGAGAATTGCTCTTTCTAACTCTGTGAAGAATTGAGTTGGGATTTTAATGGGGATTGCATTGAATCTGTAGATTGCTCTCGACAAGATGGCCATTTTTACTATATTAATCCTGCCAATTCATGAGCATGGGAGATCTTTCCATCTTCTGAGATCTTTGATTTCTTTCTTCAGGGACATGAAGTTCTTGTCATACAGATCTTTTACTTGCTTGGTTAGAGTCACACCAAGGTATTTTATATTATTTGTGACTATTGTGAAGGGTGTTATTTCCCTAATTTCTTTCTCAGCCTGCTTATCCTTTGAGTAGAGGAAGGTTACTGATTTATTTGAGTTAATTTTATATCCAGCCACTTTGCTGAAGCTGTTTATTAGGTTTAGGAGTTCTCTGGTGGAAGTTTTGGGGTCACTTAAGTATACTATCATATCATCTGCAAATAGTGATATCTTGATTTCCTTCTTTCAAATTTGTATCCCTTTGACCTCCTTTTGTTGCCTAATTGCTCTGGCTAGGACTGACACAGACCAGAAGCAGTTTTTAATTTTTTTGAGTTTTTGTGTGTGTGTGTGTGTGTGTGTGTGTGTGTGTGTGTTTCTGAATTTTTTGGTAAGCACATATCTCTCTTTAGTTCTTGTTTGTTTGTTTGCTTGCTTGCTTGAAATATGAATTTGTCTATTTATGGGTTTGTGCAGGTCACATGACCTGGCATGCACAGATATGTCAAGGATAGGCTACAGGGCAGAGTAGCTTCTTTCTTTATACCACATGAGTCCCAAAGATTGAATTCAAGTTACCAGGGTAGGCAATAATTGCCTTTACCCTCTGAGCCAACTAGGTAGCCTAGATGTACCCTCCCTCGAACTAAACTAAACTAAACTAAACTAAACTAAACTAAACTAAACTACTAGCAGAGACTTGTTGGCTCGCTTTCTAACAGTTCTAGAGTCTATAAGTAAAAGATAAAGACTCTCTGAGGGCTCTTTATCTTCTCAGTGTCTTCACAAAAGTACTCTGGAATTCCTTCTAAGAGGTTCTAACTGCCTCTGTTGGATCAGTCCACACTTTCCTGGCCTCATTTAATAATTTTGATTTGTTTAAAAAGGCCCTATCTTCAAACAAAATTTGCATGAATTGTATCATTTCAGCATATGCATGAGATACTGGAGCAGGCATTTAATCCATGATCTCCAATGTGGGTTGTTTTATGCCAACTTGACAGAATCTTAAGTTATCTAAAAGGAGAGAACCTCAGTTGAGAAAATGTCTCCATAAGATCTGGGTGCAGGGAATTTTCTTAATTAGTGATTGATGGGGGCAGGCTCAGACTATTTTGGGTGGTGCCATCCCTAGGTCTTGGTACTTTCTATAAGAAAACAGGACAAGTAAGCCTTGGGAAGCCAGCTAGTAAGCAGCATTTTTTCATGGCCTCTGCATCAGCTCCTGCCTCTAGGTTTCTGCCTTGTTTGAGTTTCTGTCCTGATTTTCTTCCCTTATGAATAGCAATATGGAAGTATAAGCCAAATAAATCCTTTCCTCCCCAACTTGCTTTTTGGTCATGGTGTTTCATTGCAGCAATAGAAACCCTAAGACAACCTTTTCTCCATTCTTAAACTATTGTTTCAAATTTGAGAAAGAAATACAGCTGAAGTTCTTTCAGTAGTATATACTATATGTTATCTATGAACTCTTTCTTCCCAAATTGATCCATTCAGTAAAGTGCTATTGATTATTTATCATATCGTGTGTATCTTTATTGCTTCTTTTAATTAAAAAAAATTAGAAACAGAATGTTCATTTGTTTGGAAACAGATTGAAAGAATAAGTGGAATGTGGTTTTTACCCCATGTCCCTGCAAAGAATCCTAACCCCTCTACTCTTAGCTGTGATTGTAGAAAACTTAGCCAAGCCACCATTTTTTTTTGTGGTTTTCTTTTTTCTTTCTTTCTTTTTTTTTATTTTTATTTAAATCACATTGTAATTTACTTATTTACACAGAGGTTATAAACACAAAAAGGCAGGATGTGGGGAAGGGAATGGCACCGGAGCATAGGTATACAGGGGGAGTACAGATACCTTTCAGAACAGGGTATCAGTTGGGTGTAGGTTCAGGGAACAGGTCACTATGACTCTGCCTATGATTCACTTGTCCTTATCTAAGTTGGTACTGTCCACTGATGCTGCCTACTTGTAAGACCTATGACTACTCGGGCTGGTAAATTTCCACAGAAGCTGCCTGTTTACAATAGCTTATAGTCTTCTGTTTCAGTGTTTTTCCACAGAGACCCAAGACTTTGTGTTAGCATGCATGTATGTCAGGCCTATTGCTGATTTTAGGCCTATGGCTGATTTTAGGCCTTCAGTGTATATGCAGGGCTGTTTCTGACATCTCCTCCTTTTTCTAAGTATAGAAGGGCCTTGGCGATTCTATTCTTGTAAAGGCGGGGATAGAGGCCTGACCTCCAATAATTGAAAGGGACCTTGTAATGGCTCCAGTCCTCCTGTCATTGTCCAGTGAGGCATGAGGGCTATACCCATCCCAATGTCTTTTTCCTGGAGAGGGGATACATTTGACATAAACCCCTATGCAGTCACCAAGCCACCATTTTTGAAGACTGGGTAGGAATAAAGTAAAGATCAGTGGATAGTTGTCTCTTGGTGTCAACACTCTATTCTGCTCCAGGATGCTACGTCTGAAACTCTGGAGACCACTACTTATATTCCAGATTCCTTTTATTGTTGGATTCAGTTAGGCTTTGTCAATAGAAATACTGGCTGGTAGTTGAGTGGTCAGTAGATACTTTCAGCATGTTCTTGCTAGTTATGGATGACAACATCAATGCTCATCCTACTTACTTCCCTATCCCTCAGCTTTCTCTGAACCATCTGAGTTGAGCCCCTTCAGATTTGTCAGCCAGACACTCTGCAGCAAAGTGTAAGCTCTAATCTTGTTAGGCACAGCACCAACATGCCTCATATGTGTGTTTCTGCTCCAAGATCCAAGAACTGTTGGGCTCAGAAGTTCAAGCATCAGCTCTGAAGGTGGGATACACTATCTATTGATTCATCTCCTAGATTCCAGTCACTTAACTCTGCCCTCCCTTTCCCCAACCAGATTTCTACAAGGGAATCAGGAAGCTGAGGAAATCTCTGCATTATTTATACTTAAAATGCCTGAGAAAATTACACATTTGCTATCCAATGAGTTGCTTAAGAATGATCAAAATATTTCACATAAAGTCTATTACATCAAGGTCTATTGCCCTCTATTAAAAAGAGATTTGATCCATAAGCATGACTATAGTTATACATCTGTAAGAATATTCTAGAATAGACAATTTTTGTACCCATTCCATGGCTGATAAAAATTTCAGTTTTAGCTTTCTAAGTCGATCAATAAATTCATCTTTTCAAATTAATACATTATTTCCTCAGATGCCTAGCTTTTGACTCCCTACTCTCTCACCCATTTTCCCTTGGTGGAAAAACAAAGAAAATAGAGTGAGACAAACAATATTACTTTAAAAAGAATCTCGTCTTTAATTCCTCAGGGAGTTCTCAAAAGATTTTTCAACTAGTAAGACTTCTTTTACAATAGCAATAAGAATACAAAATTTCTGTCCATACGTTCAATTTTTAGGTGTGACATGGATTGTCATTCAAGTGAAATGTACCAGACAGATACAATCTCTCTCCCCAGGTAAGGAAAAAATTCAATATATTTCCAACATTTCCTGACAGATTCAATAATAAATAAGTCAAAGAAATGTTATCAAGTCCAGAAATCTGATATTAGTTGCTATAGCCTTCTGATGAATTCTGAAGCCTCTGAAATTCTTAAGAATATAGAAGGAACACACACCTGGATCTCAGCTGGCTTCTGGGTCCAATGCTTCTCCAGGAAAGTTTATAGAGAATATAAAAGCATCATATTTGTCTTTTTAAAAATAAGTTTTATTATATGTTTTGGAGGCATCTAACATGACCTTATGGAATACAGGTAGAAAAGTGAAACAAATCAATATATACATCAACATATACATTCACTTTTGTAACAAAAGCAAGTGAAATCTTATTTTTTTAAAACCTCAAATACAAGACAATTGTGCTAAGTATAGCTGTCATGCTGTGTGGTCTTTCTCTTTTATTTTCTTGATGCATTCACTGTTAGTGTTCCATTGCGTCATCCTCTTTCTGGGTATACAGATTGCCCCTCAGTGCTCAGAAAAGTAGGAACATGGCTCTGGGAAAATGTAAAGTAGTAAACATAGTAAAGTAAGAAAGCCAAGACCCAAATCAGATCATCAAAATGCAATTCTGTCCACATGGTATCCCGAGAAACAAAACTTGCCCTTGTCATCTGCTAAGAAATTCACTAAACCTCAGGGACAAGATGGCTACGTATATATCCTGTGTTGAAGACAATAGACATCTCAATAACAGACATCAAACCATCCATTGTGAGCTGATCAGGAAAGAGAAGCCCACATCCACCCCTAGGCCTGCATTTTAGTACCAGCAAGTACACCATCTGTTTAGCTATCAGTGCCCTGACTGTTGCCTCTGGCTTTCAAGCTCATCATGTCTTCTCAGTCTACAACTGTCAATAGTTCTAATCCCTGCCAAACAGTAAGGCATATTAATTTCTAGTGTTCTGTAGTAACAGCAACCAAAACCATTCTGCTCAAGCACCGCAGTCAGCACTTGCCAAAATCCAATCAATTGTTTTATTCTTTGAGAGACTGAAAGCTGCTATACATACCCATCAAAAATATATAAAATAAAATGCATTCCAAAATAATTGAGGTTGTCTGTAATTTCTCCCTTTTTTATTTCAAATATTGCTTCAATTCTAAGATTGTCCCTCAATTACTAGTTGCTGGTTGGATTTGTAGCTCTTGTTTATATTTGTTTACTCTCTTTAGAGTGATCATCTAGAGACATTATTTTTTTAGGGAATATTTTTATTTTTTTTCTTGTACTCAATAAATTTAAGATAAAGGTTGCTTCGTGTTACCTGCAAAGCAAGGAAGAATAGTCATGGGAATTACAAATTGGTTTTCTGTCTTTATCTTTAAATTTGCTAACAATGCTAACAAAGTTTTCACTCTAAAAGAATTAAGTCTCATTTTAGTTGCTTAAATTTTTTCCTGGGATGGGAGAGATGGCACAGCAGTTAAGATCACTTGCTGCTCTTACAGAGGGCCTTCATTCCGTTCTCAGCATCCTCATGGTGGCTAACAAGTTAGCCACCATGTAACTCATGTGGCCACCTGTAACTCAAGTTCTGTGTTAAGGCCTATGTAAAATATTAAGCCCTAGGTAAAATGTTAAGGCCAGGTAACAGTTACTTTGCTAGCCTGCCATTATAAGGAAACTTTCTCATATGTTTCTACTGTTACTAGGAAACTTTCTAATGTCAAGTTGATTACATTGTTTGTTATATTCTGTGCCCTTGGAAACCAATCACAATAGAAGTCAGTAGAATTGTTCTGTTTAGTTACCCACAATAAGCTTGGACCTGAACCAACTACCCAATAGCACTTCCTGCACCTGTGTATAAGCTTTTATGGGATAAGCTGACCCTAAGATGGACACCAAAATAAAAATGAGACCCTGCACCAATATAAGAAATATTTGGAATAAGATTTCCATTTCAAGCAGTGGTCTAGTAAAGTTTATGTTCCCAAGACCTCCTTAGGAACTAACATCTAATTTGGTAGAAAGACATATATAGATGAATAACTGACATCCTGATTAGCAAGTTAATACATAGATATTGGGTAATACAAGTCCCCTGCCATAGTTGACTACCCCAATCAATGAGTACAGGGTACATGTACAACAAAGACATGTTCCTAAGGAAACCCTTTATCCCTAAATCCTGATTGGTAGAATAACTTGGCACAGATGTTTGTGGATTTTAATGTTAAAAAACCCTGTAGAATCTTAACTTGGCATCACAGTTCAGTCCCCAAATCCAGATTATGGCCCTGCATGGTCAATCTGGCACATGCTTAATAAACTATTTCTGTCTGACTGAGATCATAGTTCATGTGGTCTCAGTCAAAACTTCTTCTGACCTCCATGGGCTCCACACATACATATGATGCACAGACATACATGTAGGCAAAACACTCAAATATATGAATAAAATAATCTTTAAAACAAACAAACAAGTACTTCCTGGGAAGGTCCAGATCTAGTGGTTTACAGGTTGACTGATGTGCACTCCACTCCTCTCCACTCCACTTCACTTTTCTCTTACCATACAATTTCACTGTTGGTCTTCTTCTTCTTCTTCTCCTTCTCCTTCTCCTTCTCCTCCTCCTCCTCCTCCTCCTCCTCCTCCTCCTCCTCCTCCTCCTCCTCTCTCTCTTCTCTCTCTCTCTCTCTCTCTCTCTCTGTATGTGTGTGTGTCCACAGTGTCCACCCACATGTTCTGTAGTTCACATGGCTTGTCATATAAACTAAGGAGGAAAATAAACAAATGTAGAACATAGTGCTGACTTCCTCCTCATTAGCACCATCAATAAGGGTGACATCTCAGGGTTGTTCCCTTCAACAGTCTACTGAGACGTAAGTTGCAAATAACTAACTTATCATAGTTTAACTCAATTTGGTTAAGGTCTAATGGAGTTTTTATTTGAAGCTCTGCCAATAGTAAGCACTGTAAAAATATAGAAATTAAAGTTAAATAGAGCTATCTGTTTTAACCACGAATAAAGAAGACACTTAGGCACATTGCATTATTTTTCCAAAAATCATGCTCAACTTTAGGAGATGAATGTTCTTCAGATTTAGCAGCCTTCATGTCAATGTTAACGAATGTGAGGGAAATCGTTGAGAGTTCAGAGTCCCAGTTTTATTACATTTCCCCAAAATTTAAATCCATCATTTTATTGGTTTGTGATTTTTTTAGATGGGCTCTCTCTATGTAGTCCTGGCTGTCCTTGACCTCACTATGTAGACCAGGCTGGGCTAGAACTCACAAAGATCCTCCTGCCTTTGCTTCCCAAGAGCTAGGATTAAAAGCATGCATCAGTATGCCTGGCTTGGTTTGTGGCTCTTAATACTTAGCCATTAATCAAGTACTAAACTGAACTTCTTGTCTGTATCTTTGGCCACTTCTCTGATTCAAATATCCAGATTGAAAGTTATTGGTTTCAAGCATTCAAGTTAATCACTAGAGATATATTTTGAGTAATCTATTCCCTATTTAATTAGTAAAATATAACCCAAGAGAAAAGAATGTTAAATTGTCTCAACATGATTTTTACATAGAAAATTCTAAACAAACAACAAAACACACACACACATCATAGAAACTACAAATTAAAAAAATCGGTTTAAATTTAATGAACAGTGATTCCTTTTA
Source organism: Mastomys natalensis (assembly GCA_021653895.1). NCBI lineage: Eukaryota > Metazoa > Chordata > Mammalia > Rodentia > Muridae > Mastomys > Mastomys natalensis. The sequence continues at coordinate 2,798,994 of JAJTUV010000177.1, forward strand.
TATTGAGAAATATAAATATTGGCTTAAAAACTTAAAAACACAAATAAATGACATGGCAGTGCATACTCATGGATTGAAAGAATTAACATTATTTAAATGCCCATCCATTCTGTTAGCTACATCCAAAGAGTTAGCTACAGATTTAGTGCAATCTCAGTTATAATTTCAAAGCGATTTTTTACAGAAAGAGTAAAACAATATTAAAATTTGTATGTCATTACAAAATACCATAAGTAGCCAAAGCAAACCAGAACAAAACTAAAGGTATCATACTACCTGACTCAAAACACAAAGCAACATATCAAAACATAAGCAAAACAACATGGCATTGGCACTAAAAACAATCATCAAGAGATGGAATGATAGACATAGAGAAATTTTAATCCAGAAGCATGGCTGTTGTGCCAAGGGATGACATCCAAAGACCTCAGTCTGAGTGATCTGGTTGCAATGACATACCTTTAATCTCTCTAGCTGGAATACAGACATGCCCTTAGTACACACATTTTAAATTCCAAACAGTGAAGGTAAACTTAGTTTGTAGAAGGAGACAGCAATATTTGAAAGTTACCTTAATTGGAAGGCAGGCAAAATGAGGAATCAGAGGAAGATCTGACAGAATGAGTCACGGATAGGAAATACTCAACTCTCCTAAGAGCAGATAGGAAAGAGGCTCCTTAAGAGAGCAGTGCAGAGAGGGAAAGGAGGCAGTTTGATGGGGTGGTTTTACAGAGACAGATTGCAGAGAGTATAAACTAGATACAAGCGAATGAGCCAAAGAATGGAAAGGAGCCAGAAGATTAGGACAGATTGCCAGAGTTAGTTTGAGGTCAAGCAGAACAAATCATCAGAAGCCAAGAGAACCCAGACTGAATCAGTCAGGTTGGAGAGGATTTTGAGCCAGAACAGCTGAGTTGAACCAGCAGTCAGAGTTCAGAAAGAGCTAGAAAGGGTGAATTTATTCAGCAGTAAGCCTTTTAGATGAAAATTACACCTGACAAATAAGAGTTACTTTTACACATAGAAATTATTTATGCCCAATTGATTTTTGTTTGTTTGTTTGTTTGTTTGTGCAGTTTTTCTAGACAGGGTTTCCCTGTGTAGTCCTGGCTGTCCCAGAACTCACTCTGTAGAACAGGCTAGCCTAGAACTCAGAAATGCACCTGCCTCTGCCTCCCAAGTTCTGGGATTAAAGGAGTGTGCCACCATTGTCTGGCTTGGCCAATTGATTTCTGACAAAGGCACCAAAATATACAATAGGGAAATGACATTTAATCAATTAACGATGCTGAGAAAATTGGCTATTTTCAAAATAATGAAATTAGAACATTAGAGCAGGAACAAAAACAAATGACAACTTATATATAAGACTTGCAACAGTAAACTAATAGACAAAAACATAATACAGTTTCACAATTTTGGTCTGGGAAAATTTTGCATGGGAAGTGACCCTCAAGAATTCAAGTTAAAAAAGTAAAAACATAAAAATAAGATGGCTTTTTCATAGCAAAGTAAACATTCAGCTAAGTACAGAGGCAAAATACAAATGAGAAAAGTATTTGAAAATTGTACATCTGAGAGAAGGTTAATATGTAAAATATATAAGGATCTTTCATAGGAAACAAAACAGAATATGGCGCAAAGAACTTGGTAGTGCTGGTTGGAATACACATTAGTAAAGCACTGTAGAAAACTACATAGACTTTTCTCAAAAACTAAGACTATCACACGATCCAGCAGTCCTACCACTGTCAATATACCTTTAGGTATTGAAATCAGTGTAGTCAAAGGATGTCTGTTCTCCTGTTTATTTCATGATTCTCTACAACAACCAAGATATGGATTCGAACTGCATATCCCTCCGCAGTGGAATAGACAATGCAAGTGTGTCAGAGATACACCATGGAAAGTTAGCCAGATTTTTAAAAAGTGCAAGTTTCTCATTTGGAACAAGATGGGTGAATCTCGAAGAAATAATGGTAAGTGCCAAGCAAAGAAATGCGACTTCCACACAAGCTCATCTGAATGCTGAGTGTGAATCAGTAGAATTCTTTCATAGAAATACTTGGGAGAAGTAAAGAGGGTCTGTGAAGTTCTTCATTTCAGGCCTAAAAGGTTTCAGCTATATAGAGAAATCATTTTTTGTGATATTTCTTACAGTAGGGTAACTATAACCAATATAAATATATTGTGCATTTTCAAAATAGCTAAGTGATATTTAAATGTATCATTACAAAGATGCCTCTTAACTGAGAAATGGATTTATTAATTTGCTTCTTTGATCATTCCACATTGAATACAAATATTAAGACAGTAACTATAAACATAATACAATTATATCTTGTCAAGTAATACAACTTAGAAGAAAACTGGTCAGGTATACACAAAACTCCCATATTATTCCTTACAACTACAAGTCACTCTATATTTATGTCAAAAAATTAATATCTTTGGTTTATAAGTTATAGTTTAGAATTTTTTTATGGGATTTTTGTGTAAGTACATATGTCTCAGTGTCTTTGCCCTACCCCATGTCGTTTGTTTGTTTGTTTTTCCCTTTTTTTGCCCTATTCTTGTTTGGTTTTATTTTAATAATATTATTGAGATGCCTGTTTGTCTTTTGATGAGAAGAGAAAGGAAGGGTGTGGATTTGGGTAGGTTGGGAAGTAGGGAGGAAGGATCTGAATGACTTTGGGGAGGGAAAGTAATAAGAATGCATTGTATAAAAGTCTATTTCAAGTAATAAATAAATAAATTATACTCAAAAAAGTTTTAGAAATGTTAATGTACCATACCACTGCACAAAGTCACTGACTATATATTATTTAGGATCCTAGAAAACAAGGAGTCAAGAGCACAGGCTATTGCCAAGGCTAATTGGTTTCTCTCCACAAACTTATGGTAAACCTTTTTACAATACCTGTACAACTCTTTGGACAAAGAGAAGTTGAGCTGGTATTTACCTAATTCCTTCATCCCTGTGTTCTAGTGTACATAGAAGGCACTCTGCATACTAGCAAAGGAAAAAAATAAACACCAACCCACCTACAGCTCTTCAATCTATAATGATGACCTGCCTGCAAGAAGAGCTAGTGCAAGAGTAGCACAAAGCTTGCAGAAGTAACCAACCAGTGTTTGATTGGATTGAAGGTCCACTTCATGAGATAGGATCCATCCCCAACACTGCCAAAGTTGCCAAGAACCTGAAACCATATAGGCTGGGATCCTAGGGAAAACCAAATACTAGTGTTCTGCTAAAATAATGTAGCCATAAAATAATGCCTAATGATATTCTGCTACACTCATAGATCAGTGCCTTTCTCTACCATCATCAGAGAAGCTTTCTCCTTCGGCAGATAAGAACAAACACAGAAACCCACAGCTGGACAGTGTGCAGAGGGTAAGAGATCTTGGATCATTTAGGATGGGTATCCTAAATGGGATGTTCCAGTCAAATCTCTTCCCTTTGGACTCAGGGAACATTCTAGAAGAGGTGGAGGAAAGATTATAGAAGCCAGAGGGGATGGGGGACACCAAGGAAACTAGACAAACACAGCAGGAGCACCACCACACCTATACACTCACTCACAGAGATTGTGGCAGCACTCATAGGACCTTAGTGGGTCTGTATCAGATAAAGGCCCAGCATGGAGACGAGAAATGGACACATGTACCCATCCCTAACTATTCCAACTACTTGCAAATAAAAACAGTTCTCTACAACTCTATATTGGGAATGCAAGCCACTCTTAAGAGTAGACTCATGCCTAGCAATTGATGTCTAATGAAAAACAAACTCAGTGGCATCTTTGCAGGTTGTCTCATAATGTTTTCCAGAACATCTTTTGTTTTATTTTTATTTTATTTTTTAAACTTACAGTCCTTTGAATGTATTTGGCTTTTAGTTTCGTGTTTTTATGGGATTCCTATTGTATGAGTGTCTCTGAATCTATATGTTTATTTTGTGCTCTTTTTTTTGGCTTGTTTGCTTGTTTGTTTGTTTCTTTGATTTTTATATTGCACTTTGTTTTGTTTTATCTTATTTTATTTTACTATTATTCTTTAGATGCCTGCTTGAGAGATAGAAAGGATTTGAATTAAGTGGGAGAGGAGAAGTTTGGGGAAGAGAAATAATAATTATCAAAAAAAATATGTTTTTAATAAAAGTAGAAAAAATTAAGAGTACCTTCAATGTTAATGAAGAAACTAAGAAAAAAAGAGATATGGAAGGATATTTCATATTGGTGAAAGGAAAAAAAATCCACCAGGATGACATCTTAATTCTGAATATCTATGCCCCATAGGCAAGGGCACTCACATTCTTAAAAGAAATATTACTAAAGTTTAAATCACACATTGAACCACACCCATTAACAATGGGGGACTTCAACACCCCATTCTCAACAATGGAAAGTCATCAAAACAGAAAATAAACAGAGAAATAATGAAACTATCAGACACTATAATCATGGACCTAGCAGTTATCTACAGAACATTTCACTCAAACACAAAAGAAAATACCTTCTTCTCACATCTCATGGAACTTTCTCCAAAGTTGATTATACACTAAGTCACAAAACAAGCCTCAACAGATACAAGAGAAATGAAATACCCCTTATACCTTATCAGACTCCCATGGATTAAAGCTGGACTTCAATAACAACAGAAACAGCAGAAAGCCAAAATAAAGGTACAACACACCTAACTTATGGGACAAAATGAAAGTGATGGTAAGAAGAAAGTTCATCGCACTAAGTGTCATCATGCTAACAACTTAAAAGTACACCTGAAAGCTCTTTACCAAAAATAAGCAAACACACGAAGAGGAGTAGAATAATCAAACTCAGGCTAAAATCAATAAATTAGAAACAAAGAAAACAATACAAAGAATCAATGAAACTAAGAGCTGATTCTTTGAGAAAATCAACAATATAGAATAACTCTTTGCCAAACTAACTAAAAAGCAGAGAGAGAGAGAGAGAGAGAGAGAGAGAGAGAGAGAGAGAGAGAGAGAGAGAATGAATCCAGAATAGCAAAATCAGGAATGAAAAGGGGACAAAACAACAGACACTGAGAATATTCAAAGAATCATTGGGTCTTACTTCAAAAGCACATACTCCATTATATTGGAAAATCTAAATGAAATGGATGATTTTCTTGGTAGATACCATTTATCAAAGTTAAATCAAGACTATGTAAACAATTTAAACAGTTCTATAACCCCTAAGGAAACAGAAGCATTCATTAAGTCTCCCCGCCAAAAAAAAAAAAAAAAAAGTATAGGGTCAAATGGTTTTAGTTCCGAATTCTACCAGACTTTCAAAAGCTAATACCAATTCTCCTTAAACTATCCCATGAAATAGAAACAGAAAGAACATTGCCAAACTTATTCTATGATAAGTCGCTCTGATACCTAAACCATACAAAGACGCAAAAAAGAATTTCAGATTAATTTCCCTTATGAACATTGATTCAAAAAATGCTCAATAAAACACTCATAAACTGAATCCAAGAATATATCAAAAACATCATCCACCATGATCAAGCACGCTGCATCCCAGGGGGAAGGGATGGTTCAATATATGAAAATATGATGTTTCCCACCATATAAATAATCTGAAAGAAAAAAAAAACACATAATCACCTCATTAGATGCTGAAAATCCTTTAACAAAATTCAAAACCCTTCATGTTAAAAGTATTGGAGAGACCAGGGATAAAAGATGCATACCTAAGCACAGTAAAGACAATATATAGCAAGCCAATAGCCAACATCAAATTAAATGGAGAGAAACTTAAAGCAATTCCAGTAAAATCAGGGACAAGACAAGGCTGACCACTCTCTCCAGATCTATTCAATATAGTACTTCAAGTTCTATCCAGGGCAATAAGACAACAGGAGATCAAGGGGATACAAGTGGGAAAAGAAGAAATCGAAGTATGGCTATTCACAAATGATATATAAGTATACATAAAGTGAACTTAAAAATTCTATCAGAGAATTCTCACAGCAGATAGCTTCAGCAAAATGACTGGATACAAAAATAACTTTTAAAAATCAGTAGCCTTCCTTTATACAAACTATAAATGGATTGAGAAAGAAATTAGGGAAACAACACCCTTCATAATAAGCACAAATAATATAAAATGTCTTGGTGTAACTTTAACCATGCAACTGAAAGACCTGTATGACAAGAACTTCAAGTCTCTGAAGAAAGAAATTGAGGAAGATATCATAAGATGAAACAATCTCCCATGCTCATAGATCATAGATTAACATAGTAAAAATGGCCATCTTATCAAAAGCAATCTACAGATTCAAAATTCCAAAATGATTCTTTACAGACCTTGAAAGAATACTCATCTTCATGTGGAAAGCCAAAAAAGAGAAAAAAGAAAAGAAAAAAAGAACTTTTGGAAGTATCACCATCCTTGACTTCAAGCTATACCGCAGAGCAATAGTAATGAAAACTGCATGGTATTAGCATAAAAACAGGCAGGTTGATTAATGGAATAGAATTGAAGAGCCAGGTATAAACCCACACACCTGTGGATACTTGATTTTTGACAAGGAAGCCAAAATAATTCAATGAAGAAAGGAAAATATCTTCGACAAATGGTGCTGGTCTAATTGGATATCTCCCTGTCTCAAAAAACAAACAAACAAACAAACAAACAAACCAACCAACCAAACTGGAGATCAGCATGTAGAAGACTATAAATCGATCCACTCTTACCTCCTTGTACAAAACTCAAGTCCAAGTGGATCAAGGACCTCCACATAAAACCAGACACTCTGAAACTAATAAAAGAGAAAGTGGGGAAGAGCCTTGAACACATGGATACAGGGGAAAAATTCCTGAACAGAACACCAATGGCTTAGGCTCTAAGATCAATAATTGACAAATGGGATCTCATAAAATTGCAAAGCTTCTGTAAGGCAAAGGATACTGTAAATAAGACTAAGATGGCAGGTAAGGGGACTCATGGCTGGATAGGAGGATGGGAAGTAGGCGTGGCCAGAATAGTCAGGCTAGAATAGATCAGAATCTGCCCAGCAGGGTGCCTAAATCTTGATAATAAATGTACCAGGTCTCCGGGTCATTATTTCAGAGCGAAGGTGGGTGTGGAAAACTGTTGTCATACTATTACTGATGCTATGGTGTGCTCACAGTCAGGAGTCTAGCATGGCAGCCTTCCGAGAGGCCCAACAAGCAGCTGAAAGAGCCAGATACAGATAATTATACCCAACCAATGGACAAAAGTTGGGGACCCCTGTGGTTTAATTAGAGAAAGGCTAAAGAACTCAGGGAATACGCCACCACCTCCAAATACTTTCCCACTGTCTCAAAGGCTGTGATGGCATCACATGAATTCATATCTTTATTTACAGGCAGAGATTTCTACAATTGGGGTCCTAGTGAAACCAGACCCAAAATTGCCTTTAAAGCCCAGAGTTATTATTTTGAGCTGATAACGTACTTCTGTGTCCTGAAAGTAAAAGAGGAAAGGGGAGTGGTCTAGATATTGTTTAAACCCTAGGAAAAGACCCTGCCTTTTTATGAACATAGGAAATGGATGTCACTATCTTTGCATCACCCATAATAAACATTTGAGTGCTTGTTCTGTAAAAGCCACTGCCATTATAAACTTTCATAAACACAAGAGCTATAATCTATAAATAAAAACAGATCTCTATGACAAGATGCTGACAGAATATCACTGTTGTGCAAAAGTGTTTGGCTGGCTTGAAACATTGGTTTAACTCAGCACATTTATTAGATTTTATGTATTCAGGTAAGTAAAGTTTTAAAAGTCTGTGAAATAAATCATGCCTAGCCTGGTTGTAACAGGTACTTGTAGACACCAGACAGGGGATCCTATAGTTCTAGAAAGTCTTTAATCCTGAGTAAAAGGGTAACTTCTCCAGAAAGCTCACTGGCTATTTTTAAACTACAAGCTCTTCTAGGATATCTGTGGTTACCTTTGTCTCTTACAAATCTCTCAGATACACACACACACACACACACACATACACACAAGACCAAGTGTCACTCCTGTGGGCACTTGAGAATGATCATTGGCTCATAAATTTTTCTCTTTACTAATTTCTTCCCATGTCTTCCTATTCCTTCTCACCCCCTTAACCCTCAAGATACGTATGAAACTAGAATAGCATTTCTATTTTAACGCATAAGAAGCTCTAAGGGTCCATAATTCAAGACAAACAGAGAGGTATATCTATGTGGTTGAATAGCACTGGAAAAAAAGAATGAACTGGGTTTTGTATTGTTTGTTTCTTTTCCTCCAAAGGATTCGATTTATTATTGGACTATTTTCCCAGTATTTAAAAATCACATTTTTTAGTTACAATTTCTCATATATTTATATAGTGTGACATTTCGGGCCTTGAACATAGTTCATCTTAGGCTAGAATCACCTCACATACACTTGTAAACTAAACAAATATGAAATGAATACACATTAAAATGCTGTGAAATTTTTTATCTTTGTGGTTGGTTAAAAAGATTGCACACAAAAATCTATGGCTGGGTATGGCCTTTGGAACATAACTTAGTTGACACTGTTCATTAGGAGGGTTGTCACCACATGCAATGTCCTGTGCCAACCAGGAAAGGGGGAAAGGAGCAGGAATTGCCTGGTCTTTGCATGGCTTCTTAGAACTGAAAGCTTCTTGGGAAGCTGGGCCTGAAAGAAAGGAAGAAGAGCTTGTTTTTCTGAAAATTGAGTGGAGAGTAGAATAAAGCCAATCGTTCGTTACAATGAGAGAATCTTACATCACAAGTGAAGAAACTAAGATTCTGACCCTGGGTACCAGTTGAAGCTGTTTCCTTGACACCAGGTATCAGGAAGGTCAATGAGTTAAACAATATCCTTAGGTCAATATCCTTAACGTGTATTCCTGGGTTTCATTCTTTAGGTTTGATTGAGGTGATGTCCTTCTCACAATCCCAATGAGCTCAATTCTGCACTAGCTAATGAAGCTAATTTTATTAAACATGTTAAAGCCTCTGTGTGCTTCTTCCTGTGACCCTGCTTGTCTCAGTGTTCACACAAGCAGCTCTTTCCAAACTGGACACTCGTTTTCTGCTCTGTCTGTGTAGTTGAGATTTTATGGTCTTGGTGATAGTCAGTGCTTATTTCTGACTTCCTTCCATTTTGCCTGCACCTGGCAATGAGAACTGAATCTGCTGCTCATGGTAAGACAAAAAAAAAAGACACACAGTCTTTCAAAACTGATGAAAGCCCTTGAGCTATAATTTTTAATGCCATAAGCTATATCTTCTATTTAATATCTGAATATAATAATTTATCTACTACTAACACCAATCAAGTTTCTGTTCCTTAAGTCTCTCTAAAGACTTCCATATTGTTTGTATTATTTCAATATTCTTAGTGTTTCAATTTTTAATCTGAACATGATGGAAATTTTGCAACTGAACATTAAAAAGTACTTTTAAAACCAAAATTCTCCAAGATGCTCAATTTGCAATTGCCCTATTTAGAAAATGCCAGGCTAAATCTATTTACATAATAAATTCAGACAAATTGCTTTGAAAACTCACAGGATTACAAGGCATTATAATTAACCTTTTGCTTTGACAACACATCAAAATAACAAAGCATTTGCAAGCTACATTGTTTTCAAGTGTATCTTATCATTAAAAAAAAAATGTTCTCAAATGTATCAAGTCAAAGGGTGAATTTTCTTTTCTTATAATATGAACCATAGAGGTACATATAATTTTAGGACATTCAGGAAATGTGAAGTAATAACAATGATTTCTGAAAAAAATCATGAATTGAAAAGATAGGTATTTTTTTATGATTTACATAAAAAATAAAATAAAAATAAAAACGTAACCCCTGTTATCCCAGGCAACAGAGGAAGGAAGATTGAGTTCAGTCTAACAAAATAAAATGTTTTTACTCCCAAAGTGAAGAAGCACTCCATCCTTAAGAAAGTCCAAGTAACTACACACAGAAACTATCAAAATAGGAAGTTATATTGTAACAAGGAAAAAGCCCAATTATTGACTTTTTAAACCATTTGTCAACTACTCCTTTTGTCTTACAGGGCATATGTACTCACAGTATCTGATAGCAAAGGAAACCCTCCTGAGATAAAATGCCAATTAAATGGTTATCTAAATACCTCTCAAACAGATTTCTCTTTTAATGACCAGTATTTAAACCCTGCAAACTGTTGCAAACCAGATTCATGCCGCTTAACTGAAACATTGTCTCATTTTTCATCTACATTTTCTGAGACTATTCTGTGTTCATTACAAAGTGTTAGATCAATTAAAATTAAGAAAATTAACACTACTTATTGTCTTGAGTAGATGGATAACTCATGCCTTTAACACAAATGATGTCCTTGATAACTATTTTATCCTTCCCAGGGATGGGTTAGGCAGCATACTGTGACTGCAAGCCTTACTGTTGACACTCTTGTTGAGGAAGCTGGAAAACAGTTACATTCTGTTGCTGTGATAAAAAATGCTGAACAAAAGCAACTTGGGGAGGAAAGAGTTTGTTTGACTTATAAGTTGCAATTCTTCATCATGGAAAGCCATGTAGGGTTTAGTTCTCCATCAAGGGAGCCACCACAGGAATCCGAATGCACAGACTTCCAGACAGGAGCTAATGAACTGACCATAAAAGCAAGCTCCTTGCAGCCTTGCCTCCAAAGCTTCCTCAACTTGCTTCTGTTTGTTTTGTTCTTTATTCTCTCTACTTTTCTTTTGTTTGGGGTTGGGGTTTGAGACAGGATTTCTCTGTGTAACCCTGGCTGTTCTGGAACTTGCTCTGTAGACCAGCTGGGCCTCAAACTCAGAGATCTGTCAGCTTCTGCATCCCAAATACTAGAATTAAAGCCATGTGCCACCACCACCCAGCTTTCCAGCTTGCTTACAACCGAGGACCACAGGGCAAGGCACTGGCGCTGCTCACAGTAGAGTGGACCCTCTCCACGACAATCATTAATCAAGAGAGTGCCCCATAGGTATGCCTATAGCTCAATCTGATAGAGGCAATTCTTCAACAGAGGTTATTTCAAGGTAACTAGTTTGTGTCAAATTGATATACACTAACCAGTACAAAACATCTCTGGGAAAAACATAGATCAAAAATATTACATGCTGATGAACTAAAGTGTATTTAAATATATTTTTCTATTTTGCAAGGACTTGATTTGAAGCTTAGTATGAATAAGAAAATTTCTAAATTTATATATGAAGGAAAGGTGTCATGTAGTTTTCCTCTTCGGTACCATTGAATAAAATAGGACTAGTTTAGACACTGTTACTAAGTGAGGATCCTAGTCTCAAGTACAGAAAAACAGGTCAGTTTAAGGTCAGAAAAGGAGGGCACTGGTGCACAAAGCTAAAACGGCTGACATTGATCTGCCTTAGGCAGAAGAGTTGGTGAAGTCAAGGTTTCTTTCGAATGACCCAAATTACAAGAACTGATAAGGAAGAGAGTCAGTCCCCAAAAGGAAACTCAAAGTATTATCATTGGGAGGAGAGAAAGAGGTCAGGATGCTTGCCCATAAAAAACAGACAACAACAAAACCCTTACAGACATCCATTAAAAGTGGTCAGACACCTTTGACTACTCACAACGACCCCCCAGTTTTAACTCAAACCAAGAGAGATTTCTGACTCACGAAATTAAACCACAGGCTAGAAAACAGCTGGGCTCCCGGCCCCAGCTCTAAACCTCGGCTGTCTCCATCCAAGTTTGTGCTACTCTTGATACTGGCCTCATTATCAGACTGGGCTCCCTCAGAGTGAAACCCTGGGCATCTACAACTCTCAATTCTCCCTGCGCATCCAAGAGAGGATATATGTTAGTATTCTTTAAACTTGGGTTTAAATCCCTAGCAAAGGATTCTTTTTAATCAGTTCAGCTCAAATTAGGTGCCATCTTGGGCCAATTATTGTATGTAGACAAGGGAGCAATGACTTTAACTAAAACAATGAAAAATTACAATTTAGGTAGCAGTATACTTTGAGGACTGTGATGCATTGATGTGGAGATAATTTTTCCCAAATATGCTATGGCATTGTGGAACTTTTTCTGCTCATGTTCTATCTTTGTGGACAATGCTATTTGGTAAGATATGATCAGATGCATGGAAAATTGGTGTTTTCCAGCTAAAAACGTGTGTTGTTCAATTCAAAGAAGTAGAAATACATTGAATATCTAATTGACATAGGAACTCAAATTGTGGAAGGGGGCCGGGGGAGCCTGCATTCACCATGGTCTTTTGCTAGGATTCTTTATAGGTGTCCTTCTGAAAGCTTGGGATTCTACTGTCTGAGAGAGACAGGAAGTCATCTGCTGTATCTCTCTGGAAGAGGACACTCAGTACTAAACAGCTTTCAATGGCTTTCTCATGCCATCATGATTTCAGAGCTACTTTAGGAGTTATGATTTCTTTCTCCTATCTTGCTTTAGCCCCTTTGTGTATTGCTCATTTAAGACATCCATTAACTCCAAGTCTACAACATATGCTCTTAGAATTCCCAGGAAAGCTACACAAAGTATGTTTCTTCCCAAATCCATGTACTTGTTTTAGAATAAACCCTCTGGCATATTCTGTCCACCTGGTCATAGTTGATTTGTCAATCCAGGACCTTCAAAACATGATCAGTTTTATACTATTTTACTTATTAACTGATTATAGAAATGAATGTTCACTGCCAGAAGCAGAATTGAAAGGTGTTATCAATCTGACAAGGCACACATTCTAACTCCCTTGTATTGAAAATGTGTGCTATTTTTTCAGATTTATCCATCTGAACGTTGAGTTGAGTTTTATTTTGAACAACATTTTTTTTTTCTGGAGCCACATGGGGAGGCAAGACTTTAGTCAGAGCAAGGGTTTTTAAAATCATGGGTCTGTTCCTGAAACAAATTTCATATCAGCTAGAACTGTTGGCCTCAGCAGGAGAAATGAGACCAGAAAAACTAGCCAATGCTCATCTTTCTACAGAGTCTAAAAGGCATATTCACACTAAAGAAATATAGAATTATGACTTTATGGAGAAATAAAGACAATGGTGTGTGAGTGTATATGTGTGTGTGTGTGTGTGTGTGTGAGAGAGAGAGAGAGAGAGAGAGAGAGACAGACAGACAGACAGACAGACAGACAGACAGACAGACAGATAGACACAGAGAGACAAAGAAATACACAGAGATAAACAGAGACGGAGATAGACAAACATATAGAGACAGGGACAAGCCAATTCATTACAAGGAACTAGCTTGTACAATTATGAAAGGTTGCCAGATCCCAAGATCTTTAGAGCTAGTTGATAAACTGAAAATCCAGGGGAGGTGGTGGTATTGCCACATTCTGACTGGCTGCAGGTTTAACCAATATTTTAGTTCAGCTTTGAAGGTAGGAAAAACCTATTGCCTTAGCTCAAAGGCAATCAGGTATGAAAAATTCCACCTTGAGAATAGTTAAGCAATTTGTTCTAGTTAGGCCTACAATTAATTGGGCAATACCCACACACAGTAAAGAAGTGAGTTCTCTTTCTTATACAATTGGCTGACCTGAGTGATAATCTCACTCAGAACTACCAAGAATCATGTTTGACCATGTCTAGACTCCTACTACCCATCCACCCACTACCAGGAAACTTGTCACAGAAAATTAACCATTATATTTCCAAATACAAACATACCTTAGATCAACTGCCCGAATCAATGACTTGATGGAGATTACAAAGCAGAAGATTTCCCTTGCTCATCTAATCAATATTCACTCATGGCATTTCAAGAGGATTGAGATTCTAACTGAAAACAGTAGAAGTTCTATGCTATGAATCTGAGTGTGCACTCTGAGCTAAACCTCAGGAGATTTTACACGGTTAGAATTTACTATCTTTCTATTGTACCTGCCATTAAGCAGCTATACTGTAAACTCCTCCATGAAGGATCAAATAGCCCACATACCAGCTGACCGCTGGAGAATGATGAACTCTCAACTGTCAGCTCTGATCCCACCATCATCTTCCTCCAACACATCATTAGGAGAAGCAGCCCTAATAAAACGTAGTTAAAATGCCAGCCCCCGAGAAAGAAAAGGACACAGGTTTAATAATGAGAACGGATTCTGAGAATGTAGTCTTTAGTTATTGTCAAACCAAAAACACAGAGTCTCAGTCGACCCTATTATCTACCAATGGAAGGAACGGATGGGCTAAGAGATTTTATTTTAATATTTATGTATTGTTTTTTTTTTTTTTTTATTTTGTAGGTATTAGATGTGGGTGGTGTTCACAGAGGCCAAAATGACTCCTTGAAACTGGAGTTACAGGTGGTTGTGCATTGACCAATATGGGTTCTGGGAAGAGTCCAGGTTCTCTGCAAGAGCAGAAAATGAACTTCATTGCTGACCCATCTCTGAAAACTGGACTGAGGTCGTTTAGAAATATTCTGGGAATAAGCTCAAACAGGCTTAGAGATCAGCTTGAGTTTAAGTGCCATATAGGCCCTCTCCTCATCTCCATATCCTGGCCCACAATTCCAACAGAAACCTCTGACATACTGGAGGATACATCAGCTCCTGGGACTCCTGGTAGGTCCCCACTCATCACCTGCCAACACTCTTTAGAGCCCACTAGGTTTTCTGCAACAAGTCCCTCTCTCCTCATCTCAATATCCCATCCCACAACTCCAGCACAAGCCCCTTACTCTACCAGAGGTACTTGGAAACTCAGAGGCCACACCAGTTCCCAGAACCCCAGAGGTTAGATAGGCTACCAAAACTCCAGTAGAGCCACACTACAAGACCTGAGGACTTACCTCTCACCAGAGCCAAAGCCACTCAATCCTGAAGACCAGAGAGAAACACGAAATCAAGGGAAAAACATTCATCCAACAAAGATAACCTCAGATATTAGCACCTAAACCTAAACCTATAATTATTCCAAACCCTGATGCCTAGAGTCCACCTTAAGAATACAATTAACAAACCAGCCAGGGAAATATGGCACCACCAGAGCCCAGCTATTCTACTACAATAAACCTTGTATATATCCAACACAGCTGTGGCACAACAAAAAATGACCTTAAAATCAAATGTATAAAGATAATAGAGGTCCTTAAATGAACAAATCCCTTAAAGGGATCCAGGAAAACACAAAAACACAATTGGAAAAAGATGAGTGAATCCCTTAAAGAAAGCCAAGAAAAATCACACAAGTGAAGGAAAGGAATAAAACAGTTCAAGACCTGAAAATCGAAATAAACCAATTAAGAAAACACAAACTAAGGGAATCCTGAAGGTGGAAATCTAGGTAAGTGAACAGGAACTACAGACACAAGCATCATCAACAGAATACAAGAGATAGAAGAAAGAATCTCAAGCATAGAATTTATGATAGCAGAAATTGATACACTGGTCAAAGAAACGTTAAATCTAAAAAATTCTCACACAAAATATCTTGAGAATCTGGGACACTAAGAAGCAACAAAATCTAAGAATATTAGGAATAGAAAAAGGAAAAAAAATTCCAGCTCAAAGACTCAGAAAACATTTTAAACAAAATCATAGAAGAATAAATTTCTTAACCTTAGAAGGACATGCCTAATAAAGGTACAAGAAGCTTACAAAACACCAAATATATTGGAAATTCCTCCCACCACATAATAATCAAAACACAAAACATACAGAACAAAGAAAGAATATTAAAAGTTGCAAGGAGAAAAGGCCAATTAACATATTGAAGAAGACCTATTAGAATTACAACTGACTTCTCAATGAAGACTCTAAATGACAAAAAAGCCTGGACAGATGTTTTACAGATGATAAGAGACCAGCAGATGACAGCCCAGACTGCTATGTCCAGCAATATTTTCAATCACTATAAATGGAGAAATCCTACAGAGACTTGATGTGCCATGGTTGGAGGATCTGTGAGGGGAGGCACCCTCAAATGAGAATGGGAGGGGAGATGGGACTCTGTGAAGGGGAGACCTGGAAGGGGCAGCATTGGGGTATAAATAAAGTAAAAACATACTACTGTGTTTAAAAAAATCAAAAGGAGCAATAAAAAATCATTGTTCATTAATATCTCTCAATATCAATGAACTCAATCCCTGCCCCTAAAGAAAGCACAAGATGAGAAAACAGGATCTATCCTTCTGTTACATAAAAGAAACACATCTCAATACTAAAGACAAAGTAAACCTCAATGTAAAGAGTTGGGAAAAGATTTTTCAACCCAATGGATCGATGAAGCAAGCTGGTGTAGCCATTCTAGTATCTAACAAAATGACTTCCAAAGAAAATTATTTTAAAAAAGAAGATAGAAAAGGACATTTCATATTCATCAAAAGAAAAATCCACCAGGATGACATCTCAATTCTGAACATCTATGCCCCAGATGCAAGAGCACCCACATTTGTTTTTTGAGTTTTTGTTTGTTTGTTTTTTCAACATAGACTTTTATTGGATATTTTATTTACATTTCAGATGCCAACACCTTTCCCCATTTCCCCTCCCTAGAAACCCCCATCCAATCCCCCCTCCTCCTTTTTGCTTTTATACCATTTTAATTACATGCAAGTATTAAGATCCGTTCTAGATTGAGGAACTAGCAATACAATAGATAAAAATAGTCAAGGAAAAAGCAAGACAATAAACACAAATAGTCAAAGAACAAGTAAGGCAATAAACAAAATTCTGGAGCATCCACATTTGTAAAAGAAACATTACTAAAGCTTAAATGACCCATCCAAACCCATATATGAATAGTGGGAAACTTCAATATTCTATTCTCACCAATGGACAGGGCATCCAGACAACAATTAAACAGAGAAATAATGAATCTAACAGATGTTATGACTGAAATGGGCCTAACAAATATCACAGAACATTTCACCCCAAACACAAAGGAATCTGCCTTCTTCTCAGCACCTCTTAGAACCTTCTCCAAAATTGACTTTATTCTAAGTCACAAAACAAGCCTCAACAGATACAAGAAAATTGAAATAACACCATGCATCTTACCAGACCACTATCAATTAAAGATGGATTTCAAAAACAAAAGAAACAGCAGAAAGCCTACAAATTTATGGAAACTCTTCTGAGGCAGAAATGAGAGATACTACCGGATTTCCTATCCAGTGAGGGTGTTCCAATTGGAGAGAGAAGGAGAGGGTTAGAGAGAGAGAGAGAGAGAGAGAGAGAGAGAGAGAGAGAGAGAGAGAGAGAGAGAGAGAGGAGGAGGGAAGGGGGTCAGGGAAAGGGAGAGGGGAGGGTCAGGGAAGGAGGAGGGGGAGACAGAGAGACAGAGAGAGAAAGAGAGAGACAGAGAGAGATCTCATGTTAATAGTGTGTGTGCCCAACAAAATAGAATGAAATAAATAAGAAAGGAATATTAAAATTAGAGCAAAGATCAACAAAACTTCATGCACTAATTTAACTGAGAAAGTTATTGCAACAAAGCCAAGATGATCAGCAAGTCTCGGTCAATAAGACTGAAAGCAAGGTTTACAACACAAGTGAAAGCTACCCCAGCATACTAGTAATAAAATGAGATCTAGAACAGTCTTTGCAGTCGTGAAAAGTGTAAGACAATATCACTAATAATTCTACATAATTAAATCATTTGAAATCCCTCTATGCATTAAGAAGGAAGTTTAATTTGTAATGTTCAAATTGTGGCAAAGAACAAATATTAAGAAGCAATTTGCTTTTCTGAAACACTGTACCAAGTGCTTAAAGAAGAGTTAACAGACTCTTCTAGAAGGTAAAGATAAAACAGTCCCTACTTCATTTCACTAAACTATTAATGGATGCCAGAAATTTCAGAGTTCAAGAGAGAAAAGCACAAGTCAATCACTATTCCTCTTGAATATAGATAGAATACGAATACTACCAAAAGAGATTGGCCACAAATGTGAAATCATCGTGTGTCATGACATAGAAAGATTTATTTCAAGGATGTGATATTTCAATACTTCAAAATACAACTACCCTGTAGAGCAATTAAACAGGAAATCATCTAAGGACTAAAGTTTCTCCCAGATCAGAGACAAACTGCATTATAAACCTGGAGAAGTTTTTCCTCCAGACCGTCCCCAAATTTTTATACCTCACTCAGTAAATGAGTTTATCTACCAACCTTTATCATGTTTATCTACTACATACCCATCTATCCACACGTATATAGGTTAGAGCATGACTCCAAGAGTTAAAGTCTTCAGAAAGAGTCCAAGGAGTTCCAGTGATGCCTAGCTGAGAAGTAGAAGCTGTTGAGGATGCCAAGGAAATCTCTGGGCAGATCAAATAGCAAATCTTACTGAGGTGGTGAGACTCCTTCAGTTGCAGGGTGAGAGCTGAGTTGAGCACCAAGACCACATGAAGCACCCAATTCGAAATGTGCAACTATAGAGGGCAGGACCAGAGGGAGTGGTTCCAAGTGCTGAGGACCTGCCTTAGCTCCAGAGAGGGTCCTGAGGAAGAGGTGTTTAGGAGCAGTGGAAGAAGTGACTCACAGTTAATGAAGGGGTCCAAGCTGTTAGCTCTGTAGTTTGCTAGAGATAGCTTTCTGCTGGAAATAGCTCTCTGCTCCAGATAGTTTTCTCTTGCAGACCAAAGCCCAGTCTTTTATTTTGCAAAAGCTACTTTCTTAGGAATTACATATCAATTCAATCACTTATCCCATGTTCCCTTTTGACTTTTCTCATAAATTAACATTTTAGGACCTTAGCCACTTCCTTGAGCCTAAAGACAGAGCCACATGGCCAAAGCTGCTGAGTTCTGCTGCTTGCTGGAGCAGGAACGTGGCTCCCTTGTTCCATTACATTATCACCAGCTTCCTGTCTTCCAGTTCCTTCACTGCCTAAGCTTGGCTGTCCTGGAACTTGATCTGTCAACTGACCTTGAACTCGGGGATCTGCATGGCTCTGTCTCTTGAATGCTGGAATTGAAGGCTTATTCCACCACGCTTGGACCTAAACTTTTCTTCAAGAATTTGCTCTGTCTCAGGTTGGCCTTGAACTCAGAAATCTGCTTACCTTTGTCTCCTGGGATTAAAGATAGATACCACCATGCCTGAGTCTAAAAGCTTTTCATGGCTACTGTTCCTCAAGATCCAGATCCAAATCCTTTGTCTTCCAGCCTCAAGATCTGGATCAGAAGTGTGCCCTCCATTTCTGGATTATAGTTCATTCCAGATTAAAAGTCCTTGTTCAGTTGCAAACACAAGCAATAAGCTTAGCTGGGTGGAATCTTGCTCTGAGATCACCAATCTGTAAATCTGTTCATCTCCTTAAACACACAATTCAGCTCCATTTAACTTATGGTACCTTTATTACTTGAATGCATTCTTTTGCATTTAGTTCAGCAATCTCTTGCTTTTTAGCTAGTCCTTTTCCTTTCCTTATTTATATTGTTTTTCTCTATTGACCAAATCATGTCTCCTTATCTAAGCTGGCTCATTAGTGCAGCTGCCTCTGTTCTTTCAGGTCTGTAATTCATATTGCATCCTTAGGTTTTACATAGTTGAGAATTCCTGTAAATTCTGGGGGTGGACTGGGGTTTGTTCCATGCTGTCTTAGTATACAATGACACATGGTGACTTACATAAAAAACAACTATGAACATATATGGGATAGATATAGTAACAAGGTAAAAGTTTTATTTTCTCAGCCATCTATGTTTAAAGAGAACAAGGTTAACTCTTGGTAGGTCTGTAAGTCTGACTCTTGTATTTCTGTCCATCAGTTTATATCAGTGAAGGTATTCAGTCTCATAGGGTTTTACTTATGTCTGAGACTTTTTATTACCACCCTATGCCTAAAGGTCCCTGACGTATATTATAACCTTAGACTGCCCATAATACGGAGTAACTTAGAGCAGGTCACACAGCCTGTGTTCCAAGCTCTACCACCACAATCTGTGCCCAGCAAGCCAGTGTGCTTTCACGGATTCCACTATGACCAACCTGAAGAAAAGGGAATCGTAGTTTCTCAGTAAATTTGAGTTGAACAGAAATCTCTAAGAAGCCTCAGACACACAGCTCATAGGGTGTCTTGTCAGCCAAGGAAAGATATGACATCATGGCTCTGAAGCAACATTGCAGCTTGGAGGTGTGAGACAGGCAAAGAGAAAACTATAAAAAGAGTTATCTATTCTAGCTGGCCTGTATAAATGACACACAATCTTGGTATTTTATTTACAAACTGTAAGCTTAGATTGGACAGGTTTTGAGATTTTCTAACTTACAGCCCAGCTGTATGTCCCTTGCTACTTGCTGTTTCTCCTGGACACACCCTCATGGTCCATCTTCTCTCATGGCAGTCTCCTTTTCTTTCTGAGTTCTTTTTTCTTTTATATCTCATATCTCCTTCACTCAGTCCTCAAGTCCCTCCTTTCTTTCCCTACTGCCCAAGCACAGGCTTTTGACTTTTATTAACCAACTAACTTTAAATTGGGGAGTAGGGTTTACATAGCATCACTTGGTGTATGTGAGGATCTCCTTGTGGAGGGGCAACAAGATCTTGGAGACTAGGATTTAGCATTTAATTACATAGCAGGACCAGACCAATGCCCAACAGAAAACAGTAAAAAGCAAGGGGTTTTTCTGAAAAGAAAGGTATCTACAAACATGGAAAAAGTAGCATTGGGTTGCAGACAATACCAAACAAAGAGCATGGAACAGGAGGAAATCAGTTTCAACTAGCACATATATGTATTAGCCACCAAACTACGGGATAGAGGGCATTTACTGAACAAAGATTGGCTGGTAAGAGGAGCTGCCTAGAGTACCTTCACATACATTATATCAAGGTTTTAGATGCAGGTATTATAATTCCCGTTATTACAGATGAAAGAGTTATGTTTAGGAAAGCTTAGGAAAGTAAAGTTGTCAGAATCACACAAGTAGTGAGGTGCTGACCTCAGGCAGAGGCTGCCACCTTTCCCTAAGAAACACACACACACTGACACACATTAATAGAGAGATACACACTCACACACACTCATATACACACTCACTCATACGCACAGACACACATAGACAAACACAGACTCACACACAGAGACAAATACACTGATAAACACGCACAGACACACACACAGACACGCACACTTCTATCTACAGGATAATATGAAGAACAGCTCTGAATCAGAAGAAGCCAGAGTATTTGCACAGTTCATCTCACTCTGGAAAAGACAGAAAATAATCAGAAGTGTGTTTACTGAGAGTAGATGTGAAACACAAATGAGGGACAGAAACCCTCTAAAGGGTCAGGCTGTATAGAATTATCTATGATACAGGAAAACTTAGCACTGTTCTCAGGGATTTTAGATCTATCCCATGAAGGAAAAAGGAGAAAAATAACTCATTGCTGAAGATTTATGGACTCATATCAATTAGGTTTTAAAAATTAACATTCATAACTAGGAAGGGAATAAAAATCCCATTAAGATAAATAAAAGTCAGATGCTAATACTATTTCATTAAGTCAATAAAGCTTTGTCTACTATATCAATTGGAATCTTCTTCCCTTGCTTATTTTAAAAAATGAAAACAACAACAAAAAATAAACTAGAAATGAGAGCGACCAGAAACTTTTATACAATATACGAATGGAAGCGATTTGCCCAAAATTTGAGATTAGCGAACAATGTTTATTCACTAATTTATTAAGAGAAATTAGGCTTCCGGTCAATAAGATCACCGTGCAGTGATGTTTAATTTCTTTAATCTTTAATTTCTCCCTTGCAGTTACTACTATCCTATTTTAAGTAAATAATTTTAATCCACTTGAATGAGACCCAAGAATAAATATGGGACCTATTTCATATTCCAGATAATGTAATTTACATATAAAACATCCTAGACAGTCTGCAACAAGACAAAGCTGGTTATCGTTGTCATCACCATGACCAAATACCTGACACAGGCAACATTCAGGAGGATGTTTTTATTTTGGCTTACGGTTTGATGTAAACAGTCCATCATGGTAGGAAATGCAGAATGGCAGAAATATAAGACAGCAGGTCACATTTCACCCACAGTCAGGAAACAGAGATAAATGCTGGTGCCCAGCTAGCTCAGTCTTTTTACCATAGTCTAGGACCCCAGCCCAAACTGTGCTATCCATTTATCATCTCACCTCAGCTAAAATTCTCTCAAATGTTATAAACTTCTAGGTTATTTCAAACTCAATTAGGGTAACAATGAAGATGAACCAATCAAAAATAATATTTAAAAGGAAATTAGGTTAAATATAAATTTAAGATACTTCATTCTACAATAAACACTGAGGTGATAGATTTTAACAGTTCTGATTAAGATGTGTATTTACCCACACGTGCCACTCTCTGCATCTGATTTGCCTGTCCGCAGTCCATGCATTCATAGATAGCATTAATGAAAGGGAGGTACTTCTTGAACAGAGGGTGGAACAGGACAGGGTGTCAGGTCTATGAACTGCTTTTTAAGTCAAGGAAGAGCTCTGGTGATTAAAGCTATTCTCAACAGCCTGCATAGTTGAAAAGAAGTATATTTGCTAGTACTGGAAGTCTTCAGGAAGTAGCTGGGGCTACTGCAGAAGACACCTTTCTCTCTGGACATAGAAATCTAGGGACTCTGAGTATCTGATTGCTAAGTATCCTATTTGCTGCAAAACATATTTTTCTCTGAAGCTTCTCATCATCTTGTCTTGTTCCCCTGGCAGTTACTTATTTAAGCTATCTCTGTGATCATTTGATGCTAATGAATACCATGATATTGAACTTTTGCTTCACAAAAGACAGCTAACTCTACCTGCCTCTTCAGGAGATCCTGCCTTTTTCTGTATTTACAAGGATATCTAACTTGACTAAAATACTGTTTACTCTCTACATGGTCTTATCAAATAGACAGTTTTAATTTACTGCCGTCACTGACAAAGCTGTACCTTCTACACATTTACACTTTGTCTCCGTAGCTTGGAAAGAAGAGTTGAACTGGTCGTTGCCTGCATACTTCCTCTGCACAAGGCCTTCTATGCCATCAGCATTTAATTTTTTTAAATCCCCTTTATCATAGCCCTAAGGTAAAACTTAAATTCTGAAGGCAGCGGTGACTCAAGGGGACCAAAAGAAAAGAAAAGAGTTGACAAAATGTATCTAGGCTTAAAATTTTTTTAAAAAAATTTACAAATATGGTTTATCCATTTTAAACCACAAGATATAAATTCTTACCAATACGGTTATTACCAGTCAAACATATCTCAAACAGAAAAAGACACTCATAATTCCAAGTGACTGATTGATAGAATTTAAATTATAAAAGTCATCTTGGCTTTACTTTCAAAGTGTTCTGAGAAGCATTTAATGACCACTCAACAAAATAGTTTCCAAGGTAAGGTACTTACTGAGTATGTCTGCGACCCTCCCTGTCCCTAGGGATTTTTGGTCAATATTGGTCTATAAGGGCAAAGGGAGCAGAGAAGACAGACAGACCAGGGTTCAGAAACTCTGTTCGTATATATGGAGATGAATCAGGACAAGCTTCGGGGAGGCAGATCAACTTTACTTGGGGCGCAAGGCCTATATAATTCTTGGGATGGGAGTCAGAACATCCAGGATGGGAAAGGTCAGGGTCTCTCAAGGCTCACAGCACCGAAAGGCCTCATTAGTATGGGGAAGCATTTCAGGAATCTCAGATGCTAGATGAATGGGTTCTTCTCAGAGAAAGGAAGTTGAACCTGTAATCTAACCAAGGCAATATGACATTCCTCCATAGGGGTAAGGGATGCAGCTTGAACTCCCCAGACAAGGTCAGAGACCGGAAGCCCTGTCATTGAAGGGAGTCCTCCGTATTGTGCGAAGCTCAGCTATTCGAACAATGGTAGACTTAGACCTTAATTAGCAGGGCAACATTGTTAGTTTCCAAAACTAAGGTACTTACTGAGTATCTCAGTTTCCAAAGGTAAGGTACTTAGTGAGTACATCAGACACTGTCAACTCTGCATCTGTGCATGGTCACTAACTATAATCTCATTTAGAATTTTATTGACACATATTTAAATCTCAGAGACATGAACTACAGTCATTTTGCTTACAAGCCTTGTCGCAAAGATTAATGACTCAGAAGAAGTAACCAATGCACCTCAGCCTAAATAAATTTTCAAATAACCACCCCGTTATCTGTAGAAACAGCAGGCAGCACACATGTTTGTTTAGTCAGTGAAGCAGGGAGAAGGAAGTCTGCGTGTGGACATATCGGTCTGCGGAGGGAAGTACAGGTCTTTTGAGTTATAAATTTGCAGCCACAAAGAACCCTAATAAAAACAATTAGATCCCCCAGCCCCCATCAACAGCAGAATTGTTTCTCTGTCACACAAATGCATCTGCTGACTTTCCCACACATTTCCATTAGATTTGCCTCTCACCAGCCAGCACTCAATGCCATTTGTTCCCCTCAACTTTCCGAGTATGTGAAACAAAGAATCTGAGAAACTGCTGATCTCAGTGTGAGCTAAAATGAGTGAGTGCTACCTGCTTCTTCTATTCCTCCAGTCATTGACAGGTTTGGGGCTGGAACACAGAGCACAGTAGGATGACTGGGAAGGAAGAGGGACAGAGGGAACAGCAGCAATAGTGGAAGGACATCCACTGTGGGACAAGGGAACGAGGTGCACGGGACTCCTTGTCCAGCTGCCCCACGAAGGAGAATTCTATTTCTTGAAGGTCTCTTGCCACTCAAGCACCCAAGCTCAGACTCCCTGAATGTAGATTGGGAGAAAATTTTCTCTACAGTAGAACCGAGAGCAAAACAGCTGGAATTTCCTTTGGAGCTGATGTGGCAGGAAAGAGTGACAGTGTCTCATGAATTTCTTAGCAGTCAGAAGAGGACCCTCTGGGGAATTTTTCAAAAGCAAATACTCCAGAGCCCTCGCCTGTGCATGGTGTAACCATGGATTCCAACATTTAGAAAGCAAGACCTGTTACTTTCTGCTAGCAATAGGCTCTGATATTAAATGTAGAGACACACGAAAATTGAAGGAATCTCACCAAGGATCCGCACGCATTGTACACTGTGCTAACGAACCCTTCGGGAAGAAGACAAAAGACCCAGCTAGGATGTGGATGTGGGCACAAAATTCAAGCACACCAGTGCCCTGCAGAAATGTAATGCGGCTAGTCAGTGGGCAGTCTGTGAATCAGGACTGCTAGATACACAGACAGGAAGAGCTCTGGGTTGAAGCTCTGGCTCCACTTTTCAGCATGACTTTAGGAAATGCATACCCCCTTCCGCCCCCCCCAGTTGTGATTCCCTTCTCCACAAATAAGGTAAAGGATGCTGACCATTTACTTGCAAACTAAGCCCTGTTCTAAAGCTGCTTCCTTATTGCTTCCTTCTTTCCTTCGCCACCCCTAGGGAGTAGGGACTATTCTTCCCATTTTAGAGAAAATGAAAGGCTTTCTCACATGATGACATAGAAAAGTGACCAGAAATCAGGCAAGGACAGGATGCCATCAACATATATCCAGTCATCAATAAGTCTGAGGCAGGAGCAAATTGGGGGGGAGAAAAGCCACATTAACTTTGCACAGGATAAGATATATATTTTCCCAAATTAAGCAAACAAAATACACACAGTTGGGATGATTTATAGGGTAGATGGCAAACACACAGGTTATGGAATGAAACTAGATTCCTACACATCTTACTTAAATCCACCTCAGCATTTAACTCATTCTGTGAGAATTTCACAGAAAGTAAGTGGATCATAAGCCTCTTTCTTCCCTCATAGAGTTTGGGGAAGATACGAGCGTTAGTACTATGTAGATTTTAAGGTCAAGTGGATGGAGACAAGGAATTTAAAACATTGTTAGTGACTGTCAGCTTACATCTAGATTCTTACTATCAATTGTGCGGCAAAAGTGGTGTAAGGGAAGGTTTTGATGCTATCTCTTTCCCATCTGGTTCTTGATTTGTCAGTAATGAAAGCCAGGGGGACAACTGCTGGGTGGAAGGTATAGGTGGAACTTCCAGATCCCAAGAGGAAAAGGCAGATGCAAGGAAGAAGAGGCTTTTTCTGCCATGCTTTGGAGGAAGAAGAACGCAACAATTATGTAAGGCCTCAGGGGTAGTAGAGAAGGCCTGTGGCCTCCACTATAGGTGGGTGGCCAAGGATGTTTGGCAGGGACTAGGGGGAACAAGTCACTAAGTTTAGGGCAGGAGGAGACAGAGACATGATTTTCCCAGGCAGGAGATATCTGTGCCCAGTCACTGTGCCTAATAGACACGTTATAAAGTAACAAAGCTTTGTGTGTGTGTTTTATCCACGAATTCAAGGGTCTCAGGAGTGGACAGGTAATGTGGCCAATCCCAGAGCTAAGCTCAGTAGGACAAAGGGGAAGCCGGGAGGGGCCAGAGCGTGGTCAGTCCCAGGCAATGGCGGTTGCATTTTAAAACTACACGCAACCAAGTGGTGTTCTTCGGGAAAAGAGATATATATTTAAATGTTCTCAGAGATTATAGCCCTGATTCCCTTCATTGGGAGGAAGCATATCAACGCAAAACTAAGGATGCATTTCCGGAAATTTCAAAAGTCAACCTGTTTCATCACTCTTTCATCTTTGGAATTTTGCCTGGTGAACAGATGAAGATGGTCACCCTGATACACTGTTAGGGAAAAAAAATGTCCTATCAGGATCATGTATGTTTGTGTGTGTGTGTGTGTGTGTGTGTGTGTGTGTATGTGTGTGTGTGTGTGTTTGTGCAGGTATATATGTGTGCACAAAGCTTCAAGGAAATCTCAGAATAACTTTAGTTCAGCTTTTTTTTTTTTTTTCAGTCACCACAAGCCGAGCGCAGCTGTGGCTTTGGAGAAGAAGCAGGTGCCTCCACCTGCTGCAGGCCTTCCAAGGACAGCTGTGCATGAACCAATCCTGCCAGATGTTTGATTCCTTCCTGTATTCGAGGAACTATCAGGAAAGTAAATGTCTGCAGTCAGCCGATTCTCAGACAATAGCCATCTGGCTGGCTAGCTGCCTTTAGCATATCGTGGTTTCTCTCTTTGTCTGGTTCACTCAATCAGTGACTCAAAAAACGGAATTGTTGTAAAGCATGGTGCATCACACTAGCTATCCTCAGAGCTCCATCTGTCCCACTGCCCATACCTCTCCCAGGAGGACCTTTCCTCTCAGCTGGATTCTATATACATGGTGGGCTGTCCAAAAGCAGGTCACTTTGACACTTAGAAGGGAAAGACAATGTTCTAAGAGTCATCTGGTGAAAAACTTCTATTTATTATACTGAAGTAAACAAAAGAGAAATAAATATTGTCTTAAAATAGAAAGAAAAGCCTCCCAACAGTATGCTGAAGCAACTGGACTGTACCTCTGTCATGGGCGTGGAAATTCCAAGTGGACTACACTGCACTGAGTCCATCAGGCAGCAAGGTGGGGTGGGGATGGGGGTGGGGTGAGGGTGAGGGTGAGTTGTAGTGTTGTGGTTTGGGTCTTAACTTTCCCTCAACAGATCGTATGTAGAAGGTTCAGTTCTTAGTGCAGCAGTATTCAGAGCTGGGCTTTTGAGGCACCTGGAACACAAGGGCCCATCTGCAACAATGGATTAACCCATTTTACGGATTTGTAGCTTATATATTGAGGGGGAAGGTCTGGCTATGAAAGTGAGCTCTACCTGCTCCCTGACCATCATGAACAACTTCTTCCCCAACCACCATGATGTGTTGTCTCACAGTAGGTTCCAGTAGCAGGGTAGCCCTCAATGGACTGAAAGCGCCAGCACCAGAACCAAAGAAAACTTTCCTCCTTGACTTGATCTCACGTATTTTGTCAAAGTGACAGAAAACTGACTATCAGCTTAAGTGGTTAAGCAACATGTAATGGTTCTTAAACTTCACTGTGCCTTCAGGCTTGAAAAAAGACTTAGGGCCAAGCTTCTTCCTACAGAACTAGGGTAGAGCACAGAAATCTGCATGTGTACAAGTTCACAGGCGATCTGAGGCTGCTGGGCATTGCTTTTGAGAACCACAAAACAAGTCTAAAACCAAGTCAAGCTTCACGTTCTGCAGCTTGCAGTGACTTTAAAAATTAAGAAAGTGAAGTTACTTGTTTCTTGTAAAGTTGCGAATATTTGTCTCAAATGCTAACATATATCTCTCACAGGCATGAGAGAAGTAAACTTTTTTCCCCTAATGTTGATGAATCAATTAAAAAAAACCAAGCCCAATCATTGTCTGATCTAGGATGGGTGTTCTGGAAGGTAAGTATATACTTGACCATTCTATCCAAAGGAATGGACTAGCTGCTAAGGCCAGGTAGGCAAGAACTTTTGTCCAAGGGCCTCGGGGCTTACATTTCATCTATCCTAGAGGTTTGAGCAAAGAAAGATTCTATGCTAGGTGCTGCTCAGAATGTACCCTGAAATACACACTTAGGAGTTCTAAGCCATAATTTCTTCTATATACTACTTCCCCAGCAAACCAACTAACAGGCCAGCAGAAAGCGGCTTCTTCCTTTTGATGTAGTTTTAAGTGACAATTCAATGCTTTAGGTATTGGCTGGCCTGCACTGCCCACTTCTCCAAATGCATGCCTGTCACTTGGTACTGCCCCCATCTGCTGTTTATGGACTCATGCTTCCTGCCTGGCTACACAGTACAGCCCTACCCTCAACTCCAGCCCCTTTCTTGGATCAGCACACTGGCCTTTCTGATCCTCAAGCACACTGTTTGCTCTACCTTCTCATCTAAGTGCTATTCACCGCAAGTCTCTGCCGGAAGTGCCTCTTCCTTAAGGCAGCTTCCCTGATCCACAGTTCACACTTCTTCTGGTACATAACCCAATGTAACGGAAATTACGTCGCACAGAATCCATACTCTAAATGATGTGGCTTCCTTCAGAAGCTGCTGCAGATGGCTAAGAGAAGCCAGCATCATTTCCCAGCACCACTAACAGTCCTGGCTGCAGTAGATTTTCCTGTCTTGTGCCTGGTTTTCTGCCACACATTGTGACTTACATCTGCAATGGCAGCTCTGACACCCTCAGTTACTTGTCTCAGGTGCCTTCAAGCTGCTCTTAAACCTCCCTACCTTACGGTATCTTAAGTTACCGTGCCTGATCTTTTGATCTTCACAAACTCAGTCCCGCCAGACTTCTGCTCTCTCAAGCGAATCTTAAATCATCCTTAATTCTTCACCTCAGCACCAGATTCTACGGTCTGACTTCCAAATACCTGCAGTCTTGACAGCGTCTCACAAACCCCACCAAGACTGCCGAAGTCCATCAGCCTGGCAGGCTTTATGGTATTCTAGCTTTGCTGGGGAGCCCTCTGTGGCCTCTTCTTGAAAATAGTAATTTGCTGAAAGCTGAAGTCATAAATCAGGCCACCACTCTGATTAGGCATTTCCCATTTGAATCAAATCCCAATTAGTCTCTTCCTATGCTCTACGAAGTTGCACATGGGACCCTTTCTGTCACATCCTTCCTATGAATTCTCTTCCTATGCGGGCCACAGGGTCCCCTTGCTTATTATCCAGCACCCTGACCATGTTCTCTCAGCTTGCCACAATCCACCCAACTTCCCAGGGGCAGCCCGTCAGCTCCTTCCACAAGGTGTCACAGTCACTCATTAAAATCGATTGCCACTGGAGCCACCAATGCTCCCTACCAAGTTCACTCCACCACACCTGTCCTTGAGGTCAGTTTCATAGAAATGGCTCATTTTGGTCAGAGGTTTTGCTAACACAAGACAACAGAAGTAAGAGGAGACAGGTATCAGGGAGACATAAGGACTGTCTCCTGCTGATTACATATATTACACTTTTCGAAGGCTCTAGAATTGAGCTTTGCAGAAGGGACAAGACTCACCTGTAATCCCCATATTGGGCGGGGGGGCAGGGCAGAGGCAGGAGGTAACACACTGAAAGCTGGACTATACAGGCTGTATCATGAGACCCTACTTTTGAGTCAGTGATTACTGCATTGCTTGCTGTAGCTAATTAATTCTCACAGAATGGAAATACTGACTTAAGACAAATCCCTTTGCTTACAGACAAACAGGGAAAAGAAGCAGGTATTGGGAAGAGGCAATACAATACATTCAGAGATGGGTTTTCTGACAGGCATTCCTTTAGATGCAGTTCTGGGGAGGCAGAGGCAGAAGGAGCCTCAGGTTGAAGCTTTCCTGGGCTGCATAGTACAAGATTCAGCCTAGAAGCAAGCAACCTTTCCAGATGTAAAGTTTCCATTCACAGTGAAAAACAACTAAAGAATGTGAAGAGATCAACAGGCTGGGTCTCTTCAGACCTAAGATAGGAAAGCAATGGCTGAAGTACCTTCAATCAGAGACAAACCAAACACACTACCACAATTTTACATAGGCTGCTCAAAATGAACGACAGTCAGTGGTAGTGTTTAAAGACAAATATTCAGGTATACTTAGTAATGGTCACAAGAGGATGGCCCATGAAAGTTTTTTTTTTAAAAAAGATTTATTTTTATTTATATGAGTACACTGTGGCTGTCTTCAGACACATCAGAAGAGGGCATCAGACCCCATTACAGATGGTTGTGAGCCACCATGTGGTTATTGGGAATTGAACTCAGGACCTCTGGAAGAGCAGTCAGTGCTCTTAACCATCTCTCCAGCCCAAAAGTTTATTTTTAATACAAGGATTCTTGCATATACATCTGAGAGCTTTGCCTTGGTTAGAGTTCAACAGCCTAGACTTCTTGATAGCCCTCAAAAATCTAGACCTAACAAAGACAGACCATGAGAACCTAACAAATATTTTCCATAATAAGGAAAAAAAATCTGTAAAAGGCTGAACTAGTCTTAACATTTACAAAGATTACATCAGACTATCAATAATGCGCTAGTCATCAATCACTGGCAAGAGCTAAATGCCATTTTATAAACTAGAGCGTCTATACCAAAGTCAATTTTCAAAGGGATGCGAAGCACGTTTATGTCTCTCTTCCCCCACACTTTTGTTTGCTTTGGGTACACCTGGAAGTCATCTTCAGGTTCCATTTTTTTTCTATTATAGAAGATAACTATGTTTTCAAAGTGAATTGAGTTATAAGCCTTCTGACAACCACTTTTCAGTGGGCAGTGAAAGAAGCTATTTAAAGTTTCACTTTGGCACTCTGCTATGAGAGAGAGAAGAGAGAGGAGAGAGAGAGAGAGAGAGAGGAGAGAGAGAGAGAGAGAGAGAGAGACTCTGCTATGAGAGAGAGAGAGAGAGAGAGAGAGAGGAGAGAGAGAGAGAGAGAGAGAAGAGAGAACACAAAACAAAACAACCTAAAAGGAGGTTCTTCCTAAAGATTTGATAAACTACTACACAGGCTCTTCCTCGACGGAAATTTGATTTGTGAGCAGATTAAACGAGATGATTAAAGGGAATGAAAATGCTCTCCACAGGTCTTTCTAGACAAATGGAAACACACTGCTCATTTGAGCTGCTGTGCATCTTCCTCGAATTTTAAAATGTGAAGCAACACATCTATCTGTATAAATAATTATAATTTCTCAAAGGATACCATGCTCCCATACGAACTTTCGGAATCCTGCAAGACACTTTCATATGAAATGCTTGAATTAAGAAAAATTTATATACTCAAAGGGGAGGGAGAGGCTACCCGCAGTCCTTTTATAGAACAAACTACTTCTATTTACTTTCTTAGCTTTTCAGTTCTATTTACCACATAGTATTATATCACAAAATATTAGTGTTGTCATTCAACATCACTGAATAACATAGTCAGGAATTGTCTGGTCTCTCCTGTGATTGGGTAATTGGCATCCGACTCTCCCATTAACTGTTCTGATGCTGAGCGTATTATGCTACCTTTCAATGCAAAACAAAACAAAACCTTTTCGAAAAGCACTGAGAAAACCTTCCGTTTTTATTCTGAAAATGGAAAAAGCAAAGGTGGATTTAAAGGTCTGCAGAACACAGGGCTGAATCTCTTATTTTAAAAGAAGCATTTCTTTTGTGCCTAGTCCTATTACCCCAAAAGGCTCGACCAAGGTTAATTTCTGCTCATTTTACCCATAGGTAATTAAAGGAGATATGAATGGAAATTAAACATAAAATCTCTTAAAAAATTAACAGCCTCTAGTCAATTAAGACATAAATAAGATTAGCTTTTTATGTACCTAACTGAATGTGCCATTTACATGTAAGGACCAAAGCTCTCATGTGCATTTTCAAGTGGGTGCAAATAAATGAAGTCTGCCAGAGAATCTACCTTACAAGTACAGAATGGAGACCATAATGCACCAAACTCATCTTGTCACAACAGTTTAAATTGATCATAAACTTAGAGCAAAAGGTTGAAAACAAAACTCTTCATAGTGCTTACCCAGCATGCCCTGCCACATCCCCACACATGGTGCTTACCCAGCATGCCCTGCCACATCCCCACACATGGTGCTTACCCAGCATGCCCTGCCACATCCCCACACATGGTGCTTACCCAGCATGCCCTGCCACATCCCCACACATGGTACTTACCCAGCATGCCCTGCCACATCCCCACACATAGTGCTTACCCAGCATGCTCTGCCACACCCCCACACAGAGCAATGCTGAAAGTGCTTCTCATTACACTGCTATCTCTTGACTGAGAGAAATGAGTGACCATGGCAACTACAGCCACCCATCTACTCTTCACCTCATCCCCTCAGTCTCACTAGACACATGGTTAATTTCTGATGAAGTTTCTGAGGGTCTGGCCCAATGCCACCCAGCCTAGATACTCTGCACCCTAGGTCAGAAAGAACACACAAATTCAATATTGACCTTCATGGTGTATGTATTGGGAGAAGAGGCTTGATTTGAGGGCAAATGTTCAGAGCAGCAGCACATAGAGATGAGCTGAGTTCTGAAACTCTGAACTGACTCACAGATTTCATATCTGTGGATAACCCATACTTACATATACTTAATAACAGCTCTACCTTCAGCCGTTCAACCCAGACTTTGTTGTCCTAAAAGTTGAATTCAAAGACAGCATTCAAAGACAGCAAAGCCTGTATAATAGTTTGTTATCATAAAAAATGCATAATAGTTGTTCAATATGCTACTCAGGCTCTGGAAAATCCATGCAATAAAATGACGTCTGATCAGATGTTTCAGGATAGAGGAGAATTAGGGTGAGAACATACTAAAAAATTATGCTACTGTCTCCTGGAATCTTCCCATCCCACAGGAATATCAAAAGGTAGTCTCACACAGCTGATCATTTTAGAGTGTAACATTTATTAAATTTCATCATTTATGATCACTGTTATAACCAAATTAACCCTGGCAGAAGCTCTGACAGTTAAAAACAAGAGAACATATTGATTTCCAACTATTTTACTTACATGTTTTTTTTAATTCTCATGCAATGCTCATAATTAGGAAATACTGTACATTCATTCTCTCATTTTATTAAGACACTCCAAAATCTATTCACAGACACAGCAGCTACCATTCCTTCCAACTATGTATTTATAATACACTCTTGTAAAATGTATAGTTGTCGCCACATAATAATAATTATGACAATAAGATAATTTCAGGAAAAGGTTACAACAAATAAGAGCAAAATTTGAAGAAACTGGAGCATATAAAAGTCATTTGAGAACACCACACACAGATGAATATTTTCTATTTTCCAGTTCAAAAGGACATGCTCAAAGTTTTCTTAGAAGAGAATTATCAGGAGTACATGAAGAACTGCCTTTCATGTCGTACAGGCCGAGAGAAGATCAATGCCCCCGAGGAAAGAGCTCTGTTCATTATCTTTTAGGCCTGTCTATATCATCAATAGCTGCTAGGAGCTTCTGTCTTGCTTTCTTATTGATATGAGAGCCCAGGCAAACATTCACCAGGTTGGTCAACTGCTTCGTTGAATATTCCTGCCCAAAGAAAGAAAATCCAAATGTAAACCCAATGCACTGGAACTGATGCATCTGATTAATACAACAGAGCAGGCAGACATCTGAGGCCAGCAGGGGCTGAGCGCTGTGCCTAGTGAGAGAGCCAGAAGGCACAGCCACAGCATGAAAGGCAAGCCACTACCGTGCCACCCAGGTGAGGAGCTGGGAGCAGGATCCTGGAGGCAGGCAGCAACACTCTGTCAATACAACGAAGCAATGTAATGTGCTGCTCGTCACTTGGAAGGTCGCATACTTTGTACTTGTTTTTGTGGTAGTGTGTTTTCAAGTTATCAAAATACATTTTCATTTCAAATTTTAAAGTGCATTATACATTATACCCTTTAACTAAAATCTCCCAAGGAACAATAATTCCTTTAAGCCATGAAAACATGTAAGGCTATGAGTCAGAAAGACACCCTAGAAGACTTAACTAAAAATACCACCCAGTAAAAGCTTCTAAAATGGCCAGTTACAAAGTTTACTGACTGTATTAAAACAATAAATCCTAAAACAGGCATCATTTTGCATCAAGTAACGGATACTTAAGAGCTGTGCTTTCTCTCTTGCACCCCATACATCATCCTCACCTCCCCCAACCCCCACACCAGCACTGAACATGGCAGCTTGCTCTGCTAACTGACGGAACACTCTGCAGTCCATCTGTATATAGGGTAGCACTTTGGTTCTCAGATATAAGTGGGGATGAGGGTAGTGAAGTTTTCCTCAATTCTGGCTTATTTATCAAAAGGTCCTTAAAAATAGCATGTACATTTCAACTTGTTTCCAACACACTAGACATTTACAAAAAAATCATAATAAGGTTCATTTTGTTTTTTTATGTTAAACTCTAAAGTATTAAGATTTGATGATTTCTCCTTTCCTTTCCTTTCTCCTTTCCTTTTTCCTTTCCTTTCCTTCCCCTTCCCCTTCCCTTTCTCTTCCCTTCCCCTTCCTTTTCCCTTTCTCTTTTTCTCTCAAGCTGGCCCTAAACTTACCATGAAGCCAAGGCTGCTCCTGAACTTAGGCTACTCCTGCTTGACTGCAGGTAACTGTAATATTCTCCATGTTTTCCTCAAGACCCCTTCACAAACTGTCTGTCCAGACAAACGATCCATGGGTCACACAGAAGATGAGAGCAGATGCTCTGCCAGGAATGTTTGTGTATATGTTCAATTAAATTATAGAAATTCAACATTCTACATAACTGAGGAAAATCTATCAAACTTATATTAAAGGTAAAATCTAATGCTTGATAAAGTGCAGCCATAAGTACTAAGGACTTCTGAACCATCCTACAGGCCACCATGAGGATGTTACCATCTCACTATTTAAGAGTACAAAACTTAGGTTCTACAACTAATGAATCATTTCAGCGTACTCCACTCCACTTGTTTTGATACAAACTGTGCTTAGTCTCTTTCTATGATGCAGCACAGGAAAACCACACTCATATTGATTCTAGGACACACTGGATAGTGTGACTACGGGGAAAGTGTCCTAAGTGGGTTCCTTTGTATTTGATTCTCAAGATCCGACACCGCAGACAGTAACAGCACAGGGCACACAGGAGCCCTTCTGCTCACCCTGTGCTCTTTGATCCAACGCTCCATGTCGTTCTCTGTTAGATAGTAGGCTTTGATGTATGTCTCCACATATTCTTTATCAGGAATAGGTCTAATGTCAGTTAGTTTTTCCAGTTTCATTAAAAACTGTTGAAAATCCAATTGCATCAAGGCCCTGCCCTCATTACTGCACTTCTTGACATTGGCGTACCTAAGAGACACAAGGAGGGGTGACACGTGAGGAGACGGTAAGAAGCAGTGCAGGAGCCTGTGTCCCAGAACAGGCTGTGCTCACACAACTATGCTCAAACCCTCCAAAGACATACTCATGTTAGAATACATTTCAACATTGTAGCAATTCAAAGACAAAGGAACAAATGAAGTATTTCTCCAATCAACACCATACATATTTTCCATAATAAATTAAGTCAAGGATGTATTCTCATACACTACTGAAATACTGGGTTTTAAGGTGGATGAATGATAATAATACATATATTCATCTCACAGTACAGTATTTGACTACTCTTAAGTCAGTGATGTTAGAAAATGAGCCATTTCCTTAAAAAATAATTGACCAGAAAATCAGGGCTAATATTATTTAGTAATCAATGGATTTTATGTGTGTGTGTTTAATAAAGTGATGTATGTGTAAACTTAACACATATTTGTCGCTTTTTATTTAAACAAATTTATTTTTAATACTTCTACACTATGGCTGCTGACATGGCCATCTTATATATGACATTCTTTTAATAAGTCATACCCATCACTTTCCTACTTTCTGAAGCATTCTCTCTCTCTCTCTCTCTCTCTCTCTCTCTCTCTCTCTCTCTCTCTCTCTCTGTGTGTGTGGTGTGGTGTGTGTGTGTGTGTGTGTCTCTGTCTCTGTCTCTGAGACAGAGTTTCTCTACATAGCCCTGGATGTCCTAGAACTCACTCTGTAGGTCAGCCTGGCCTCGAATTCAGAAATCCACCTGTCTCAGCTTCCTGAGGGAGTGCTGGTATTAACGGTGTGCACTAACTTGCCTGGCCTCTTCTCATAACAAGAAGAAAGGAAGGGAGGGAGGGAGGGAGGGAGGGAGGGAGGGGAGGAAGGAAGGAAGGAAGGAAGGAAGGAAGGAAGGAAGAGGAAGGAAGGAAGATAGATGACACATGGTATGAAACTCAATGTGCACATGGTCTCTGGAAGAGCTGTTTGCCTCTTGGGCCCATTTTTTTCTTTGTGTCAGATGCTGTGTGTGCACAGAGTAGGGACAATGTCAAGTAAGAGGGAACGCTCCCAAGAACAGACTGCAGACAGGGATGTGCAGTGACACAGTGGCCTGACGTCTGAGCACCAGGCGCGCAGAAGCCTTCCCTGTATCTGAACACTGTGGACCTGGACAAACGACACACTGTAAGTCTGGACTCTCTGACCCAAGATTTTCCACTGACAATTACAAGCTGAGGCAAGTCATGATTTGTCAAGAAAGTCTATGAAACTTTTGGCTCAGTAAATAATGTTCAATAAATGTAAGGAATACTCACAAAACTTATTAGATACTAATCATTAGTTCAACTTTCAGATAATCAAATGGCTCTGTATTCCTCATTCATCTGCTATCTTGGCTCAATGTCAGTATCAACAGAATAGCCCACAGAAGACAGACACACGGATCTACGGCTCCGTCTCAAGCTTGAGATCAAGCATGTCTGCTACCGCTCATTATCTCTGGCTATGTGTTCCATCCATTAGTAATCATGTGACATACATTCATATACTACATTATAATTTAAGAGACAATTATGCTTTCATGAAACTTACCCTTCCACAATAGTTCTGTTAGCTAATCGTATACATTGTTCCCAAAGAATATTTGATACAGGCAAGGGTATCCGAACTCTCTTAGAAACTTCATTTAACCGCTTGTTAAACTGCTCAAATTCCTAAGGGGGACACAAGGAAGGGCTATAATTTTAATACTTTCCCACAAACAATTATTTTTTAAAAAAAGGAAGAAACAAAAAAGATCCAAGGATGTAGCTATTAACCAAATCAAGCAAGAATGAAAAATGGGGGAGGGAGGGCGGATTTATGCCACAGACAATTTGGACTTAGTAAAAAGATTTTAAAAATATAATCAGGTGTAGCAAAATGGTTCAGTAGTAAAGCCCTTCTATGTAAGACTGACTCACAAAGTTGTCTTCTGATCTCATGCCCATGTACATCTCTTTTCCTCATAAGTAAACAAATAAACATTCTTTTCCAGAGTGTTTAATTAGCATAATTATTTCCTACCTAAGTTGTTTTATCTTTTTATTAATCATATCATTTGTTTACATCTCAAATGATATTCCACTTCTCGGTTACCCCTCCAAAACTCCCCCCATCCCACATCTGCCCCTTCTCCCTCCCTCTGCCTCTATGAGGGTACTCTTGCACCTACCTACCCTCTCCTGCCCCACTGCTCTCCAGCGCCCCCCTAAGCTGGGGCATCAAACCTCCACAGGACCAAGAGCCTCCCCTCCCACTGATGTCAGGCAAGGCCATCCTCCCTGTACAATCAGATACACACACAGGCCATATGCATCTGGAGCCAAGGATCCCTCCCTGTACACTCCTTGGTAGGTAGGTGGTCTAGTCCCTGGGAGCACTGGGTGGTCAGGTCAGACTATGTTGTTCTTCCTATGGGGTTGCAGTTTCCCTCTGCTCCTCAGTCCTTCTGCCAGATCCCCCACTGGGGTCCCTGAGCTCAGTCTGATGGTTGGATCCAAGCACCCACGTCTGTATTGGTTGGTTGCTGGCAGAATCTCCCAGGGAACAGCCACACCAGGTTCCTGTCAGCAAGCGCCTCTTGGCAATGGCAACAGTGTCAGCGTTTGGTGTCTGAGACTTTTTTAAAAACTTAAAAGTTTTTTTTAATTTGATTGTATCCCATCCCAGATATAAAGGGGTCAAAACTCTTGTGAATTGTCTCTAAATTCCATTAACTCATTAAGCACTGAATGTTAAACACAGCAATGAACAAACAAATTCATAGAGGTTAAATTGGGCACTAAAACTTCCAGAGTGAGATTGTAACTGAAGAGACAATCGTCAAAATTAAGATTTTCAGACCTCATCCTAATCAAAATGATTCATTCTCTGTGTGCGTGTGTATGGCTCAGGAATCTGAACCTGAAGACGTGACTTCAAATAATTCCTTAAGTCTTTTTCTGATTTCACGGCTCATACGAGTGGTTTTTAAAAATTTAATCATCCACCCATCCATCCATCCACCCATCCACCCATCCACCCACCCATCCATCCACCCACCCACCCATCCATCCACCCACCCATCCACCCACCCACCCATCCACCCATCCACCACCACCCACCCACCACCCATCCACCCATCCACCATCCACCCATCCATCCATCCATATATCTATCTTTTTACACTCCAGATTTTATTCCCCTCCTGGCCCACCCTCCAACTGTTCCACATCCCATACCTCCTTCCTGTACCCGTCTCCACGAGGATGTCCCTATCACCCACCCACAAATAAACATTTTAAGAAAAAACATAACACATGTTGTGACAGAATTTATCTAAGGAGAAATAAGTATCATAAATTAACTAAACCATATAAATCATGCCTAAATATTTTTACATCTCAAAATTTTCTATGATTGTCTAGTGTAGACTAAAAAATCTATTGGCTTGAAGAAACTATTTTTGGTTTTGCTTTTTAAAATATTCTTCTCTCATATATTACATCCCGACTGCAGTTTCTTCTCCCCTCCCCTCTCCCCCTCCCCAGAATGACTCCTAACCCCTGCCTCCCTCAGACAAGAGCAGGCATTTTAGGTGATATCAACCAAACTCAGCATAAGAAGCTATAATAAGACCAGGAACATATGATCTCAACAAGACTGGACAAGGCAACCCAGGGACAGGAAAAAGGTCCACAAGTAGGCAAAAGACTCAGGACAGCTCCCACTCTCACTGCTAGGAATCTCATTAGAACAACATGCTACTCAGCAATAACATACGTATGAAGGACCCTATAGGCTCCTCATCTCTCTGGGCTCCACGAGTCAGTTAACTCTGTGGGCTGTGTTCTCGTGGTGCCGGTGACCCTTCTATGTCCTCCGATCCTAATGTCTATCTTAATAAGCTTTCAGCTCAAAGCTAACTATTCATAGCTTGTCAGCATTTCTGATAAATAAAAAGCCTGGTACATAATTTTCTTTCCTAATCATTACTTAACATTTAAAAAATGATTCGAAAGTTACCTTATAGTCGCAAAATATTAATACAAAGGAAAACAACCGTAAAATATTTTCTATCAGCTCTTAACTTTCACAAGATTGTTTTAAGGAACACGAGTGACTGTGTAACAGCAGTGAAGAACTCGTGTTGAGTGAGCTACTGTCATCTGAATGCTCACACACAAAAGGAATGCCCTGACTCCTCCCTGGGATATATTTCACATAAATTTAAGAAGGATTAAGGTGGAATTTTTCTCAAGTTTTCTGGATAGGAGTGACAAGCTATTTAGCACGTTGGGACCACCATGCGCTCACAGGTCCTGATGGGACACGGGAGGACAGGTGAGCTCCACCCAGGTGAGCTGCCACAGCGACAGCGGCAGGACCCACTGCTCTCTGGCTACATCACAAATCACAGTTCTGCTTGCCGATTTACTTTTAACAGTTCATTGCTTTTAATTATTTTTTTGAAGAATGTGTCTGCAATTCACTAAGCTTACCTTTTGAGATCAAAGTTAAATAAATGATTGCTCTCCATCAGCTGTTCCATTTCATGGACCTCACAGAGCAGCAGCATTGGCAACAGGATTTATTCATGCATTTGCTACAGTAAACTACTTTGGATTTCAAGTCATAGTTTGGTAATTTTCATTAATATTTTACTTTAGAAAGCTATAAGGCTTCACACACAAACTATTTATTGCTAAGTTTGGCGTGCATAAGCACCGCCTGTTAAATAAAGCATTGCATTTTACTCAGGATTAGTTGAGAGCAGCGGCATGGTTTGCTTTCACCAGTTTCAGGAGAGTAACATAAAGAACAGAATATCAGATGATTAACTTTGAAGCTTAAAGAAGGCCTTGGGCCAGTAAAGAAGGACGGATTGAGATTAATAACCTGAGTGAAACCGGCTCTTCTTTAGAATAATCCTTTTTCAAGGATGAAGATACGGAAGCAAGCGATGCTCCGAGAGCCGTGCCTGAGCACAGACCTCTTCTTCCTTCATCCCATGAGTCTGACGGTTGGCTCAAGCTCATCTTCTAAAACCCAGGGTGACAGTGCTGGAAGTCGGGTCTTTGGAAAGTGACTAGGACCTGAGGACTGAGTCCACATGCCTGGGGAGTGTTCAGGTCCCTTTTCAGCTGCCTGCCCTTTTCATCGCATGAGCATGACTCGGGAAGATGAGGTCGGTGGCAGATCAGCCTGGCCTACACAGCAAATCTGTCTTGGCCTTGACAGTGGACTTTCTAGGTGTCTGAGCTCTGACAAACAAAAACAGAACAAAACCAAACAAACAAAAAGCACCTACCTGCCTCAAGAAAATGAGGAAACATCATAAGAACTAGAACATATTGTTTTGGAAGGAAGAGGTACCATTATTTGTAAACTGCACTTGATTTTTCCATTCCAAATCTAAAGGGGCAATTGAAATATCAGAAGACAAGGATCTCTCAGTTCCAAGGACAGAAAAGATTGGAGGTTTGCGCTTGTCCCTTTAGATCTCCAAGCCTAGATACTGCTAAGCACAGTCTTCGACTCTCGAGATGGCTGATAGCCCACAGAAGGGCATCATAAGCTGTGGTCAAGCACAGCAGCCCAGCCGTATTTAACCTATGTTCTAATCTACAGCTTCACTGGTTCTCAGCTATCCTACCCTACTAAAAATGATTATAAATGAGATAATGATGAGGACTTTACAGGTCAGTTTCTCTATGTTGACAGAAATGAGAAAGAACTGTGGAAGTTGTTTTCCTTTTCTCAGATGCTCTTTTATTAGCTATTTCACGTGGGATCTTACCCAACTGCCAGTGTTAGACTCCTTCTGTGAACAGAATGAACAAGTGCCATTCATCTCTCACCTACACTCTGTCATCCCTCTCTCTGTGGCTGGTGTGTTTGTTCGCAGTATTATATACCGATAGACAGGAAACACCTCAGACTCTGTGCGCTCCTACCTCTACACCAACATGGCCCTTCCTCAACGTCACACACGTTCCTTAATTAACAACTATCAGGCAGATTTCTACCAGGTCTGGGATAGATCAGGTGGTCATAAACATCAGCTGACACACAAACGAAAGAGGTGAACTGCAGCTCTTTTAGGGACTTACAAAAGCAGGCATCGCATACAAATAGCTGATACGTAAGACTGGCGAAAGTAATGTCATTTATAGAAAACACAACCTGGACTGAGGAGCATAATCCTGTCAAAGGAATATACATTGAGCTGCAGCAATGACTCTAATTAAACAGAAATACCTTCTTGTGTTTAGAGGTGTAACTACTGGGTTCTATCAGGAAGGTAGCCATGGCATGCAATAATCAAACTAATTCAATGTTAGAAACTTCTGAGCAAAGTTAAAATTAAATAAAACTCAAATCTGCAAGTATCACAGATCAAAACACACAAAAACTATAAAGGTCACATACATCCATTCAACCCAATGCCCCATTCCAGAAATGAGTAGCAACCAACTAGAGTCTCAGATCTTAGAGCTACATCTCTTAATAAAAGTGAGCAAAGATCCTCAGAGCACTTGCCTTGAGCAATGCATCTACATAGATGTTGTGCTGGGACATGATCTCTTTGACATCCCACTTCACATTGGTCATTAGGAGCAGCATCTGTTCATAATCAATGGCCTTAGCGGCCACAATCCAGTAAATAGGTTTGCGCAGTTCACTGGCAGTTGAGACTGTCTGAAATGTTCCACAGAAATACAAACGATTATTGCTAAAGTGTCACACCTAAAAAGATTAATTTGTCCTTTTCTAGTTTGTAAAATATGTAATATACAGTTGGAGACTTCAATTAAGAAAATATTTTAACATGAGACAACGGCCCTGTTTCCACTTCCCCATCTCTCCTCCTGGAACTCTTAGCTTGGGATTCCATTCTCAGTAACAGCCTTCAATTGCTCTCACCCCCACCTGCCCTAGGGGTGCCATGTAACATTCTTTATGCACCCCAGAGATTCCTTTCCAGGCACACCCTCTCTCCAGCACTCCCAGACCTTCCTGGTGCCCCTGGAATACAGCCTCACTCCAGACTGACAGCCTGGATGTAAAAGACTGCTTGCCTGTCACTGCAGATTCTCTCCTCTTCCCTGCTCTGAGTGACGACGTTAGTTTTTCTGACACACTCAAGTACTAAGTTGTTTAATCTAACACAGGAAGTCATGGGCAAATGGAAGAGTGTTTTATCCAGCTCCCCTGGAACCTGCGCACTAGTGATAAAACTAACCATCAGCTAAGTGATGGCAGCAGCTCTCTACCTTGCTGACAGCTGAAATGACAGACAGGAACATCTGACCTGGGAGTTAAAACTGCTGCAGGAAGGGCTTTTTGACTGCAGGCATCACGGCATCCAGATGTGGCTGGAGGAACTCAAACTGCTCAGCCAAGAACACTCTAAAGAGAACGAATAACATGGTGTAAACGTATTGCAGGATTCTGAACCTGTTGTTGATCCTGTAATGAATCAGTTAGGAACAAAAACCAACTGAAAATTGTTTTCACTTTAGTAACTTTATACTGTGAACTGGAAAAGTTTCCCTATTACCATACAGCAGCAGATGTTCATTTATAATTTAAAAGCAAAGTCATTTCTAGGGACATAGTCAGGCTCTAAGATGTGGAGTTATATACACCTTCATATGTAACATATAAATCCAGGTAACATTTTAAAAAAATACAAATATAGAGCTTGTTTTTTAAAAAAAAAAAAAAAAAAAAAAAAAAAAAAAAAAACAGGATTTATTTATTTATTTACTTTATATGTGAATGCTTTGCCTGCATGTGAACGCCTGGTGCTACCAAGGCCAAAACAGGGCATCGGATCCCCTAGGTCTAGGGCTATTGATGACTGTGAGTTACTGTGTCAATCCTGAGAACTGAACCCCAGTCCTCTACAAATGCAACACATGCTTTCACCTGCTGAGCCCACTCTCCAGTCCATGGCCTGTGTTTTAGATCTTCTTTTAAAGATTCCACTCAACATATTCAAAATACTGAAACTCAAGAGATTCAAAGGGATACATACTTGTCATCAGTAATTTGACATTCCTAACATAGGCAAACAGGCTCTCTCAGGAGAGGCAGGCACATGTACTCTGGGCTAGTGCTCCGGGGCCGCTGCCTGCAGATACACTGCCACTGGATACTGCTTTTCTTGGATTTCTGTTCTAGATGAGAGACTATTTACGTTATACTGGGCTGCACCTTATGGAACAGGTTACACGATTTAATTGAATTAACTTGGGGGTTTAGTGAGATCAAGAGGCATTCTTGCTGACGCCCAAAATGAATTCTATGTAAC
Source organism: Mastomys natalensis (assembly GCA_021653895.1). NCBI lineage: Eukaryota > Metazoa > Chordata > Mammalia > Rodentia > Muridae > Mastomys > Mastomys natalensis. The sequence goes on from JAJTUV010000177.1 coordinate 2,843,059, forward strand.
AGTAACAGTGGACTACAATGACCATGGATTCTACCAGAAAGCAGAAATATATCATCCATTTTTTAAGTTTTACCTAATAAGGATCATCTTGTTAACTATCAAAACTTAACATATGCCCTTACTTTCATTTATATAATTAAAGCCAACCATAAAAAGCCAGGGATGGTACACTGTACCCCCAGTAGTGGTCAGGCAGAGACAAGTGGATCACCGGGGCTCACTCTTCACCCAGTCTATCATACTTGGCAATCTCTAGGCCAATGAGAGATCCTTTCTCAAAAACCAGGTAGACAGCATCAGAGGAATGATACCCAAGGTAGTTCTCTGAGCCTCATACATACAAAGACATACACCTGCACAAACATGAGCTCTTCCATACATATGAACACATATAGATACAGACACATGGAACCATGCAACTAAAGAAATCAATTAGTAATCTATGCTAACGTACATTTTGCAACATGTCTAGGTGGCGTTTAGTAGTAGTAGTACGTAGCAAAAGTATAATTACACAATGCTTACTTTTTCATAATTTTCCTTAAATATTTATGGCAAAGCAACTGTTTTCAACAACTTACAAGGATTCTGTGGCTACCACTCTCTCTGCCAACCCATACAATGTATCCCCAGATGTCAAAATCACTAGCTGATTGAGGTGTGGGCTGGGTACCTTCTCCTTCCTCTCCTCGGCTGCTGTGAGAGTGGCAGTAGGGTCAGCTGAGCCCTCCTGGAAAGACAACATACACACCACCTGAAACCGCAAGTCTAATAGCAGTGAGGTCCGCTTGACAGCGGAGCTACATAATACAGTGAACATACTCACAGGCAGAGTGGATACATACTTAGCTTCAGCCCTTCTTTCTTTTATGCTTTGCAACTATTGGAATTTTCCTTTTTATACTAAATTAAGATAATTCCATATATTACCCAAATATAACATGCTACCATATGTGCACAACCTAAAGTTACCCAACACAGGAAATCTTCAGTAACTGACAGCTGTTCATAGAGCAATGTCTCTTAAAAACTGGAAGATGAGGGTCTGATCCTTGAGAATTACTGATGAGATAGCAACGTATGGTTTCATTAATTATTTCACAATCAAAAACGTAATCAAGGCAATCCGGTATACTCTCAAGAAGGCAGGACTAGAACGCAGTTATAAACATAAACAAAACTAAAGCACTATATATGTTGGCTTTTTATGTGAACAAAGATGGTCTGTGTGAATCTAGGTGAGAGATGGCTATGGCTAGGTTGCACTCCTTGGCACTAGCCAGGAGATACTGAATCACAGAAACAGCTACATAGCCAACAGCAGTACTGCAGTGCATCTGTGGTCAGGGAAATTCTCACGTCAAATCTTTCCACCTGATACCATACTCACTAGAAATGTTCTCCATACTACATGATCTTTGCCTGGTGTCTGACTAAGGAGGGCATAAGTCACACATACTCCTGAACGTAACAGAAATATATCTCGTATTATAAGCAGTCTAGAGAAGTTGAGAGTGTCATCAGGTTTTAGCTAAGGAGTGATCAACTGGCCACTTGAAGGAGTCAGGGCCCAGAAGTCGGCCAGACACTTGAATAGAGCTGCCCCTGGGTGAATAAGCTTTCCTCTATGGAACACTCTGGAGAAACTGCTGCTGACAATACCCCCCTCAGAGCAGTCTCCTAACTCGGGCACTACACTCAACAAAGAAAAGTAATTCCATTTACTCTCTTTGAAGAGGTGTCAAGGGGGTAAAGTTACTACTGCATTAGAAAGAACTCCCTGTCTAGTGTTTCATGAACACTGGCATGTCAGGCATCAACTTTTCTGGCAATTCTCTCCTTACACTAAGTTTACATAAGAAAATATATTTCAGTGACCTAGCAAGTTACAAAACCTGCCAGGCTGACAAGGTAAGTGGAGTGCGTCGGTAGTGCTGGGTTTCAGTGAACTGCAGCCTCATGAGAGGAGCATGGGGCCCTCTGAGGACAGAAGAGAAAATTCACTCTCTCTAATCATGGCAGAAGTCATGCTTTTGCCGTTTGTTGCCATTATCCTACCACTATAAAGAGAATTTAAATCAACAAATTTTCTGGTCAAATTGAAAATGCTTTTTTAAAATAATCAAATATTCAAGCTGGGTGTAGTGGTATTCACCTGCAATCTCAGCTTTAAGAGGCTGAAGCAGGAGATCACTAGTCTGAGGCTAGCCTGGGCTACAGAGCAAGGCCTTGTCTCAAATAAACAAACACTGAAAGTTGGCCAAAGGTTTTAAGCAATTTAGTTATCATCACTCTTGTGGTTTGATAACAATGGCTCTCATAGGCTCATATATCTGAATGCCAGGGAGTGAAATCTTTGCTAGAATTAAAAAGTATGGCCTTGATGGAGGCAGCCTGTCACTGGGGTAGGCTTTGAGGTTTCAAAAGCCCATGGCAGACCCCGTGTCTGTCTTATCTTTGTATCTGTCTGCTGACTCCCACTCTGTGGGTCAGGACGTAGCTCTCAGCTCTTACTTCTCCAGCACTATGCCTGCCTGGCCTCATGCTCCCTGCTGTGAAAATAACAGACTAGGCCTATGAAACTTAAGCAAGCCTCAATTAAATGCTTTCTTTCGTAAGAGTTGCCTTGAACATGGTATCTCTTTGCAGCAATAGAACAGTGACTGACAGTCACCAAGCAGAAGAGTAAAGACCTATTTCTGGCACGAGATCAGCAACAGTCACTTTCTCAGGTACTTTCCCTCTCTTAGACCTTGAAGACTTCCCCTTGATGAGGAAAACATATTTTCTAAATTTTCTCTGAATTTATCTGATAAATTATTTCAGGTAGCATTTTTAAGGATCAAAATGGTTCCATTTGCCATTTATAACTTAAAAGTGAAAATCAGAAGATATGTACAGAGAAAATAAAACTAAGGAAAAGTCTAAAGTTTTGACAGCCATGTAGAAGTAATATGAGAAAATATTTCCACTTAGCTCTGAGTTGACTGGGCTATTTATTATTGGTTTATCCACACAATGCAGTGACTCCACCACACTTTCTCATCATGGAAACAAGTTAAAGTTCATATGTTAACTTAAAAATAATCTTAGATCAAGGTATATTAAACAGCAAACAAAATTTTCTGAAACAATAAGTCAAGGCTTTTATCTATGCAAAGTATAGAAACTAACAGAATAAACAAAACAATACAAAAACAGGATGCCCGGAAACAAATGGAAACTACTTTGAAAACTTGGACTGTACTCTAGGGAGTGTTAGTATCAGGCTTCAGGAAGTGGACAGGCGAGCCTTATACACTGAAGGGTGAATGACGGCTTGATGGATTTTATATCCCACAGTTAATCTTCTGATGTAAGAAACGTAAGCATAACACTTAAAATTGGGAAATGTTTAGAAAAAAAAAGTGTCAAAAAAAGGAAACAAGAAAGGAAGCCATGCTACTTTTGAACATACAGCTGTAAGTTTGACAAATTCACCACTCTAGGATACAAACTCATTATCACCCTCAGAGTCAGGCAAATGTCACTGTCAACAAGAGGAGTAACAGCATGTTTCAAGGAAGAACTAGCTTGGGCCCACTGTTTACTTGATTGTGTGATCTCTTATATGCCTTGTGGCAAAACCTCAAGTATGAATCCATGCCTTAAGGGTCAAATTCAAAACTCTGGTTTGACAATTCTAGTCTAGTAACCAGCAGAAGTGATGCCAGAATGGTTTTAATGATGAAGTTCAACCCAGCGATCTGGAAGCATTCTGCCAGAAAAAGAGAAAAACTTGAGTTCTAAGCTCAATACAGAGTAAGACCTGATGGTCAGAGCCATCCCAAGGCAACAAGAATGCATAACAAAACATGGAAAGCAGTCAAAGTAGCAAAAGCTGATAGAAAACAGCTTAAAAACAAAACAAAACAAAACAAAACTAAGGCAGGAAGGTAAAAAGGAAGGAAGAAAATAAATGTGGGGTCAAAAAGGAGTCATTATGTGAGACAAAGATTAAGGATTAATAAACACCAAAACCTAAAGAAGTCAAACTAAATCAGGATACAAGGGTCCTAGCAGAGTCCTGCACACTATGAACATTTCCATGGGATGTCTATATGCCAAGAAAGGCAGTGTAACAGCCATGCTGTCGACTTTCCAGACCCACAGATCCGTGTCTATGTTTAGCCAAGCACAGTTCAAAAGTACTTGAGGTGTAGGGTACACATCTGTACTGAACGTCATTCCTTCTAAAGGACACAGCAGATTACCATTTATCAAACATTTATATTGTGCTAGGTATGCATGGACTGTAGGGATGACATACAATACATGGCTATGCGTAGTTTATATACAAATATAATGCTCTTTTTACACAAGGGAGGTGAACACAGGTGGTAAGTGGGATCCTGGAACCAATGACCTGCAAATGCTGCAGTACAGATGTGCAGTACCAAACAAACCCAACAAGGTGGGTGCTACTTATTTCTTCTGGTGTAGTGAGCCTTCTGAGACGTCACATTCAGTTACTCCACCAGTGCTCACAGGTTGCCATCTTTGCACTCTGCACTCCATTCATCATGATGCAACAGGATATCATATACATTACAGAATGCATTTGCCTAACTGCCTCTCCACCACAACAGCACATACAGTTTAAGAGCAAAAGATAAGGACTGCTACTTTTACACACTGCCAAAAGTTTTGTACACTGTAAAGTTTTCAGTTTTTCTGTCTTTTCCATTTTTTTTCACTATTTCATCCTTTATTTCTAAGGCAGAGTCGTGTTCTCTAGCCCATGTGGTTCTTGAATTCTAAACCCTCCTCAATCAGCTTCCCAAGGACTGGGATCAGAGGCATGTATCACCATGCCCACTCATTATGTCTTAAAAGATGTATCATCATTGCTTTATAAAAATTTTAGTAACAGAAGTATGCATACAATATATACTTTATGAAAAATAGGATAATGAAGTTTATATTGAGTAAGTTAAAGGAAGAAACGAAAATTCAGAGAAGTCTGTGTCAATGTAGAGTTACACAGATGTCTTGCCAAGCAATTTCTCACCACAGCGACCAATCAGAAGACAGAAGTTTCTTTCTAATTTTCAATGCTTATACTACCTTAAAACCCACTGAGGATCACCTCTGAATTGCTTTATAATCTTAAACCATGCATTTCATTATCTGACACACCAGTCAAGACCCAGGAGTGCCTGCTACAAAAAAACACTCCCAAACTTTGCTCTTGAATTTCAAGGTGATTATAAAGTGATGTCAGATACTTTCTAAACACAGCAGCCAATTGGAGACAAGACTATTAGCAACGGGTTCTTACTTCCTGTATGAACTTGATATAACACTAAAGGACTCAGACAGTCCATATGTGTACATTTATATACAGTTGACTTGTGACTACTTGTTTCACATAACTGAAATGAATGAATTACAATTTATTACTTACCAGATCAATAAGGCTTTCTTGTATTCTGTTTAGAGTTGTTTTTAGTCTGCTACTACTAAGGCCAAGTCCTGTTGATTCAAACTGAAAATAAAGAAAACAGCATTACACAGCTCTACAGATGCCTTGGCAGAAGACCTGAAGTAGTAATGGGTTTAGTAGTTCAGATACTTAGTGTCTGCAGGTCTCCAAACTGCATTTAAAAATGCCAACAGAATAACAACATCATCAACAACAACAAACCAGTCAAATCTTAGCCCAAAAGGAAACAATAAATTATTTATGAGTCTTTTTATAATAATTTAATAGATGAAATCAATTTAACTGGGAAATGATAGTAAATACATACAGGTACTTGAAAAAAAGTTAAATTACCCGCTGTGATCAAAGAAACTCAAAATGCTATTAGTAGTCAACTATAAGATAAAACCTCATTACCATAGAAAGGACGGATGTGTGATTGTGTGAACTGACACAGGAACATGCATGAACCCATATTTATTCTTACTTTCTTCCCACCCAAGGCACAAGAATAAAAGACTCCAACTAGAGCCGATGTGGGACACCCTGTGGGAAAGCACGAGCTAATGTACTTCTCCAGGCTTTATACACTTCATTAACTCATCTCTCCTCTTTTATAATTTATAGGAAACTAAACCAATCAATTGTAAGCGAGTGACATTCAGTAGTTATTAGGATCTTTCAACCAACACCAATTAACCAAGATGCAAAGTTCTTTCCACTTGAAGATGCACCACACCTCGGCACATACCACTCCCCATCCTTAGCCTCTAATCTCCCTAGATCACAACAGTTTGTTTTCCTAAAACTTCACATAAACAGAATCAGATGAATTATACTCTTGTTGACTTTTTAAAACTTAGCATGCCTTTAAGATCCATCTGTGGTTGAAACTGAGCATTTTGTGTTGCTTAGTTGCATTTACAGTGCAGACATGATGGAGTATCTAACCAAACATCTGAGTGACAGCTTGGGTCTTTGCATAACACTACCATGAGCACTACAGTCTCTGTCTGACATTACACTTATTTTCATTTTCTTAGGTAAATATCTTGCTCGACAAAAATTTTTCCTTACTATTTACCTCTTTCTGGTTTTTTTTTGGGGGGGGTTAATTTGCACTTTTTTTTCTGTTCTTTCTTTTTGCTGGAGACATTGAAGGGTACACACTTCCCCAAGCCCTACTAGGGCACACCACACATGTAATATGTATGCTTTTACCATCACATTTAGCTCACAGTGTTTTCTATTTCTCTTTGAACCAATCATTTATAGAAGTGTATCATTTAATTTCCTAATATCTGGAATTTTCCTAGCTTTCTCATTATTATTAATTTCCAACCCAATTACACTGTCATTAGATTATACCTGGATATTACTGAAGCCTTTAAAATCTTTTAGGATGTGCTTAGTGGTCCAGATATGAAGAGTCAAGTTTTCATCTAGCATATTACCTTTTAGTCTGAACATCTCTGTGAGGAAATGCTCGCTCTTAACTGCTGAGGCATTTCTCTAGCCACCAATTTCTGAATTCTGACTGATACTAAGTACACACTTGGATGTAACAAATTCTGGGGCAATAATCTGTTTAGACTTTGTTCCTGACTATATTGGCATTCTTTCTATATAGTAGCCCAGAATTTGAAACCTGTCTATTAACTGGTCATGTCCTTGTTATACCTGTGATCACAGCAAAGATAATTACTAGAAACTATGCAAGTATATATATACATATATTAAGAGTTTACACATTTTCAAAAGGAAAATATTACATTAGGAAAGTTATTCCTTTTAATCAGGATCCACCCTCACACAGAAACCTTGTACAAACGCAGACAGGCTGTGCAAATCCTTCCAGCATGAGATGAGCCACTAACATTGGAACAGAAAGAGATAAGCTTAGTAAAAGCCTGAAACACAAAAGTATAGAAAACAATTCTGAGGAAGGCAGATGATTCAGGTAACAAAATTACTGAGTTCATAAATACCTGTCATTCTCTGCTAAGATGCTGAGCTGATATTTAAAAGTTCTCAATTATTATGCTTTAACTACACATAGGTCCAGGTTACATAAAGAAACCTACACATTTTTCATTGCCAAAAAATAGAAAGGTTAGAAAAGGAAAGCTTACTTTTTCTGCCAAAGATCTGAACAATATGAAGTACGCTCATCATGTCAAAGTTAAAATTAATATATAAATAACACAATTAGACAGACGTCTGATGGCAGTTTCATGCCTGATGGATGATTCTCCAGTGTTATCCACTTATACAGAATAAAAACTTTACATCTGAGGAAATGAATTCATTGTAAAAGAGATTTTTTTCCTCCAAAATTGACTTACTGAATCATTCCGACCGAAAAAGGTGTATATGGCGTACAGGTAGTAGTCGAAGAGCTGGGACATGAAGTGGATGACGTCAAAGGCGATGGGCCTGAGAATGCTCATCATCTGCATGTACTTTCCTGGAGGGAAAGCAACCCGAAGACTAGTTAGGAAAAGATGAATTCTATTACTCTATAATTACTAAAGGCAGTAAGAATATCACGGTAAAATATTTAGATAGTGAAATATGACATTCCTCATCATATGAGCTGCATGCACTTCTAGCACTTGGCAGGAACTAGAACAGTTCCAACACTTTGCAGCACACTGACTGCTCCCACCACATCTCCCTACTTTTACCCAGCATCGCCTGCTTGTCAGATTCTTATCAGACTCCTTCACGCTTCTGTAGATACCACTGTATAAACACACAATCCATGTTCTGAATGGTTCCATTTAAAATAATTTGTTTAAAAGTAGTTAACTTCAATAAGGTAATATACAACTTACTTGACAAAAAGGGACATTTTCAGAAGGTCACATACACATAGCAAAAGTGAGAAAACTGAGCAAGAGAAAACTGCACAACAGAAGTGATGCCTGTGCCCTTAAACCTTAGTCCTATAAATTCATGTGTCAAAAGGCAAGAACATTTATCACATATAAGAATATACATATAAGCTCAATACCCACCCTCAAAGTACCAATGACATATAATTCTTACTCCTTCCATTGATAAAGTCCAATGTCCTCTTCTCTTTTAAACATATGATCACAATTAATAGACAAATAATATTTACCAATTTACCTGATGGATAGATACATGAGGAACGAGTAAAATTTTAAATATCAAGTGAACAATTCCAAGTATCTAGCTATGTTTCTTTTCTAACAAGAACTACACACACAAAATAATCAAGATAAATCTTTAAAATAAAGATGATAAAACCAGGTAGATGGAAACCATGGGGAAGACGGAAGATTCACAGCCATTAGTGACTATTGAAGAATCATGATAGCATAGAAGGTGAGGAACGGGCTGAGAGGAGATGAGATAGAGATTCCCATGAGCTAAACTGGACTGGTCTATGTCCTCACCCACAGTGGCCACCCATCAAGCACTGGCTACCAGGCTTAACCACCTAACAAAAACCACATCCTTAGGATTTCTCTCTTTTAAGCCAACAACAAAACAAAACAAAAAACTAAATAAGGGAAACTAAGTTAAATAACAGTTGACATTTTCTATAGCCGAAACAACTAGTTAAAGGATCAAAAATGCTAAAGGAACCAGGGATTCCGCTTAAGTCCAAGAGACCTCTGAAAATCAGACCCTTAATAACTTTGACAAGAAAGAAAGAAAGAAAAATAGGAAGAAAAGGAGGAGGGAGGGAGGGAAGGAAGGAGGGAGGGAAGGAAGGAGGGAGGGAGGGAGGGAGGGAAGAGAGAGAAAGAAGGAAGAAAGAAACAAAGACAGAAACAAACAAAGAAGAGAAAGAGAATAAATGAAGGAAAGAGGAGAGAGAGAGAGAGAGAGAGAGAGAGAGAGAGAGAGAGAGAGAGAGAGAAATAGACAGACAGACACATACACAGAAAGAGAGGGCAAAAGAGAGACAGAGCAAAGAAATGGTTAACTTTGACCATTACATTTGACCATTCATTACATGGTTTTAAAGATTTAACATGAAAGTAAAAGTAAGGATTAAAATGACTGGTAAGGTTTTTTAAAAACTAAAGGGATTGTACACTGTAGACAGAGGCTTAAATCCACACAAGAAAACTATTTCTCACTAACAAATTTCTTTTTTGATAAGGAAAATACTGCTCAGGCATTGGCTTAACTTCAACACTGTGGTACATACACAGGACCTGAAGCCAAGAGACATGCCCACTGCTGTTTTAACCTCAAACTCAAATGACAGTTAAAGCCCCTTCTCTCCTGGCCTCCCCTTCACACGATCTGACAGGGACCTCACACTGTGATTCTAGCCACTCCAACATCCATCAAAGTGTCCGACAGCACATTATCACTTTCTAGTCTAGCCTTGGAAGCCAAAGGAAAAAATACCCCGAGGACAAGTCCAAAGGACAGACGTCTAGTGGGCTTTAAAGACCTCTGAGGACCTTCATTCAGAGTCTCCTGGTTCTCCGTCTAGGTCTTATAATGGTAACCACTGCGTTAACACATGCCTATTTCTTATTCCTGTGGAATGAACCATGTTCTCTGTTCAAAGGGCTCCAACTTCCGTTCCTGATTCCCCTCTTGCCTTTATTCCCTCAGAGTCAGGCACCAGGCAATAACGCTCTCATCCCTATTCCTGCTCCTTAGACAGATGGGACTACTGATTCCTTTCAGGGTCCCTGAGACAGCCCTGCTGGACAGGTACCCAAATGCCATTCTGACAATCCCACTGAGCTTGAAAAAACAAGATGGAAGGACCACAGCAGCCTAAATGTCAGTTAGGGAGTTTTCAGCGGGGAGACTGATGACAACAGGAGCTAGAACTGGACAGGCAGACTTGGCAAAAGATCCCCAAGGCAGCAGTTCCACAGATGTGTTTGGTTCTCTGGCCAGAAAGCCAGAAGAGAGCTGTTTTCTCATCTCCCTCTAAACGAGCACCCTGCCTGAGGCTCTATGTCACAGCAGGAATGAAATTCTAGCCCAGACTCTACTCCAGTAGACAGCTTTGGAAATGGATCTCCAGACTTTCATTAGAAATAGGTTACTCTATTCCCCAGCCTCAGTCTATCTCCTAAATGATTTCGGTGTGACCTCTGCATAAGGGAGAATGCTGTAGTAGGCTTGATCGGGGTTAGTATGAGGCCTACTGAACTATTTCTCTAGCCTGAACAGACCCAACATGCCAAGCCTCCCTAAACATAAATCAGAGCACTTGGCCAAGGGACTCACTCAAGAAGGCAGGCTCCCCTCAGCCCATGCTAAAAAACCAGGTGGATAGCTAGTCTTTAATGAGATGATGCACTTCGCCCTCCCAGGCTTCTGGCACAAGCCCTAGCATGGTCCACCATGAGGCTCTGCCTACCTTTCTGAACCCTGATTCTGAGAGAGGTAACTTTTCCTTTTCTTCTGTTTTCCTTTAGGGTGCTGGCCAGATCTTATGTGTGTGTTCTTTGGTATTTTGGACTGTTTTACCCGTTCTCTAATGTGCCTTTCCACTCCATGTGGTTGTTTATGTGCAATGTGAGTGACCTCCATGACTAACCCAAACATCATGGCTCTTTCTCCCTCTTAATTTCCCAATTATGAATTGAAAATAAAACTTTCTAAACTCAAACAAAAAAGATAAACAACTAGCTAAGCAGCTGAACTTGTAAAAATATTAAATTAAGAAAGCTAAGGCTTATGAAATAGGTAGACACCACAGATTATAATGAACCTTATCCTGAGAGTCAGAGCTCTGCTCCTAAAAAGCAAAGACTGCCAGGACGTTGGCTGAGCCTCTTTTATTCTGCACAATGCTTCTAAGCACAGATTTTACTGAGAGGCAGCAACTAGGCCAAACCCATTTCAAATTGCTGGGAAGATTATCTACAGCAGCTGCACAGACCTTTACCTTTGACATGAGCAGATAATTAAAGCCATCAAGCACATGACCCAGGGACGCAGGGACACAGGGACAAGGGGAATGACACTACAGAAGCTGATGTAGAGAAAAGCAGCCCCAGCAAAGCGGTAATGATCATGGAGCACACAGAGAAAAGCAGTGACTATGGAAGGGCTCTTAGCAATTAAAAATATATTCTTAAAAATAAACAAGCCAACAATGAAATGGACAAAAGAAGTCTCCTAAAAGGTATTGGAAAATGCCAAGAATGCAGGAGATGACTTAATGGAAAACTGAGAATAAAGGACCAAATAAAGAGACTGAGTGCCTATGCAACAGTGGGAAACAGGAATTCATCTGCACCAGAACAAAGAGAACACTTACAAGTTTCAAAGTTACAAACTTTCAATCTATAGTTCTGTTCACAGATGAACTGTTACTTAAATGAGAGAGAAGAGTAATAACATTTTCAGAGTAACAGGAATGTAAAACATTTCCCTCTTACATTATTTTTTCTGGGAAATAAAAAGCCCAACAGACCAAGAGTCTACCTCTGTACTGCTGTCAGGGAGCAGAGGGGTGTCTCCTGCTTTTCCTCAGGAGCTGAGCTCAGGACTATTCTCCTGTGAGATTGACTCCCTGGACAGGTTTAGAAAGTGTGGTCACCGTTCCTGTCATGCATCCAACAGTTACCTAATGTAGCCAAGGGGAGCAGGAAAGACCATGTGGTCTACTACGGGACAGACTCATGTCTTGTTCCAATCTATACGATCCCTTTCTAGTCTGTGAATAACTAACTCTGTGGAGAAAGGAAAATCAGCATCCATGATTTCTCCTCTGACTGAGATGCATGAAAGTTAAGGGCTTGCTGGCTTTAGGAAAGGACAGAGTGGATTCTCCCACATCCCAGATGTATCATATAAGGTCTCTGAGTTTTAGTTATTTTAAACAGATTACACATACATTACAAAGAATTCACAAGACATTAAACATTCATAGATGATACACATCTTAGAAATCTCAGCTGTTGGTATTATCTTAATAAAATTATAATTTTGATGGACGACTTAGGAAGGAACATGATATGCTGCATAAAGGAAAGCAAGTGGAATCTAAAGATACAGAAAAGCTTCACAGAAACCCTGGTTAAAACCCTTCTTCACAACTCCAGACCTGAGAAAAGACCCAGTAGGACAAAGAAGCCAAATATTAGCATGGACAGAATCTAGAAACAGGAGACATAAGTAGTCTGCTTTGGCCAATTTATCAGTAGGAGACACAGAGAGGAGTGTGGCAACCACTGCAGCCAAGGAAACCCAGATCTCCTTGGGCAATCAATATCCATACCTCCTGTGTGGGTTAGGAAATGCACAAGGAGTGAAGTACCTAGAGCGGAGGGAACTCCTGGGACTGTGGGTAGCAACCACTGGAAAAGGGCTTCCCTAAGAGTTAAAATTGTAAACGTACTTGTCTGACTGCTACACATAGATGCTGCAAAACCTGTCTTGCTTCTTATTTGTAGAAGCTTAAGTATGAAAGGGCATAAGCAAGAATAAAATCTGAGTTAACATAATATTCATCAATCCATGTGTGTATTTGTGTATGTGTGCATCCATATGCATCTGCAGGTGTGAATGAAGCATATGGAAAGGTAAAATGGAAAGGCTAATAATGCATACAGGAAGCACAGAGTCCAACTGGGGCAAATTATTAAAAGTACCCAACAAAGAGGATTGGAGTGAAACTTAACAGGTCCATTACCTGTGTGCCTGGCTACCAGTTTTCATTGTTGTTCAAATATTATAGCTCAGTCTCTTAAATTTTCAGTATCATTTTCTGGGAACATATACTGAAAGATTGTGCTTCTTGGCTATCATCTTGATATACACTCTTGTTTATAAAGCTAGCAACCATGAAAATAATCTAAAGCAGTTTTAAAAACCAAATTTAAATACTGTAACAATATATATTAAGTATCAGTACTGATGTTAATATGTATACAATCTAATGACAGCATGCATTTTTCCTTGCAGACCATGTGAAAACATTTAAAGCCAGGCTCATGCCTCAGCTCTGGAGGGAACTGGTCTTTTCGGTAGCTCCTCCCACCTGTGGCCACATCTTCCCCCGTTTTATTCCCACACACTTTACACATGCCTGCAAACTGAACCCGAGTGCTCTCTGAACATACTGTGACTCCCATACATTGCTCTTTCTACGGCTTTATCAACTTCCTAATCTGAGAATATATTCAGCTTTCAAAGTCAACTAGGATGCCATCAACATTCCCAAGAAGCCCTTCCACTCATAAGACAAACGAGGAAAAAGTAACCATTCTTTCTCCCTGTCTCTTCTCTGCTTATCTGTACTTATAAAATGGCCTGTTTTATAGTTTGTTTCTTTTTTTTTTTTTTTTTTTTTTGGTGTGCTATTTCCCATGTTGGGCTTCTTAACTAAGTCCCTTTAATAACTCTTATATCCAATCGACAGCAGATTGCCTGGAACAAAGCAGAAAAGCTCAAAAGAAGAGTAAAACATTAAAATACAACTTTATTATACAAAAGTAGTAGGTAATAGATAGAAACAAGAGTTCAAAAATAAACAGATGTATAGTTTAAACATATGAAAAGATGCTTGAACTCAAACATTATTAAACCTATATTTGAATGAGATGTCATTTAGCCTGTTAGACAAACAGGTATCTCGATATGTGATACACAGCGTTGGTGACACTGAGAAGAGTCCCCCAGATTGTTAGCAGAAGGGCAATCTAAGAGAACCTCTACAGTTAAATCAAGAATGTGTGTCAAGCTGACAGTCAAGTATACACTCTTTAATCCAGACTGAGTAAGCACTTATAAAATTGTCTGAAAGCTGCATTTTCAGATGAGCAAAATGATTTCTTCCAAGATACCTGTTGCGCCACTGGTTTACCATATCGTATCATGTCAAATGAGATGATAGATGTTCAAAGTTAGAGAGTGGTAAGCTGAGTCACACACTTGTCATGTCAGGAGCACAAAGGAGAGCTACAGTGGAACTCACTGCAATGGACCACACCTAGGGCATTATCAATGAAACCTCATGTTATGTGAAAAGTGGGGAGAAAGCACGCTACAGAACACTGCACAGTGTGAGCTAGTCTGGAAACCAAAGTAAAAACAATCAAGAGAAGAGGTGCACACTAAACACTCTTGGAAATGCAAACTAGCACTTAAAACAAACAAACAAACACCAGAAGAAAATGGGTGCTTTCTCGAAGGAAGGGGATCTGGACTGCAAAGCATTTGTTTAAACTTGGAGGCATCTTTAATTTTAAACCACTTCTACACACTATCTTTCAAATGAAAACCCTCAGTACTCTAATGAATAAGCAAAGATGCCAGTGACAAAGAATGTGTCAGTGAAAGGCTGCACCTTAGCCCATTGTCCTCACCCCACACTACCCACACCACAGCCACAGTTTGCCTCAGTGTCTCTCAGACCAATAGAGTCTGCCTTTATTTTAAGTGCAGAGGTGCTACAGTCTGTTGTTGTAAACTCTGTAGCTCTTAGAAGTATGGGTTCTGCCAACATACCTCCTGTCCTTCAACTCCGTCCACCACGCAAGTAAAAGCTGCCTCAAGGAGCAGACCCCTGAGTTCTAAAGCTGTGCCCAGTGAGACAGACACGATCTAAAGCTTCTCACAGGAACACTTGCCTTTCTGCTCGCAGGCCTTGAACTGCCATTTCTCCTCTGTATCAGTAGGACGTGTCCCCAGCCTATGATACAGGGAGCCCCACTAACTTTTTTTTCTCTCTTATTTATGTAAGGAGAAGTACTACTTTTGCCAGTTTGGAGTCTTCAAGCATTCAGTAGTTAAGGACAACACCTACCTTCTGACCCTGGTCTTGAATGGCTCTCTTCAAATCCTATTTTAAGTATATGTACAAACTGAGATGGGGTCAGGGCAATGGAAAGACCAGGAATTCTTTCTAATACACAGAAGAATACATATCTTCTTCAAATTTCCTACACCAACCAAGGTTAGAATTGTGTTTGTTGCTTGATTTAACAGGAAACATGTTAGCCTGTTATATTATATATACATAGGAATGAAAATACACACAGCCTCCTTCCTTGTTTTCCTTTAACGTACTAAAGCGTTTAGAATAAAATGCAGTATGATTCTTCTAGCTACTTTAACTGGGTATGACTAAAAGCGGCCACATATGTGTGATGGCAGCTGCAGCATTCTCATTCCCTCTGTACCCATTCCCAGTTAGAGTACTATGCACCCACATCTTGACTACAGCACCACCCCAGACACTTTTCTGCCACTAAAGCCACTGATACGGCAAAAGCTGTCCTTAATTTAATCTTCAGTAAAACCAGTCAAACTATCTCAAGCAGTATATTCAAATTCCAAAGGGCATTAAGAAAGATAACAAAGTTGCAACAAGACTACAGGGTGAGGGTTAAGTGGGCTGGAGTGGGAGGCATGAGGAAAGACTGACTGAAAACTACCTTCATATATCTGAAAAGTGACCATGGAAAAACTGGAGGACAAAAACCACAGACATATGCTTTATCTTCTAGGCAGACTATCTAAAGAATCTGATTCAACATAGGAAAAAGACTTTTAGCAATCAGATCAGTCTAATAGTCAAATAAGCAGCCTAGTGTTTATATATATAAAAATATATATATATAATAATATGCTTTGAGTGACTCTGAGTCATGAAACAAGAGCTTGCTTGACAGGCATTACAGATTATGGGCACCACTTAAAGAAATCTCGTTTTGTGGGCCTTATACCAGACAACCTCTCAGACCTGTCCAAATCTGATTCTGCAAATTCTAAAGAGTTATTCATGCCACTTTTCTGTTACTTCTCTTGGATAAAGAAGAAAAGCTAATTATCCTGACAATAATTAGCCACAGAATAGCTTTTAGAATCTGTCTTTTTTGGGGGGGCATGAAAATGTATACCTTTTCTTCTCAGCTCAATATGACTTTTGCATATTTTTCTCTAAAGAAGGTAGGACTAAAGCATTTTGTACATTTTATCATGTTCATTAATGATATTTGGAAATTATCTTAAATAGCATAGATCTATTTCATCAGCTCTGAGGTCACTCAAACAAGGCAGTAGATAAAAAGCATCTTCAGAAATAGAACACAGAGATCCTTGTAGCCAACTGCTGAAATCCCTGATTGGTGTAGACAGCACTGTGAGAGAAACTCTCAAGCTTACCTGTTGAATGTATGGTCCTATCTGTGAAATATAAAGTCTGAAAGAATGCACGCTGTTGAAATACCCACGTTAAAAATCGACATGACCCTGGAGCTGTATGTCTAGGATGGCATTTGCTGCTGGTGGCCTTTGGTGACATCATGTAAAGGTCTCATCTGTAATGAGACACTTCCTACAATGGGAACATTTCCTCTGTAAAACCCTCGTGTCTGAGAAGAGCAGATTCTCTATTCACTCTGCGTATCTGAGAGAAGGCTGGGAAGCTCTATGGGGCAATTAAACTGAAAAATACTGTGCTGTGAATTTGGCACTATCACCCAATACACGGACCTCTCACTCAATCACCTGCAACGCTTCAGAAACATCAGAAGACAAGATAGCTATAAGCAGCTAAGTGAAAAAGTGGGACCCACATTACCATCTGTATACTACTGTTCCACATACTACGAGATGAGAAGCACTGATGGGTGAACACGAAGTAACCACGCAAAGAAACTGAAGTAAAAATAATTTGGTAATTTAAACTAACGTAACTGACACAATATTTAAACAGCAGAAAGGCACAGCTACTTACCAACAAGCCTTATTACATTCAGTGTCGTGTTTGTTAAGATGGGTGCGTTCACTTTATTTAGACTGTAATCCGATTTCTTCCTGCTCTTAAGGGTCTCTCGTGAAACACTTTGGAAAGCAAAGGAGAAGCGCCATTAGACTGCAGTCTAACCACCAGTAAGTTACTCAGACTGTCGTCTAGCTCCACTCACAAATTATATCTGAAATCCAACATAAGTGAACTCAGAGCCCAGAGAAAGGAGAAAAATGCAGAAAACAAGTTCTAGAAATGTATTTCTTTGTTTACAGGCATTCTGAATCCATCACCTGGAGTTCTTGTTAACATTTCTATCTCTTTAATGCATTCAGTTTTCACTTCCCTAAGTCTCTGTCATTCTATTCAGCTTGTGTCCTTTGTTTCCACTAAGGAATTTACTGCTCTCCTCTCTAAGTTCCTTCGGTTGCTAGGTTTTTAACTCCTGGGATTCTCTGATGAAGTAAGTGTTTTTTCAAGTTCTGGGTCCTGGGGTTCATCTAGATTATTCGAATTGGAGACCACTCCATAGGACTAGTGGATTTCATACTGCTGGAGTTTTTGCAGTGTCCCCTCGGCAGATAAGCTGCTTTTATTGTTTGTCTGATGTGAGAGGCTGAGCCAGTGCAGGAGCTGTGCACCAGGCCTGGGGGTGGCAGCCATCTCACAATCTGTAACACTTCTGAAACAAAGGTTTTCCTATGGAAGTTGTATCTGTAGGCACAAATGTATCAAATCTACAGATTTTGGAAATTTACGGAAGAAAACCCTCTATGGAATTGGAATTAAGAGAAGACATGATGTCTGAGTATAAAGTGAACAGGCGACACTGATTCATAGAAGCAGAACTTCATGGAAGATCATTTTTAAAAAGTGATAGAGGAAGGTGACTATAATCAGAATAAATACTCAGAAAATTAGTAAAAATATTTTGAAAAGGATGTGGAGAAAGGGGATCTACTATATAACAGAACTAGAGAATACATAATAGAGAAAACAATCTACTGAGAGATGGACAGAACTACTCTATACTGCCACATACAATACAGAGGCAGAGGACACCAGAGAAGAGGCGTGCACAGATAGGTCAGCAGAAGCAGCAAGCCTGAGGAGCACAGGGGTTTCTAATGCAAAGGTGAACCAATCAAACCTAACCAGGAAAACACTGTGGCACTGAACTAAACTTATATCTAAGAAAAAAAAATCTAAATTTGTAACTAAGAACAGCTTAAAAGGTGAGAAAGTTTGAAGACAAAAAGCTAAAGTAACTCTAGTAAATGGGGATATACATTCATAAAGAGCAGACACTATCTTACATGTTCACTTCAGTTAAAACAGAGCTTTCCTTTCAGCCAAAGAATTTCCCAAACATATCCAACGAATAAATTCAACAAAATCATCCTATTTAGCTCAAAGATTGGTTAGTACTTATATATGTAAAATCCAATAAAATCAAATTTTCCCAATCAAAATATTTATAACTATATGGATTGCTCACTATTAAGGAGAGAATTACGTCAGTCAGGATTCTAAGTAAATCAATTATTAACTAGGTGTAAAATATACTTAAATCTAGCATTTAAATATGTATGTGTGAGTATGTGTATGTATTAACTAAAAGCATCTGAAATTAATTTAGTTCACCATAAAAATCAAGCTCACTGAACTAGATAAAGGTGACAAAAATTCTTAAGAAAATTATAGTTTTGAAGAGTAAAGCTTATCATAAAACAAAACTTAATTACTAGCAGGAAACTTCACTAGAAAAATCAAATACACACTCACAAAGACTGGAAAATTAGAAGAGATGCTGTATTTACCAGATCAGTACAAAAATGACTGAACGTTCTTTGAGTGGGCTCAATATTTGCATGAGATGATAAAGTAACTTTTAAGATTTCCTGAGAGGTGAGAGACTCTCAGGACTCAAAGGGAGGGACCTGAGAGAGGGAACTTGTAGAGCCCACCTCCAGTAGAAAGACAGGGCATCAAGTGAGGGATGGGGTTGCCATCCCACAGTCAAAACTCTGACCCATAATTGTTCCTGTCTGAAAGAAGTGCAGGGACGGAAATGGAGAGGAGCCTGAGGAAAAGGAGGTTCAACAACAGGCCCAAAGTGGGATCCAGCTCAAGGGGAGGCCACAAGGCCTGGCACCATTACTGAGGCTATAGAGTGCTCACAAAAAGGGACCTATCATGACTGCCCTCCAAAAGACCCAACAAGCAGATGAGCCAGATGTAGATATTTACACCCAACCAATGGACAGAAGTTGCTGACCCCTGTGGTTGGATTACGGAAAGGCTGGAAGAAGCTGAGGAGGAGGGCGACTTTGTAGGAGGACCAAAGTAGTCTCAACTAACCTGGACCCTGGGATCTCTCAGACACATAGCAGGAGTCTGTCTCAGAACAAACAAACAAACCAACCAACCAACCAACCAACCAACCAACCAACCAACCAACCAAGAAAAACTGGTAAATGTAAGGCTAGGACTGAGAAAGACGGTAGATGGTTCTGAACCACCAACCAGGCAGCATACACCAGCTGATATGAGGCCCCCAATACATATATAGCAGAGAACTGCCGGGTGTGTCCTCAGTGAGAGAAGATACACCTAACCCTCAAGAGACTGAGGCCCCAAAGAGTTTAGAGGTCTGGTTGGGTGCGGGGTGGGGACATCCTCATGGAGATTGGGGTGCGGGGACGGGATGGTATGGGATGTCAGTTGGTGGACTAGGAGAGGGATAAAATCCGGACTGTAAAAAAAAGATTAAATAAAATTTAAAAGAAAAATGGCAGGGCAATTATGGCACACACCTTTGACCCCAGAACTCAGAGGGCAGAGGTAGGCAGATCTCTGAATTTGAGGCCAGCCTGGTCTATAGAATAAGTTCCAGGACAGTCAAGGATATACAGAGAATTCCTGTCTCGAACCCCACCCCCACTCCCCCAAAGACAGATTTGAAAAGAGATTAGCTTGCAATCATAGTTTTTTTTTTATTCTTTTAATTAGATTTCTTTTTTAGAGTTGGGGGTTGGGGTGGCAGTGGCGTTAGTGACAAGGTACATACGTGGCGGTCAGAGGACAACTGACAGGAACCTGGGCTCAGACTCAGGTCGTCATGTCCGGGGAATAGTGTCTTTACTCATTAGCCATCTCACCAGTTCATGTTACTAGTATTTTTATAAAGAAATGAGATCATGAATGGAAAAAATCTTCTATGAATGACCACACTGCTAGATGAAGGGCTACAAGTAACTAATGGCTGTTAGGAGAGGGAAATTGGTCTACTATTGCCAGATGAGCCCTAGGTAACCTGATCCCAAGTGCTCAGCCCTAAATGCACATCAATGACCAACATCAAGTGGAGAGAGCAGGTAGGTTGCTGTTGTGGTGTGTGTGTTAATAATTAAAGAAGAGGTCATGAACTTGAGAAGGCATAGAGAGGGATATGAGAAGAGTTAGAGAGGGAAGCTTGAGCTCAGGATGACGTAAGTGTAATACTCAGGAACTTCTCAATAAAACACAAAAACAGAAAGTTCAGAATCTTGCTGCAAAAAACAATGTCAATGATAAATATATAAAAGAATGTCATAATGAAAGTTATTATTATATGCATTGAATATATGTGAAGAAAGTAGTCCCTTGGTATCTGTCAAGGAAAATGTTTTATGGGACAGAAGAATCCACAAAACCACTGACTGAATGAACAATTTTAGAATAATTTTTATAATGTCAAATACACTCTAAGTCAAAAGAAAAGGTATATTTAAGCCAGCTTAGGTGAGGAAAATCAACTAATATTTCTGAGACAATAACAGTCAAATTTCATCAAATAAGTTGGTCTGTGAAACACCTAGTGAGGCTTTGTTTAACTTGAGTGTTTTTCATAAAACTTTTTTATTACTTTTCCTCAAAGTTCAGTTATGGAAAACCTGCATGCTCAAGTCTTTCAGAAATCATTTTCTAATGTACATCAATTGCTGCCATATTTTAACTTTTTAATTTAATTCTGCTCCCTCTTAAGTCCAGAGCAGCATTACCTCTTCACGGGCACATCGCCAGTCTGCTCATCCACATAATCGCGCTTCAGCTCCTCAGGGACGTCACTGTCACTGTCATAGTCCTGATAGGCACTCTTCTCTTGCTCATCAGATTCATACTGAGGAAAACATGGAGGGATACGCAACACAGGGCATACAGGGTCTCAACACAAAAATGTACGTGACTTTTAATAAATGGCTAAAGGAAAATTCTTAAGTTAGCTTGAATTTTATCATGAAGTAGCAATCTCCTTCCATTTTTTTAAACCTACTTTAACTAGCCCAAAAGAAAGAAAAAATAAAATACCATTTACGTGTCAGGTATTTGTAAATGAAAATGTAAATCAAATACTCACAAGCACAACTATTACCTCACTGGACCTCAAAGCAGGAACAGTGTATTTTAGACTTAAAAAGATCTTCTAGTGGTTTTGTAATATTTACCTTCAAGCTGTTAACTCTTTACAAGGCTGAGGACTCAATTCTAGCCCCAGAAGAACTACTTTAGCTCATAAATACACTAAGCACACGGAGGCCTCCTGAGAGGCTCCCTCCTGGGGTACAGCCTCCTTCCTAACATCTTCCTGGCCCCTGTGGCACAATGGAATGGTACCAGCACAACAAGGGCATTGCAAAGCAAGGCAAAGTGGTAGCTGCACCATTCTCAGTGTTAGACACAGCCATAACTAAGGACTGGTTAGCATTCCGCCTTTCTGATCATGGACTGTGCCCAGTTTGCAGCAATTAATGATTATATATAGTCTCCTGAGTCCTAAAAACTTAGGACTTATAGCTTAACCAAATACGGAGTTAAGTCAATTCCATGTATAGCTGAGGAGACCAACGTGGTAACAAATTGAAAGAAGTGCCCCTAAGTCAACTACTGTTTGATAGTTTACTATTGCAGTACAGTGTCAGGCCTTCGTCAGATATAAACCCAGATCCTCAAGGACACAGACTGTATCCGCAAAGATTAGATTCTGCACTAATAACAAGAAAAAAATATCATGGCATTTTTCTGTATTTAGACGTTCAGACAAAAATTCTCAGGAGGCAGAGGCAGGTAGATATTTGTAAGTTTGAGACTGGCTTAAACTACATAGTGAGTTCAAGGTCAGCCAGGGCCGCACAGAAAATGCCTGTCTCAAAACTCTGCCCAAAATAGGTTTCAAAACTAAAATAGAAAAAAGAAAAAAATAGATGTTCTCAGACCTAAACAATTCTTATTGGTTTTATCAAATCTATTGTGATTTCATCTAGAAATCATGGAGAACAACTGGACATACTAAGTAATAATATCCTGGGTAAAAGGACGATTTTGAAAGTAGGCTACAAAAGACTAGGAGGCAGGCACTGCTCTCTATTGCAAATATGGACAGCCCATGGGGCACAAATGTAAAGTAACTTGTCAAGACCCACACGGCTAATAAACTAAAGGGATGCTACTGCATAAATTCTACCTTCTGAGCAATGCCTATATTTAATATTGTTTCAAGCTTCTCGGAGGATCGTTAAATGATCACAGTTCTCTGAATTCACCCCATAGGCTCCTCTATTTAAATAGTCATCAGTAAAGAATTGAGTTGGTATTTTAATGGGGATTGCATTGAATCTGTAGATTGCTTTTGGCAAGATGGCCATTTTTACTATATTAATCCTGCCAATCCATGAGCATGGGAGATCTTTCCATTTCCTGAGATCTTCTTCAATTTCTTTCTTCAGAGACTTGAAGTTCTTGTCATACAGATCTTTCACTTGCTTGGTTAGATTCACACCGAGGTATTTTATATTATTTGTGACTATTGTGAAGGGTGTCATTTCCCTAATTTCTTTTTCAGCCTGTTTATCTTTCATGTAGAGGAAGGCTACTGATTTGTTCGAGTTGATTTTATAACCTGCCACCTTGCTGAAGTTGTTTATCAGGTTTAGGAGTTCTCTGGTGGAGTTTTTGGGGTCACTTAAGTATACTATCATATCATCTGCAAATAGTGATATTTTGACTTCTTCCTTTCCTATTTGTATTCCTTTGACTTCTTTTTGTTGTCTAATTGCTCTGGCTAGGACTTCCAGTACTATATTGAATAGGTAGAGAGAGAGTGGGCAGCCTTGTCTAGTCCCTGATCTTAGTGGGAATGCTTCAAGTTTCTCTCCATTTAGTTTGATGTTGGCTATTGGTTGGCTTTTAGTATGTTTAGGTATGGGCCTTGAATTCCTGATCTTTCCAAGACTTTTACCATGAAGGGATGTTGGATTTTGTCAAATGCTTTCTCAGCATCTAATGAGATGATCATGTGGTTTTTTTCTTTGAGTTTGTTTATATAGTGGATTACATTGATGGATTTCCGAATATTGAACCATCCCTGCATTCCTGGGATAAAGCCCACTTGATCATGATGAATGATTGTTTTGATGTGTTCTTGAATTCGGTTTGCTAGAATTTTATTGAGTATTTTTGCATCGATATTCCTAAGAGAGATTGTCTGAAGTTCTCTTTCTTTGTTGGGTCTTTGTGAGGTTTAGGTATGAGTGTGATTGTAGCTTCATAGAACGAATTGGGTAGTGTTCCTTCTGTTTCTATTTTGTGGAATAGTTTGAAGAGAATTGGTATTAGGTCTTCCTTGAAGGTCTGATAGAATTCTCCACTAAAACCATCTGGTCCTGGGCTTTTTTTGGTGGGGAGACTTTTAATGACTGCTGCTATTTCTTTAGGGGTTATGGGACCGTTTAGATGGTTTATTTGCTCCTCATTTAACTTTGGTACCTGGTATCTGTCTAGAAAATTGTCCATTTCATCCAGATTTTCCAGTTTTGTTGAGTATAGGCCTTTGTAGTAGGATCTGATGATTTTTTGAATTTCCTCAGTTTCTGTTGTTATGTCCCCTTTTCAGATCTGATTTTATTAATTTGGGTACTGTCTCTGTGTCCTCTGGTTAATCTGGCTAAGGGTTTATCGATCTTGTTGATTTTCTCAAAGAACCAACTCCTGGTTTTGTTGATATTTTGTATAGTTCTTTCTGTTTCTACTTGGTTGATTTCAGCCCTGAGTTTGATTATTTCCTGACGCCTACTCCTCTTGGGTGTATTTGCTTCTTTTTGTTCTAGAGCTTTCAGGTGTGCTGTCACGTTGTTAATGTGTGCTCTCTCCAATTTCTTTTTGTAGGCATTTAGAGCTATGAGTTTTCCTCTTAGCACTGCTTTCATGGAGTCCCACAAGTTCTGGTATGATGTTTCCTCATTTTAGTTGAGAGCATTCGCGATACCATGAGGAAAGCAACAATCCCAACCAACCAGAGCCCCCAGGGTCTAAACCACCAGCCTGGGAGCGCTTAGGGAGGGACCCATGGCTCCAGCTATATATGCAAGGGAGCTATATATAAGTGGGAGAAGAGATCCTTGGTCCCATGAAGGCTGGACATGGGGGGGGGATATTCGAGGGTGGGGAGGTGAGGTACGGGGAGGGTGGGTGGGGGTACACCAATGTGGAGGCAGGAGGATGGGGGAAGGGATAGTGAGTTCCTGGGAGGGAGGGGGGGAAATGGGGTAAGGGGAGAATATCTGAAATGTAAAAAAATTTCCAATAAAAAATAAATAAATAAATAAATAAATAAATAGTCATCAGGAGCAGCAGCACTTGCGAGGGAGTACGAGGTGTAACCTTACTGAAGGAAGTGCGTCACTGGGGGTGGGCTCACACTCAAGCCAGGCCAGTGTCACTCCCTCCTGTCTGAGGACCTGGAGGTACAACTCTCAGCTCTTCTCCAGTGCCGTGTCTACCTTCATGCCACCATGCCCCTCACCAAGACAATGGACTACTTCAAAGCCTACAACCCAGCCTCAACTAAACACTTAGCTTTACAAGAGCTGGCATGCTCATGGTCTCTTCATGGCAACAGAACACTGACTCTCAGATGAAAGAACATGGAATAAAACATTGACTCAGTTACTCAGGAGTGCAGTCATGACAAAAAGCAGAGGTGCAGTATTCCCTCAGCTGTCTGTTAGTCACTGGAATATTCCAGGAAATAGACCACTAAAAGGTAAATACACTGATGAGAATATCCCAAGGAAATAGACCACGAGCGGTAAATACACTGATAAGAATATTACACAAACAGGGACAAATTTGTAGCTTGGGACAAGATTGTGAATAAGCACACTGTCGAGTCATTATCTCACAAGACATTCTGTAGGGGCACAGCATAAAGCAAGAACCTAAGCGGTTAACAGATTCAGCAAACTACCAATTCACTTCAGAACACTTTTAAAAAGAAAACTCACTTCTGTTTCACGAAGCATCCTAAAAATATCACATACCCCATTAGAGGCTAAGACATCTTCTGTTTCTTCGTCTTTGTGGTCAGCTTGAATCTCAAATGGATTCCCACCACTGCAGTACTGCTCAAACAAAGTCATGGGTTTTGAAGAAGTTGCTGACGGCTGCTTACTAGGTGAAACTGATGGGGAGCGAGACTGTTCCAGGAATTTAAACTCCTACACATTCAGAAAGGGCCAAACGGCTGTTAGAAAAGTAACAAAACCTGAGCACACAAACATATCCATTAATGTAAGTGTAGTTAGGACTGGGGAGGGGTGCATGATCTTCACAATCTTCAATTTATTCACCTTTCTATCTTGCAAGCTCTCTGAGATCACAATCTTGGAAAGACAGAACTGTTCTAAAAGATAACTGCATCAAAAGCATCACTTGAGTCAGAACTGCCTTGTCAAACAGCTCTGCCCTTCCTGAAGGAAAGGCAGAGACACAGTTTGAAATGACAAGCAATCTGAATGGCACAGCAGCAGGAACCTGGGAAGACACTTTGAACCCACAATAACCTTTCACACTGCTGCCTCACACTTGGAGCATGTAAAACATTCTTACATAGAAAGGTAGCAAGTGCCAATCTATCCTTACTATGTCAGTATCTGTAACTTTACAGACCAAGAAGCTACGAGCACTAGAACTCATTTGGACAGATGTTGTCTTCTGCTCCTATACTGCTATATTCAAACTATGATGAAACGCCACCTGTCTTCTCTTTGCTTAAATTTCCTCATCTTTAAAAGGGGAGAAACCATCCTTTTCTTGGAGAAATTAAAAAATGATAAAGCTAAAAAGATGTAATCCCTGATCCAAAACTCACATTACAGAAATGAGGCAAGTGCAGCGGTCTAGGGAGGCCGAGGGCCAAACTCAAGGCTGCAGCTTATTGGAGGAAAGATTCAAATGATCCCCCACGGTCACCTACAGCACAGAACTTGTGACCTGACAGCTTACCACAGAAATAGTCCTTCTTCATACCTAACAATAGTGATCCCAGCTTACATGTCCTTCATACCCAGTATTAGTCTCAGAAGATCCAAGGGCAGAGCCCCAAATCTCTACCAAGTACACTGACATCTTCACTCCACCATTACCCTGGGTCTCAGTCTCAGCTTACTCTCTTTACAAATTTTAACAACATGCTAAATCACATCTAACACGATGCCTGAAAACCATGACATTATTTTTATAAATCTAGATGTGGTTAATATAAAAACATGATTTCTTTTTTTATAAATCTACAAGAATACATGTGAGTAATTAAGTTGTAAATGGTTTTAAGGCAATCATTTCAAAGGAAAAAAATAAGGCTTGCTTAGATGGAAACAATATGTTTCTATTAATTTTTTTTTTAAATTATACCGAATACACATTAAAACATGCATGATCAATCCATTCATGATCAACCTGTTACATAAAATTCAACAAATTTACATACTCTAAAATTAATGTTAAACTTAAAATTCTAAATGTTAAGAATAACTATTTTAGAATTCATAGATTCTGCTAATTTAACGTTATTTCATTAATGCCAATTAAAATTTAGCTAATTTTTGCTGTCCTTGAGCATGTAGTAATCACTACTGTTAGTGTTTTTAACTGTTACCATGTTAGGGAAGCAATACGATAGAACTGGATATGAAACCACCTAACATAAAGACAATACCCCTACTAAATGAAAACATAAGGCTGCAAAGATGGCTCAGCAGTTAAGAGCACTAGTTGCTCTTCCAGAGGACCCAGGTTCAATTCCCAGCACCCACATGACAGCTACCATCACTTACAACTCCAGATTCAGTGGAGTCCATGTCCCCATTTGGCCACCCACAAGCACTGGACACATGCAACACATAGACATACATATGACAAAACACCCAGACATACAAAATAAAATTTTTTAAAAAATGGCCAAGTACTCTTTAAATATAACCAGATTTTGTTTTAATGCTTCTAGAAAGTTATACCAGCTGAAGAAAACCACTCAACACACTGCACTTTCAGGCCATGCACTAGCACATACTCTTCGACACAGGAGTACTTACTATAATGCATTTCAATTAAACCAATTAAAGAGGGTTTTTTTTTGTTTTTTACAAACTTCATTCCAAAGACTTCAATTAACTAGTAAAAATTAGTGTTTCTTTGTAAGTGCCTCTTTCATTTATGAAGCATTTTGTCAACATAAGCAAATCTGATAATTGTGCTATAACTTAAGTGCCCATCCATCCCTTTAGGAAATTACTAGTACTTTACATCTGTAAATAAGCATCTTTATCACATGGTACCAAAATACAGGCAATTCATTCTCTGAAAAAATTAAATAAAACAGTGGGTTCTCTTCTGAATTCAAAGGAAAATCCACTGTACTTGTCACTTTTTTGGCAAAAGAGTTTACTGAAGCATGTAAAATAAACTTTGGAAAGAAGAGAGTATTTCAGGTCCACCAGTGGATAACTCCTACAAAAGGGTCTGTTAGGAATGCCTTTCAAGGAGAGAAGTTTTACAATTCTTAACTTTGGTTGCTTTATAAATGCTCTCACATGTGTTTCTGTTATTAAAACAAAAGTTCAAATAGTAACTAGAGGACATATTTCTTTATTCATAGTAAAACCTTACATGAAGCTGCAAGATGCTGAAGTTTGACTTAACAGGGCAAAGTTCCCATGTCTCGTTCTCTAAGAACATTCTCAGTTCATCAAGTCGTATCCTAAAGAAAAGACGAAAAATGAGCAGTCTAAAGGAAGAAAAGGGCAGGAAATACAAGAACAGAGAAAACATAATACAATGTAACAACAAAATTATCATCATTGTAATCACCCATTCAGATTAGCACAAGAAACTACAAAAGCTTGCTTCTGTTAGCTACCCTATGATCCTTAAGAAAAAACAAAATATGTCAAATATTTACTAAGCTAAATATTTTTAAACCAATGTAAAAAATGAGGTGTAGAAATATAATTATTAAGGAACAGATATAAAAACTGTCCCTAACTCATACATTTAAATTTGTCTTAGTTAATCATATACCAATGCCAAAATAGAGAAACAACTAGCAGATTATATAAATTCACAAATATTCATGCATTAGTGTATCATCAATATGTCAAGTGTCGGACTACTAAGCAAAAACTAGAAAGGTAATCATCATTTCCCACAGTTCCTTGACTCAGTGTCTAGAACCACAATGCACTTAACACTTAGCGCGTCAGTACTCACACTCCAGATACTCCAGTGCACATACAGTACAGTACACTCATAGTCAAGATAACCCACTAAAGGCCCACATTAGATACTCCAGTAACCACCCATATCAGTTACTGCACTAATGGTTCACATCAGATTTTCCAGTAACCGCCCACATCAAATACTCCAGTAACAACCCACATTACATGGAGGGTTTATTATTCTACCAGCAATGGCCTCTGCCACTCATGGAAAAATTCTCAATATAACATTACCCTAGTGTGTGTTTCCTAGTAAGCTAACAATTACAATTTGGGGGGAGTTGGTCTTGAAAGTTGCTGAATGTATGCTGAAGAGGAAAGAAAAGTATATCATGTCTGAACTTTGCATAATCTTCTAAAATATTCATTTAATTTTATGTGCACCATATGTACACAGTGCCCTCCCTCAGAGGCTGTGAATAATCATAGGGGTGCTGAGAATCTAAACCCAGGTCATCTGCAAAAGCAGTAAGCATTCTTAACTGTTGAGCCATCTGTCCAGTGCCTTATCTTACTCTTGAAAAGAATAACCCTTTCTTCTGCATGAGAAGAAAGTGATTTCCTCTTCTGACACCACTCAGAGCACAGTCCAAGCCCTTAGATATGCTTTATAGCTTTCCCAGAGCAATCATGAAATCAAATGAACTTATCCAATAGGATATTTTGATAACTACACATTAGTACATCATTCTAGGCTGTTTTCACTGCCTTAGCTAGGTTTGTACTATTTGTAGCAGAAGAATGATAGCCTTGGGTCAGTACAAACTCTTAGTAACATGAACATAAAGAAATTTGGGCAATAAAATTCCCAATTTTAAGGGCTAAAATCTCAATGTTAGAAACAGTTTTCTCACATATGCCCATACAGTATTGCTGCAGAAAAAGATAATGGTGTGAAACTTGGTTGTATGACTACAGAAGTAACACATAGCAGAAGATGGAAAATACTCTTTCTTTTTTTAATTGGATATTTTATTTACATTTCAGATGTTATTCCCTTTTCCCCCCACCCAGAAACCACCTATCCCATTCCCCCTCCACCTGCTTCTATAAGGATGTGCCCCACCCACTCCCACCTCCCCACCCTCAAATTCTCCCACACTGGAGCATCCAGCCTTCACGGGACCAAGAACCTCCTCTCCCACTATGCCCAACAAGGCCATCCTCCCTTACATATATAGCTGGAGCCATGGGTCCCTCCCTATGTGCTCCCAAGCTTAGTTTAGACTCTGGGAGCTCTGGTTGGTTGGTATTGTTGCTCTCCTCATGGGGCCACAAACCCTTTCAGCTCCTTCCGTCTTCTAACTCCTCCACTGGGAACCCCATGATCAGTTCAATGGTTAGCTGTGAGCATCTGCCTCTGTATATGTTAGGCTCTGACAGACCTCTCTAAAGGAGACAGCTATATCAGGCTCCTGTCAGCTTGCACTTCCTGGCATCCTCATCAGCGTCTAACTTTGGTGTCTGCACATGGGATGGATACCCAGGTGGAGCAGTCTCTGGACAACCCCTCCTTCAGTTTCTGTCCCACACTGTGTCTCCGTATTTGCTCTCATGAGTATTTTGTTACTCCTTCTAAGAAGGACCGAAGCACCTTAACTTTGGTCTTCCTTCTTCATGAGCGTCATGTGGTCTGTGAGTTGTATCTTGGGTATTTTGGGTATGTGAGCTTTTGGGCTAATATCCACTTATTAGTGAGTGAATACCATGTGTGTTCTTTTGTGAATGAGTTACCTCATTTAGGATGATACATTTTAGTTCTATCCATTTGCCTAAGAATTTCATGAAGTCATTGTTTTTAATAGCTGAGCAATATTCCATTGTGTAAATGTACCACATTTTCTGTATCCATTCCTCTGTTGAAGGACATCTGGGTTCTTTCCAGCTTCTGGCTATTATAAATAAGGCTGCTATGAACATAGTGGAGCATATGTCCTTGTTATATGTTGGAGCATCTTCTGGGTCTATGCCCAGGAGTGATATAGCTGGGTCCTCAGGTAATGCTATGTCCAATTTTCTCAGGAACCACCAGACTGATTTCCAGAGTGGTTGTACCAGCTTGCAAAGCAATCTACAGATTTAATGCAATCCCCATCAAAATTCCAACTCAATTCTTCATAGAGATAGAAAGAGTAATTCTCAATTTCATTTGGAATAACAAAAAACCCAGGAAAGTGAGAACTATTCTCAACAATAAAAGAACTTCTGGAGGAATCACCATCCCTGACTTCAAGCTGTA
The DNA here is from genome assembly GCA_021653895.1 of Mastomys natalensis. Lineage (NCBI taxonomy): Eukaryota > Metazoa > Chordata > Mammalia > Rodentia > Muridae > Mastomys > Mastomys natalensis. The sequence goes on from JAJTUV010000177.1 coordinate 2,874,069, forward strand.
CTACAGAGCAATAATGATAAAAACTGCATGGTATTGGTACAGAGACAGGCAGGAAGATCAATGAAATAGAACTGAAGACCCAGAAATGAACCTACACACCTGTGGTCACTTGATCTTTGACAAAGGAGCTAAAACCATCCAGTGGAAACAGGACAGCATTTTCAACAAATGGTGCTGGTTCAACCGGAGGTCAGCATGTAGAAGAATGCAAATCAATCCACACTTATCTCCTTGTACAAAGCTCAAGTCCAAGTGGATAAAGAACCTTCACATAAAACCAGCTACACTAAAACTAATAGAAGAGAAAATAGGGAAAAGCCTTGATCACATGGGCACAGGCGAAAAGTTCCTGAACAGAACACCAATGGCTTATGCTCTAAGATCAAGAATTGACAAATGGGACCTCATAATATTGCAAAGCAATTTTATTTAGGAAAAGATCTTTACCAATCATACATCTGATAGAAGGCTAATATTCAATATATACAATGAACTCAAGAAACTAGATAGACTCCAGACAACCAAATATCCCTATTAAAAAATGGGGTATAGAGCTAAAGAAAGAATTCTCAACTGAGGAAAGTAGAATGGCCAAGAAGCACCTAAAGAAATGTTCAACATCCTTAGTCATCAGGGAAATGCAAATCAAAACAACCCTGAGATTCCACCTCACACCAGTCAGAATGGCTAAGATCAAAAACTCAGGTGATAGCAGACGCTGGCGAGGATGTGGAGAAAGAGGACAGTCCTCTATTGTTGGTGAAACATACTTTCAATTTCACCTTTCTCTCATGCCTCTATCTTCCAACTAGTAGCCTAAATGGACATGGAGTAAGGGTAACTTAGAGTTCTTCATTCTCCCCAAGAGCGCTGTTAAGCAGGAGAGAACTACAAAACAAATCACATATTTAAGTACCTTATTAAGAAAATAAAATCACACAAAATCTGCATTTTACACTTTTTCTGTGTTTATGTAGTACAATTTGATGAAAAAAAAAAATAGGCTTAGACTTGACCCTATCTTGAGTAACTTTAGTCAATACAGCTATGCACTCAGCTATGTGTCACTGCTGAGCTGCCTGTCAAGTTAATCTGGCTTTTTAAGGCACTACTATACTTTAGAATGCACTGACACGAGCACCAACTTTCCCATGACTTTAGTTACCAGTTTCTAAGTGACAAGCATTAGAAATGTTATAGTCAATAAATAAACTGCAAAGGTCTAGGCTTTGGTTTAAACATTAGGGAAAGAAAATCCTCAACAACTTTTTTTGCTTTTTCACCTGTTGTAGTCTTTGCTACATACAATGCGGCAAGAGGAAAGGATAACTGGGAAAGTATCAGTTATGGAGGCGGGTCAACCCAGCCACCTCACTTTACAAGCCACAGCCCCGAGAGGACCAATAGCTGCCCACTACCTGAGAGCTGGCACACACCACAAGTGGGACAAGAACCTGAGCCCCTTCTCTCCCAGTCCAGTTCCAACATGACAGTGAAGCTTCATCAATGAAAAGCAGGCTCTGCACATGTGCCTAAGAAGCCCTGAAACTTGCTAAGTATTTAGGAAACAGTAATTTTTTCTTTTTCCGGATTCTCTGATTACTGCAAGATAAACTTCCGTGGGGATTTTCCACCATTACCAGAGTCCAAAGCAAAAATGTCTATACTTGGATACCAGAGAGGGCAGACACCCTTGGATAGTCCCAACAGTATAATCCAGAGTGGACATGACTCCCAAATCAACATTTGACAATGCCTGTAGCTCTAGACACTAGGAACAACCAAAGTCCCCCAGCTGACATGCTGGGTGTAACAGCTCTTTCGGGAGGGAGGCATTTGGCAGAGAAAGGTAAGCATCTGGCTCTTTTATGGTCTTTTCTCCCATTTTTATCAAAAACGTTTTCTTTTTTAACATAAATATATTTAATAATCAATCAATAGTCTGACATCCAATAATGTCTCTACTGACACGATACATTTACATCATCACTGTATGAAGTTATTGACAGAACAGAGAAAGCAGAATTTCAAACTATGAGGCTCCAAATTAGAATAACAAAATCAACACTTAGCTATAAAAACTAAAATCTCAGAATGAAAATATATTCATAAATAATTAATGATAAAAAGTATAAAGATAAGACTTGGAATCTGGCTTATATCAAGAACGATCTAGGGGTTGGTGATATGGGTCAGGGGGCTTGCTGCCAGGCCTGACAATACAAGCTCAAGCCCTAGAACTCACATATTGGAGAAGGAGACCAGACTTCTCCAGTAAGTTGTTAGTTGACTTCGACCTGCGTTCTATGGAGTGGTGCTCTTACACTCTTTCCCTCTCCCTCTCTTTCTCTCCAAGTAAAACACATTTTAATACTGAGAGTGCAATCAGTGTTCTTCCTTCCTCGCCATCTGGTATGGCTTGGACACATGAACACACTGCCATGGCGACATGTTTTTTTGCATCTTCTTACACTCACAGAGCACCACCTAATTACCCTTTCAACAATGGCTGTAGTGACAGCCAGCAAAGCAATGCTGCACACAATCTTGTCTTTGCAGCTAGGGTCTGAGTAGCACATCCGCTACACTACAAGCCTTCTCATTCCTGGAAAGCAGACTCAGAAGCACACCACGGAGCGCTGCCACTACTGTTCACCATTCTCATGTCCTTTCTACTTGTCCAGTATACCTGAAGGCACAGACCAGTGACTAAAATCTTTCAGTAACCCTGATTTGATGCTAAAGTTCTACCTCTAAAGAAACCAATACGTTCAACCCAGTCAAAACAAAAAATTTAAGATTTACAAGGAATAATGAGAATACTTTCTAGTATATATACTCTTGATGAAGTATCCCTAACTATTTTAAAAACAGACACAATAAATTTATTTACTAAAACTTGAAAGTAGCTTTAAGTCAGTCAATCTTATAAAAGTATAGATAAATGGTCTCATTACCATACTGATTTATTCATATCTTACTGAATTTCTTACCTATGGTGGTTCTTGAAGTAATTGACACTTTGTTTTCTAATGGACTCCTGCAAAACTTCAGACTTGCTACCACAAAATTCTTCTCCAACTTGCATCAACCTAGTTGGATAGAAAGGTATAAGTTTCAGAACATCCTTATAGAAAAAAACAAACAATGAAAAACTAGCAATCATCCAGGTTCCTTCTTTAACAAGTATGACTAATAGAAATTTAGGTATTGGAAAAACATTATAAAGACACTACAAGCCCATCTTCAGTCATGAGTAATTATATCCTCATCCATAAACAAGTTAGACAGAAAACTCAATATCTGATTTTTTAAAAATTTTTACAGTTAAATGAATTATGTGACAGAAGTCAGTATCTCAAACACTACCTGCTGACTATATCCAGAACAAAGATGAAATCATCGTATTTGAATATAGATAAATCAGTTCCAAGCAAATAGGTTTTTACTTTTAGTTGAACATCCTGTAAGACACAAATAAATAAGTAAGTAAATTTATTCTAGTTAAGACTAAAATGAGATAGTAGTATGTTTTTAGTTCAATGATATCTATCTACTTAGATCAATAGCCAATCTTTAAGAGTAACCTAATTGAGACAGTCCCATGAATATTTTTAAGAAATAGTAATGGCCACAACCTCACTAACTTGACAAAGTTGTGTTAAATGTTATCTAATGTAAAGACAGATGTAAGCACACACAGGGTTCTTAGGATAAGAACGGTGCCCCGGGCGGAAGAGACAACTCAATTAAGAGCCCATACTGCTTTGCAGAGAGCTCAACATCTATTCCCAGTGCTCCAGCGGCTCATACCGACTGTGACTCTAGCGCCAATGGACCCCACATCACTGACCTCTAAAGACACCTGTCCTCAGATGCACATAAGCACAGTCACACACACATACATACAGTTAAATAGTAAATCAAATCCCTTTTCAAAAAATATTCTCTTATAAATGACAGGACAAAAATTACCATGAATGCATGTTTCTGGTTCATTAGGAACCCAAATACAGCATATTTGGAAATGAATAACTGTAAAATTAAGTATTAGCTAATGTTTAAAAAATGACAGCCTTCACAACTAACTGCAAAAGTGTTATAAAGTAGGGAACTTTCACTTGGAAACATACTAAATCTTAAAAAGGCCGATAAAAAAATTCCAGACCATTAATACAAAGAGAATAACTGTAATGAAATTATGTGTGTGTGTGTGTATGTATGTATGTATATTTTAAATAAATCAGTACATTGAGCGTAGTGGGACTAAGTGTATGACTAACCAGTAGAGACCAGTTTTGGTTTTTTTTTTTTTTTTTTTCAAATTTTTATATATGTCAAAGCAAACTTGTGCCAAAATTCACAAGAAATTTTTTTCTAAACAATTATTCTAAAATTCACCTAGAACAATAGGCAATAACTGTTTTTTTAATTTATTGTTTTATTTATTTACATTCCAAATGGTGCCCCTCCCAATGACTGCCTTTTTAAAAGTAAAGCTATATAAAAATAAACACTGTAAGTATTGCTGAAAGACTTTACATTATATTTACATTAAATATACCATAAACTATTTAAAACAAAAGAATAAAATATTTAGATAAGTAATCCAAATAATTCAGTAAAACTAAAGAGTATACATTATAATATAACATATACAATGGCTGAATAAACGGTTGTTAAAAAAAAATTTTCTTGATTATTTACCTGTGTCAAAAGTCTATGTTAACAACAGTATATACAGGACAAAACCAGCCTTGTTGAGCAGGCATTTATATCTCTGAAGAGAAGCAGAGACTAGAAGGGTCAAGCATTTTGTCTAAGCTCTTATGCCTGCTGCATGGCAGAGTTAAGTCTTGAACGGATATCTACCTTCATTCAAGGTCACTTTTTTTTCCCTCTGTATTTGGCAACTAATGAAGTAGATGCAGAATTATCCAGAAAGTAGTAAAGAGGAAACTTAACTAGTAGAGGGAAAACATTTACTGTTCAGATATCAAAAAAAAAAAAAAATACACTGCAGATTACTGATTCCTATATATTCTCAAAAAGGTAAAAATTAGAAATTTCAGAATAACTTAATAAGACAAAATCTTTTCCTGACGGTCTCTTTAGTGCTTCTGATAATATTCCAGGCATTATGGATACAGCAATTAATATGAAGTTTAGAGGCCAACATACAATTATCAGGTAAGCACTTAGCTAAGCTTTACATGGAGAAAGGCCATATGCACAGCGTAAGACAAAATGACACAGATCACAGTATGGCATCATAGAAATGCTACTGCACTTAAAGTAAGTGGAAAGTGTAAGTAACAGATGGGCTACTAGCTAGCACAAGTAACCGAGAATCTATTAAAACAAGTAATTCACATGACAGATTATAATACAGAAGTGGTTCAATACTGGAGCAGAGGGCAGATGATACAGAGGTTCATAGAAGGGTCACACAAGGGATCACAGAAATAACAACAAACTAACGCTTGACACTGGAGAGTGACAGTCAACTGGAAGGAATACGAAGGTCATGTATGAAAGCATGGTGACTCCCATGAGCCGGCCAGATGCTTACATAGGAAGGGTATACTATATTTTACATCAAATAGGTGTTATGTACTAGGAATACAGTCAGGTTGCCATGTCAGATGAGAACTACCTACATAAAATGTCAGTTATTTCAAAGGGCACAACTGATTACCAAAAATTCTACCATAAATACACTAACTTCAGTTAAGTACTGGGAGGGTCTATTAGAAGACTAAATCACAAAACCTTCATGTCTGGCCCTGGGTGAGTATTTAATGAGTATGATACTCCCTTCATATATAATGGTCAAACAAAAACAGCCCAAACCACAATTACTTGATAAATATGTAACAGTTTAGTATCATCATAAGAGAAAATATAGAAGTCAAACAATTATAACTACAACATAAATATATTTAAATATTAAAATTGTGTAACCAATATAGGGCTGTCAAAAACCAGAGCACTAAATTATAATAAAGTTAAATGAGTCCCGAGGAAATTTATGTTTTTAGGTGGTTTCCCTAAATGAGTTTTTAAGAGAAACCCAATACTAGATGATAAATCTGAAAGTGAACTAAATGCAGATTTGTGGGACCGCATACCTAAAAGGCTCTACAGTCTTTCAAGGTTACAAAGATTCCATGGAAATTACACTTTGATCTAGGAGGAACCAAGTTTTAACTAAATTTCAGATTACAAGTGAACCAGTCGACTAAAAAAAAAATGTAAAAAGCTCATTATCGGTCTCATATTTGGGTCTATTTATAGTCCATGTGATAACATCCGAATCTGCAAGATGAGAGCACAAAGTAGGCCTTTAGGGAGGCTTTAGATCATGAGGGGGCCCTTGTGAATGGGATTAACTTAAATTAAGTTAAATGATAGCCAATCCTTATATTGATGCCGAAGAGCATGGCTTTCCAGTTCCACAAGTAAGGGCAATTATGGAAGTTTGAAGCAAAACTTCATCCAACACAAGCTCTTTCAAGAATTTTGACTTTGGGCTGGAGAGATGGCTCAGTGGTTAAGGGCACTGGTTATTCTTCCAGAGGTCCTGAGTTCAATTCCCAGAATCCACATGGTGGCTAACAACCATTTGTTATGGGATCTGATGCCCTCTTCCAGTGTATCTGAAGAGAGTGACAGTGTACTCACATAAATAAAATAAATAAATCTTACATATAAAAAAAAAAAAAAACAAGAACTTTGACCTTAAGCTTCCCAGCCTCAAGAGTTATAAGAAACACTACAGATTCTTCTGAAACAGTCCAGGCTAGGGTATTTTATTACAGCAGCCCAAATGGAGTACACTACCATCAGCCCAAATTCAACTAAAAATTATACAGCATTCCTCAATGAACCTCATTGAAGAAATAAAATTTATTCTTTCCTATATTCTAACCGAATATCGCCTACTTATTTCTTTTCTAAAATTAAACAAAAAGGAAATTAAGAAAATTAAATAAAATAAAAATAAATAATACATCTCAATGAAAAGGCACATCTTTAAGAAAGTATGAGATTCCTTAATCATGGAACACACTGGAGATTTTCAAACTAAGAGACTTTTGTCTATTGTTCTTTGTAATCTATATAATTACCAACTCATTGCAGAAATTAAGCTAAATTATAGCCACAGACAAACTAGCAAATGACTAAGCCTTCAGAGAGTACCAACACACAAAGTTTACATAGTGAATTTCTAAAACAACTGTAACGTGCGAGTTTTGGACCACAGCTCCTGTAAAAATAAAGAAATAAGCCAAACCTGCCATATACGCGTAAGGCCATGCTCTAATTTCTTTTTTACATAGCCACGATCAAAATTGGTTTCTTCAGTGCTCATCACATTACTTCCTTCTGAAAACAAAAGATGGCATATGTTTTTAATTCAGTTTTTTCCTAAGGTTTTTGTTGTTTTCTCATTTTTATAAGCCAACCAAAGATTAAAAAAAAAAAAAAAAAAAAAAAAAACCTCAGGACAGGATACAGGATACATGGCTCAAAGGTTGAGTACTTTAGATTCCTAGCAACTATTTGGTTCTCAGAACCTTTTGTAACTTTTTGGTCCTGAGGAATCCCACAACCTCTTCTGGTGTCTGTGGGCACCAGCATGAATGTGGTATACAGGCATACATACAGGCAAACATTCAGACACATAAAATTAAAATATGTACTCGATATATGTACATTGAAAGTAACAGTAAAATCAGGCACTGGGATTAAATTCCTTTGATACGTGGATAACTTCAAACAGAGAAATGCTAAATATATTCACAACTATGCAGTACACACGTGAACAGGCCAATCAGCCCAGTGAAGGCCTGGCGGCCCCAGAGCCACACACCACCTAGACCACACGACAGGCTGATGCCAGGGAGCTAGCAAACCCAACAACCCTACTGTCACGTAATGTGCATGCCCACAAGAGGACAACACAGGAGGCATATTTTTAATTTTTAGAATTCATATTTATTTATAATGAACAATAATATTAATCATTCCAAATAAACAATTTATAATATCTAGTTCCACAGGCAAGATCAATATTGTTCCTAAAAGAAGTTTCCCTCCTGAAAATACAAACACACATCTGTATTAAAGCAACTGTGGCTTAGTGTACTGCAAGCAACAGCCAATCACCTCTGCCCAGGCTGGCTGGGGGCAGCCAGTAAGAAAAGACCATATATATCTGCTCTACCCACCTCCAAGAACTGCTAGAGCTTACCACGACCCGGCTGTGGGGACCCTTAGTGTTCTGGATAGAATTGACAGTGTTAGGAAGACAAACAGTATCACTACAAAGCTACTGAAAATGAGGTTTAGAGGCCGATCGTCTTTACAAAGGGACTGAGAACAACTGCACATCCCTGGTTCTTACACTGTGTTTTCCATGTCTGTAGGAAACTATTCAGAGTTCTATATACTGCTGGTGCACTGATGACCTAGTCAGAAAACCCAAATGCTTTAAGATCTAGATTAGGAACAGGGAACTGCAACAAAAAAGGTCTAAATATGTAAAGCCAAAATCTGTATGACTCAGTATTCCATTACCATTGGTTATGACATTTATATAGAGATCACAAATACACATATTTAGGAGTTCTTATAGCTAATATATCTGCTAATTCTACCTGAAATCTGCCCTTTAGTATTAGAAAACAAAAAAGGTACTGAAACATCTTACCACTCCTATAACTAGAAAAAAATGTGAAATCTTAGAAAGTAGAATAAGCCTTTTGAAAACCTGGATCTCAGTTTCCTGGTCGAGGATTCCAGCTCTGACTGAACCCTGGCACCACGTGCTCAGCAGGCACTTACCACTGAGCTGCACCCCCTCCCCACTGGCTAGCAATTCTGGCTTATCCCATGCACTCTACTTTCTGCAAATATAATATTGGCATTAAAGTGTACAACACAGTATGGCTTATGCTGTGTATTAAACAAATGTTAATAAAATTATTGTTTTAAAAGTAAAATTCTGTGTGTAGGTGAATGTGAACGGGTGTACAGGTACAAGTGTGTATCTGCATGTGCTTGTGGAAGCCACAAGTTGTTGAGGTGTGGTGGTGTGAATGAAAATGGCTCGCCATAGGCTCATATATTTTAATGTCTAGTCACCAGGGAGTGGAACTCTTTGAAACAATTAGGAGGTGTGGCTTTTTGGAGGCAGTGTGTCACTGGGGCAGGCTTTGAAGTTTCAAAACTCTATGCCAGGCCTAGGCTCTCTCAGACTAGGATATAGCCCTCTCCTATTGCTCCAGCATCTTCCTGCTTGTTACCATTGTAACCACCATGATGATAAGAGATTAAACCTCCAGAACAGTAAGCAAGTTCCTGATTAAATGCTTCTCTCATAGGAGTTGCTGTGGTCACAGTATCTCTTCATAGCAATATAACAAAGACTAAGGCAGAAGTTGGTACCAGGAAGGAGGGTATTGCTGTGACAGGCCTAACCATGCTACTTGTTGGTGGAATGTGAACTCTGGGACACTGGATTAGAAAAACATGATTTTCCTGGGTCTTTATGTGTCATAGTAGGAGTATACAAGACAATGTAAATCATGATGTCCTAGCTGAAAAGGTTTTAGAAGAGAAGACTATTAGGAAGTAGCCTAGAGATCATTGTTATGATATGCTGGCAAAGAATGTGGCTGCTATGGTCCTTCTGGCTATTGCTATTTTGCCCTTGTCCTAAAAATCTCCTTGAGGCTAAACTGAAGAGTTTTGGACTAATAGGGCTGGCAGGAGATTTGATGACAGCCTACTACTGACTCTGTCACATGGTTAGTAGTGACTGTTCTTATGCAGATCTGTAAGGAAGGGAGCAAGCAGGGCAAGGGAAATACAAAATGTACAGCGTGAGGAGAAATGGAACACCAGGAAATGTTTTGCTGGAGCCATGTCAAGTACTCAAGGAGATAAAAGTTTAAAGAAAAAATTGCTAAATGGAATAAAGGGAATAGTGAACTCAGGGCCAGACCCCACCCAGCTAAGCTGCCAACCTGTAAACAGGAGTTAAGGGGAAGCTAAGCAGAGAAGGAAATGGGTAACAGCAGACAACTGATGCAACCGTACTGAAGGAGGGCCAAGTTCCAGTCTCATCAAGGAACAAAACTTGGCAGCTTCAGCCTACGGTTATGATTTTAGAGACAAGGATACAAGAAAGAGGTTCTGGTCCCTCCATGGCTAAGGAGAGCCCCTGAGGTCAGGCATGTGTAAGAGATGGCCCTGCGTGCAGGCTTGGAAAGGCCATTATGTGAAACTATAAAGATGAAGCCTGGGTTGCCTTAGAGACTCCAGGATATTGTCGATGCCAGAGCCGTGGAATGCCTGCCGGGAAGAGCTGCAGCCTGGATGCGGAACCAGCAAGAGTATGCTGCAGTTAACAAGCCAAAAGGAGTTGGAGATCTGAAGACCTCTTTGACCAGACATGAAGATGCAAACGTTGGAGTTTGCCCTGCTGGTTTGGGTCTTGCTTTGGTTCAGTGTTTCCTTACTCTGTTCTCTTTCTCCTTTTGGAACAGCAATGTATTAATTGTGTCACTGTATATTAGAAGTATGTGATCAGCTTTTTGATTTTTATTTTACAGATTACAACTAAGAGAATGCCATGAATCTTAGAGATGAGACTTTGAACTTTGTACTTTTAAACAGTGTAGAGACTGTGACAGACTATGAGGATGTTTGATGTGGACTGAATCCATTTCTGCATTATGATATGGCTAGAAGCCTATGGGAGCCAGGAGTGGCATATGGTGGTTTGAATAAGAATGATCCCCATAAGGTCATAGTTTTGAATGCTTAGTCACTAGAGAGTGCCTCTATCTGAAAAGGATTAGGAAGTATGGCCTTGTTGGATAAAGTGCATCATTTGGGGTAGGCTTTGAGGTGTCAAATTCCATGCCAGATCTGGGCGCCCCAACCCCTGTCTACAGTCAGGATGTAGCTCTCAGCTACTGCCCCTACTGGCCACATGCTGCCATGTTCCCCATCATGGTAACAATGAACTAAACCTCTGAAACTGTAAACAAGCTCCTAACTAAATATGTTCTTTCCTAAGAGTCTCCTTGCTCGTGGTGTCTCTTCACAGCAATGGAGCAGTGACAGCGACATCTGGTCTCTTCCTCAGTCGTTTTCCACCTTATGTTTTGAGACAAGGTCTCTTGCTGAACTGGCAACTTGCTGATTTGGCCGGGCTGACTGAGCACTGCCAGGCCCCCATACGGTTTCTTAGATAGTCATAGGGATCCAAACTCAGGTCCTCACGCGAGTGCCAAGTCCTTTACTGACCGAGTCATCTCACAAATTACATTACTTGAAATGCTTAATCTTGAACACTGTTTGAAAAGAATCACTCAAGAATTTGAAGTTCCCACTTTTTTTTTATTACTTAGCATTGTACATCACAGCTACTTAAAAGTGTATTTTCCTTACAAAAAAAATGAATGTTTTAAATTCCTCATGGCCCTGTCTTCCTATATTTTCAAAAAAGAAAATACCAATATAATTATTAATTCTTAGAACCCAATTTAATTTTTAAAAACTGCAAATTAGAATACTAATGAGTATTTAAGTATTTAGTATTTCCTTGTAAATCTAAAAAAGCCTGATCTCTTACCAGATTTACAACTGATAACACTAAAGGAAAAATTTTTAAGCCTTTTCAAAACAATTCATCACTAAGGCTATCAACATATTCCTTCAAAAACAGAGTTCCATGCCACGTGAAAAGCCCTCTGTACTGCTTAATCCCCAGAGACTTATTTATCGGTCTGAATGGCTTCTTTTGCCTGTGTCCCGAAGGTGGGCCTTGTTCCTTCTTGCCCTTACTCCAGAAGCACAGCACATGCTGCAGCATGAGAAATTAAAATGAGAAATTAAAACCGTCTCCTACCAGAAGCTGCGGCTGTCTCCTCACCGTCGTGCTTCTCATGCCACTCCATGGTTCTGTAGTAGCTGAGCATGACTTCCCACAGTGCTTTGCACAGGTCTGCTAGGCATGGAATATAGCTGTCTGGTGTAACATGCTAAAGAAAAGGAGTCAATTCCCAAGAATTATATTTTCTTAAATAGAGCTAATCAAAATAAAGTTCTATATTAATCAAATACAAGTAAAAATTACAAGTTAAGACATTTCTTCCACTGGAATAGCCTAAGAATATCAATAACAAAAAAACCTTTCAAGTAATTCCCATTTCAACACAGCATTTTATTACTCATTAGTAACAATATGCCATATAGTGTGAATCAACTGTAGTCCCTGAACCAAAGGATCCAAGAAATTCCTGAACAGATAAGTACTCTAAACAGTACTTTTAACTTTCCCAAATCTTGGGACACAGTCCAAGAGTGGAACTGTGCAGGGGGAATTCTGAGACCTTGTGAGAAAACTCCGAGGAAACAAGACGAGTCTCGTAATCACTGTCCCTCCATAACAGTCTGTGCTTTCTGTATGTCTCAAGACAGACAGGAATAAGCTTTTCCAGCGATCGTTATTCATATGGAAATGTGGTTTTGCAAGGTAAGGTTTGTCCTTGGAATCGAACCCTTCTGAACCCTCAGAGTATAAACTGTCTGCTGCTCTGAATAAAGTTGGCTACTGTATGAGACTTAGTCTGCTTCATTTTTTGGTCCTGCACTCCCAAGTTCACAGCACCAACTAGACCACTAACCACCCAAATACATATACTTTTCAAACACATGTCTAACTAGGCAGACATGGCTTTATATTTATCCTTGCACCAGAGTTACAACTAGAAAAATGGTGCCTGGATTTACAACTTCAAATTCTACAAATACTCTAGAAGTCACAGATATTCCAGTAAAGTAAACCATTTTAAAGCAAGCTATTACAAACAAAAATTGTGGAACACTGCAAAGTTCTAAGGGACCTCCATGAGGGCTCTGGGCCCGACCTCTCTTACACCTCTAAGAGAGCTTCTGTGTTTTCTACCTAGTCTACCTTTCAGGCTTCCCATCTCTAGTAACACAGCATTTACCACACTGTCAGATTTTCTAGACCCATTACGTTTGTGACCAATCCACCAGCAAGGACTCTGCTGACAAGCATAGACCGGCTCAGGCACTGGAGTGAGCAGTCCTCCAGGGGAAGTGACAGCAGAGATGGCTCAGGAGAATGACAGATGCGCTAGGCATGCTCAGCATGCTCACAGGCCCACAGCCTTCATGGGGTTGCACGAAGCTTACGTACTAGTAGGGCTGCTTGTGGTGCAGCGTGCCTGGGGACCTCTCCAGACTGCTGCCTGGGATGCTCACACGTCAGTCACCCTCACTCTCACAAAGACCTTGCCTTCCCACAATGACTTCACTCCTCCCAAAACTCAATATTTACCAAGCACTAACCAGGATGTCCCAGCACACTTATGTGTAAGCATGTCAAATTTCTCAAGCTGGACCACACAAAGCAGAAGCGCTAACCTCTAGAAGCAGAGTGCCCATGTAAGGCTTATAACAAAATACTTTACTGGTTTAATATTACAAAACAAATGAATAATGTTTTCCCTGTTAAAAGATGTAAGAAGGCAAAACCAAAGGACGGCCTCACAGACACCAAACCAGAAACGCTGATCATCACTCATCCAAGAGCTAGCCCTCACTAACAACTCACGATATACTAAGAATGACCCCCACTACTAAACAGTTTGGGGAGATAGTGGTCAAAACGGACTAAACAACTAGGGGCCACACAAATAAAAACCTACTTTAAACTACTAACTGACATAATAACTGAAAATTCCTACAGAGCTGTAAAACTAACTCATTAATAACCCAGCGACGACAATGGTTATAAAAAATAATAAGACTCATATCAATAACAATCATTTAAAGTATTTACAATAAAAGAGATAAAATGTTTTAGAAATAATCTTTGCAATATATGTTCAAAGACTCCATAAGAAAAATGATGCTGTCGAAAATGTAAAAGACCTGAGCTAATAGAAAGTCAAGGTACTCTTGATGAGGCTATTTCAGGGTTATTGACATATTATACTTAAGTTAATTCAAGATCTTATTAAGAGAGCAATTAAAAACACCCATCCTCTCATGAAAACCTCGCATATGGGGTAGGTGGCTCCTCACATGACTAGGCAGCTGTTTTCAGAGGACAGTAACTAGACAGTAGAAAATTCCAGATTAGACACACTTCATCTACCATAAAAAGAATAGTAAGAAACCTAAATAAAATCTGTAACTATACAGAAGTAAGAGAAAATATGAAGCATTTCCTTCCTAATGTTGATATGAAGTTCTCTTCTATAAACTCAACATTCAGAGATAACAAAACTATTTTTACATTAAAAGCAGAATTTATATGAGCATAAACAAGTCAAAATGCAAATGATATAGTTGAAAAATCCATATACATATATAAAGAACTAATATTTCATGTCTAGATAGAATTCTAATGAGTGAAAAGCTGGATGTGGCAGTGTATGCCTGAAGTCCTAACTCGTTGGAAAGCTGAGGCAGGGGAATGGGCCTATGAATTCAAGGCCAGCCTGGCAGTACAGTAAGATGCCTCTTTCAGAAAAGAGAAGAATCGCAACAACTGTCTGGTCATGGGGGTGGCATGCAAACACAAAAGAATATGCTTCACAACCAGAAACACAAAGGGTGACATGGGAGTGTATGCTTAGCTTATCTAATCTAAACAGAGAAAGCCACAGCCACACACGATTCCCACAGCACCGCTAAAAGGAACCTGAGACAGTATAATCTTGTAGAGAAATAGGACTCACCTAACAAAACAGCAACTCCAACCATGCAATCTCACCCCAGAAATGTATCCTGATGACGCACCATAACGAAACCACTGGAGTCTACATAAACCCCAAACTCAGGAATATGCAGAAGAAACTGTCATTCATATACATAAACGAACAGCATGCAGTTATGTAAAATAATTTCACATGCTTATTTTTATAATTGCTAGCTTACAATGAGCCAATTTTGCTTATTTTTCTTCAGTTTATTTTAGCACATCATTATACCTGACTCATTTCTTACTAAATATACACTTAAAAAAAAAAGAACACAATCAGGAAAGATTAAAAATATATGGCCAAATAAAACAAAACTCAAAAAAGTCCCAGGCTGTATTTCAGGGATCCTTTACTCAAAACAAGAGCTCCTCTGAGGCCAACTTAAAAAAAATGTTTTTCACAAATTCAACAGTACTTAATATACATTTATATTATATAATTACATTTCATCTGAGTATATCCCAACTAGAAGATAAGAGGAAGATAGTATTAGTAATATTTTTTCAGAGAAACATTAGGACTATAAAAATAACTGTTACCGTCAAACAATTTCTACGACAGATCATAGTTCATCAACCCATAAAATTAAAACAATTCTAGTATCTTTTATTCTACACAATGTGAGGAAAAGAGGCTCCTCTCCTATGCTCTATCTTGGGGCGCCCCCCGCCATGCTCTCTCTTAGGACTCCTCCCCATGCTCTCTCTAAGATCCTCTCCTATGCTATTACTTAGGAGCTTACTGTAGTTTAAAGATGTATCAAGCAAGATATATTAACATCTGCCATTTTTTTCAAAATCAACTGAAATTACAGCAAACTTGTTTGTCACTGATTCAATCGTAAATGATTCAAAGTTCTAGCTGAATCAATGATCTACTCTAAAAGTCTGCCAAAAGAACTCAAATTTCATTGTAATCCAATACATCAATGTATACAAGCATATGAAAATAATAAATTTAATACCAGATTGCAAGGTAATTCTCATTTAAGTTTATATTTAAAATATAAACTGTAGAGACCATTTTACTAAATAAATGTAATGATTTTTTTTAAAAGGTGTTTTCAATGTATATACATTATGGCAATATTAACCTCTGTACTTGCAACCTATGCTGGCAATAAGAGTCATTTTGCATAATTGAGCCATTTCAACTCTACCATGCAAGCAATTAGCATCTATATTCAAAAAACAATTCTTCCTAGCCATGTACTTAAAATCATTTGCAAGTCAGAGTCAGGTATGGTGGCACAGACCTAAAAGCTAACACAAAAGAGATGGAGGCTGGTGTTTATAAGTTCAAGTCCAGCTCGGGCTATATGGTGAGCCCTGCTTCACTACCAAACTCATGATCAAACCAGTCAATAATTCTGCCTGGGCAAGGAGGGGAGGGATGCATGGACTTCTGTCCCTAGCTGAGGGGCTGGAGTAAACAAGAAACCACTTTGGAGCCATTACACCTTTCATAAAAGAGTCAGAGGTACCCAGACCTAGGTCATCATTTGTTTAAGTCAGTCATCAGTTACTAAACATCTAGCAAGGAAGCTAGGCTCTCACTCTGGCTGGACATCATAGTTCCGGTTCTACATTCAGAGATGGAAAAGTGCAATTCAGTCAATTCAGTCAATGAGTCAATTCAGGAAACACTATCAGTCAAACACCCCTTCTTGATTTGCCTTTAAGGATAGAAAACAGAAGTGGGATTCCCAGCACCTCTCCATGGTCTACAGCTGTATCCAACACTCAGGGACTTCGGAGCAGCAGCAGGGAGGGAAAGACAGAATGAAGTCTCTGAGAAACAATGTTTAGTACAGAAAAGGAAGAGTTTAAATAAAATAATGTTCAAGGGGGAAAAATTCCACACCTATAGAAAAGACATTCAATTCTCCTGACTTGGATGAGCACGGAGAGCAACAAGCACCCCACTGCAAGATCTGATCAGCAAACCTGGCTCTTACAGTGAAGAAACGTGAATACAATCTGAACAAATGAAGGCCCCCTAATCTAATCTTGATTGATGCTTAAACTCCAAGGATCTGACCTCCCCTCTCACCACAATCAGCTCAGAGAAAGCCTAGGACCTTCCATCTCTACTATCAACCACTGCCAGGAGCCTCCCTGATCAAGACTCAAATGAAGAAATTGACTTCTCAAGCAGCTACATGTTAGTCTTGATTATAAACTGAGTTTGGTTGATTTTCAATGCATAGTGTAAACACTCTAAATTCTGAACTTGAAGTATATAGTCAAAGAATATCTTTTTGAAGTCGCTTCAGTGAAAGTGATGAATATGAGGCTGACAGTCTCTTATTTATTATACAATAGAACTCATAGAAAAACTCTTAAGTATATATAAAAAAAAATCAGAAAGACCAAACAGAAATTCCTAGAGGGTCCTACGGCATTTTTGTTGTTTCATATTTACATTTAGCCCTCTACTTACATCCTAATAAACATGCAGAGAACGGATGCTCTGGTATCTCACAGAGATTCAGATTCCACAGTGCCTGTGCGCTGACATGCATGCATGTATGTATGCACACGCGCGCATGCGCATACATACATATACACCACACACACACACACACACATACACAGAGAGAGAGAGATTCACAGATTTACCCAAATACCACAGCCACAGGGTCATTAACACCCCTGGAAAATGCTGCTGCATGGGCAGTCCCTGGTTAAAACAGCACTAGGCTCAGTGAGCTGAAAGCTCTAAGTGGAAAAGTGCCTAAAAGACATTCCCTCTGCTTTAAATCTCTCATGGTTTCTGCAAGTGCCATGCTGTATGTAACGTTAATATCTTACGTAATTTCTAACCACCCAAACACCTCAGCAACAGCAGAAAAAGAAAAGAACTGGATGGGACAGGGCTGAGCTTGGAGCCCATCCTTGTCACTTCCTTGGCCATGACTCCTGCATAGCACCAGAACACGACAAATATTCCTACCACCTCGCGAGATTCCTGACTTACAAACACAAACAGCTTATGGAGAAAACTGCCATTCTCAACTATTGGGTACTTGATCATTTGTGCTAAACAGGAATACAAACAGAAACTAATGCAAAAGTGTACTGCATAAACAACAACTGTGGCACAGAAACTGTCTCTTGAGTTCAGTGTTAGGTGTTAGTAACTGCTGATAAGTATCCTTAATCAAACAGGTATATACTAGCATTATAAAACAGGCAATGCCTGCATCATTATAATATGTATTTCAAAGTTACAAATGATAATGTGTGTGATGGTATCTGAAATGACCATAATTATTTAAATATTTACATTATTTAAATATAAGAACACTACTGAATTAAGAACAGCAGTTTTCAGCAGGTTTCAAATGGTTTTCTACTAGTAAATTATTTTGTTTCTGCTGATAGCTCTATGTTAACCTCTAGAGCTGGAGAAATAGTAAAAGAAAACAGAGGTTTTGTTTTCTCTGCTGGGCTTAAGAACCATAAGACACTGTTTACCAGTTAATAAAAATAGGACATAATTTTGCCTGCTTTCTTTGTAAAAGGAAGATTTGTTAAAACTAGCTCCACTTCAATCCTGCTCGCTCAGGCTGACATGTTAGGTAGAACACCAAGAAGAAAGCAGGCCAACATTAAAGGAAGCACACTTCTCTGCTCAGAGGATGTCTACCTCCCAATTACTTTGTGTCATTCAATTATCTTAATTTTTAATATTTTCAAACACAACTTATGACCAAGTACTTCATTCAAAATACTGCCACAGTATAGCGACATGAAACAAAAGGTTCCCAGACTCACCCTTCTTGTTTCCAGAGCACTGGTCAGCATGATGGTCTCCAGTGCTCCCTGATTCCTGAGACCTCGTGTCTGTATCTGCTGACCGTCACCAGCTACTTTTAACAGGAGGCAGAACAGACTCCCACCAGCACAGAAAGTTAAGAACTCCATGTCCTATGACCAGACTCCTTCATGAATTACTCCCTTGACTGAGTGATGCCAGTGAGGACCTTACTTGTTCCCATGAGAAAAATGTTCTTGGGTTTTTTTTTTTTCATTAACTTCCTTAGTCAATATCAAAGGCCTTCTACTTTCACTTCCTTGAGATAACCACCATCTTTTATAGAATAAAGTCACTAAATGGTATTATTCTGATACACTAATCAACTAACTGAACTGAAGCCATTTCTCCCCACCCCCAAGCAGGCCTCACATACATGGTCAAGCACTGCACTGCTCATCCTGGTTGGCCCTCCCTGTGCTGAACTTTAGTGAGCAGAGTGAGGGAGAGCAGCTGTGCAGGGGGGCACTATGCAGGAGCTTACCAAAAAGTGGATAGCCGCTGAACACTGCTGCGCTCCACACAGGCCATCCATTTCTTTGGCACCAGTTTTGGTAAAGAATTAAAGCAGTTCTGCAATCACCTGAGGCTACAAGCCAGCCCAGAACTGCCGCAGACAGTCAATACTACACTCTTCTCTGAAAGCTGTATTATTTTATCATACTGGGCAATATTTTACATGTATGAGTGCCTTCTATGACTAAGCTCTAGAATATTAGCAAACCAACTGTTCCCACAACGGAATTATATATAGTTCAACTGCTACCACATATATATATGGCTATCTTTGTAACAAGGTACCAGAAATCTTTTAGGAGTAACTTTAAAAAGCATTTACTCAAGAGACAATCCACAATGATAAGCTATTTGTTATAATTTAAAGCAATACAGCTATTTCAAAAGATCACCTTTACATCACTGTTTTTAAGTGAAAATAATCCAAAAGAAACACAGTAAGAAACACACTGCGCATAACTTTTCACTCATCAAAGCACATGGTTGTCTTAATTGTGGAACTAAGAATTTGAAGGTAGCCCAGGCTGGCCTCGAACTCGTGATCCTCCTGCCTCTGCCTCCTTCAGCAAATCCTACTGGCGAGTACCACTACATGAAAAAGCACTATTTACTCAGAAATTGAAATATTTGAATATATGACACTATTATTAAGGTAAAAATTTAGTAACATACTCAAATTTTAATTACTCAAGTGCCAAGTTTGTGGACACAATTTTGAAGTGTAGAAATAAATCACTGGAATCACACAAAAAAGAAAAAAAAGAAAGAAAGAAAGAATTTGAAGGAAGAGGACCAGCTCATAAAGCCTTGACTTTAAAAAGCATATGAAAACAATATGCACAAACAGATATAAACACCAGAGTTACCACTGTAAAAAAGACTGGACCTTTATTTGTCAAAAATGCTTTTTGAACTAGTAGGAATTACTTTCTATTTCATTGAAATTACAAACTTGTAATAACCTGCTGTATCATTTAAAGTCACCTAGCAATTACAGGCACACTAATAACATCATCTACAAGGCCACTTGATGGTTAACCGGTATCAAGCAAGTTAACATGGAGGCCTGTGAAACTTCAGAGACTAAGGGAGGTAATCCCAAATACAAGATATCTGAAAAACAAACAAACAAACAAACCAAAAAAAAGACAAAAAGAAAAAAAAACCCAATGAGTAGCAAACAGATGCTTGGTTTCCTCTGTGGTTCTGGAGACCCACCCTGAGCTATCAGTCAGCCACGCTTCCTGCAAAAGTACACCCTAAATATGTCCACTCCTCACCTGTTTTCTATGAAAAACCACATTAGAAAAGAGAAAAATGATAAACATGTTTGCTTTTATTGGCATCTTCACACAACAGGTGCCAAGAATCGGGGAATAACTGATTTAAAACCTAAGGGAGAATGGAAGACTAAAGAAACTAATACCTACCGTACAGAGATCTTTATATTGAAGCTTTTGGAATTTTGTGTCTGTGTTTCCTGCACACAGCTCCACATAGCCAAGCACAACCTGAAATACGGTGTTATGAATGGCTTGAGTGAAGTGCATATGAAGTTGATCCATTGCAGTCTAGGAAAGACAAAAGAAACAATGTAATTTCCTAATCTTAAATACATGTCAAATGACTTGACAAAGCAGAGAGGCAAAACGTCAGCAACTACAGCAATAGCATAGAGATCATTATCATCCTTAGAATTAAGTGCAGTGCACACTGTTTGCAAAGCAGCCTTCATGTAATCCTGGCATCACACTACTTAGGCTGAGTGTGAACTGTGAAACTGTGCTGCAGTTCTCATTTATAACTGGCATTCTGGTTCATTCTTAACTATGTCACATATAACTGTACCTGTGTCTCTTGTCCTACCACACTCTGTCTCTTATACTGTTCAGGAGATTTCTCAATGGTTAGCTTCTCAGAGAAGCCTTTCCTGACTAAAATATTTAAATCAGTATTTTTCCACCACACTTTGTTGGTGTCTCTGGGTATAGCTCTTTGTAGCACTTCCTCTACCACCTGACAGCATCTTCACTTACTACTTTAACATGTGCATCTGTGGTGGGTTGAATAAGAATGACTCCCATAGGCTTATATGTTTGAATGCTTGGTCACCAGGGAGTAAAACTGTTTGAAAGGATTAGACTGATTAGTAGGTGTACTTTGCTGGAGTAGGTGTGGTCTTGTTGGAGGAAGTGTGTCACTCGGGTAGGCTTTGAGGTTTCAAAAGATGAATATTGATGAACATTCCTATCTCTTGTGGGAAAACTCTAATTAAGGGCAAAGGCCATCATGACCAGATAGCCTCTAGGTTCAGTGCAATATGGAAGACTCCGTTTATTAGTGGCCTTGTCTGGGAATTCTAAACCCCAACACATACCTCTAAAAAAGTCATGTAGCCTCAATGAGATTGCTGGATCAACTTCCTTTGTCCTGATAAAATGAGTTTAGCCAGCTCCTGAGATTCCTGAAATGCTTACCTATGCTAATGATGTATTTCAGGTATCCTAAGCCTCCAACCAATGACCTTTGCCCATCCTGGATGTGCCTATCCTCAATCCCCAAAACTTTGTAAGTCTTAAATCACTTTAAAAAAAAGGTGATCTGCCTCCAGCTAGCTGGTCCTGATGTGGTCATTCACGGTACGTACTCACAGGGTTTCTGCTCCCACTGTCCTTGTGGATCAAGGCGGGCATAGAGCCACATCTCTCTCTGATTGCTATCTATGGATCAGGATGCAAAGCTCTCCGCCATCTCTCCAACACCATGACTGCCTGAGTGGTGCTCTGCTCCCCAGCATGGTAATCAGACTAACCTTCTGACACTGTAATCAAGCTCTCAACTCAGTGTTTCCTTTTCTAAGAGTTGCCTCGGACATAGTGTCTCTTCCCAGCAACAGAACACTGACTACAGTGGTCCCCCTCACCAGAACAGGGTATATATGACAATTTGTACTCTGGGACCTGGAACAATGCAGTAAGTAGGCACCATGAATATTGAATAATAAAAACAGTCTTACGGAGAAAATTAAAAGTCATACTCTTATTTCTAAAGGTCTTTACATACGTCACTCAGAAATATGAAGTGTCTTTCTCCTTGTGGTTTTCCCAAGATACCACTAACAATATGAAAATTAAGAAAAAAAAATTGGCTTTTAAATACTAAACAGAATTCAAAACATTTGGTATAGTCTTGAATTTCATTCCCAAAAAAGGCACCATTTTAAAGAAAACGAAAAAGATGCAAGCTTGTGTCTATTATGTGCAAAGGTTGAGTGACTAAATACATAATTCGATATATAGGAGATACAATCATGTTTCATTTTCCCTGTTTCTGTTGAGGCCTGCTCCCTTTAACATAACTGTAGCCATTTTGGATTCAGTCTCCATTTTGCTCATAAGGTGAAATTAAGTTCAGGTTCCTGGAAGTGTAATTGTCCATAACTAACACTGAAAAATTCTCCTAAAAGGTCCTAACACTATGGTTATATTACTTATGCCCTGTTATCTCAATATTCTGAAACTCCCCTGTTCACCACCCATCCAGCACCCTGTACCCTCACGTAGGACCAATCAGTGTAACAGTCAACTGATAATACTTTGTCTATTAGCCACACATGTAGTACTGCCTCCACCCTTGCTTTCTCAACTTCTGAACCTGGTTTTCCTATAAAAAGCCTGCCCTAAGAACAGACTGGTACCACACCTAGGCTCCCAAGTCCTTTTGCGTGGTCTTGAGGTGTGTGTTCAATAAAATATTCTTGCTTAACTGAGATCGGTGTTTATACTGTGTGTGCAAAGCCACACATTAGTCGGCAAGCTACAGTACTGGGAAAATCTGCTAGCTGCAAGGATCTATTTGACAGATAAATGTACTCTAAGAAATAGTTTATATATCATTTGAGGGAGTCAGGCTAGCCCGTCTAGGAAGCAAAAAAAGCACCTTATTAAGATCTCTCTCACAGGACCGAAACTTAAGGTAGAAGATACTATAGGCAATGTCCCCTTGAACTGTAATTAGCTTGTACTTCTCATCCCTTCCTTTGTGGTGTTTTGCTTGCTTGCTTGTTTGAAAACCAATTTTTGCTATGGCCTTGGGCTTGCAATCTTCCTGCCTCAGTCTCTCAAGTAAAATATACTTTTCTTAAATCCTACATAAAATAGTGAAAACATCAAAACTAGAAAATATAGCTTAAAACAAAGTTTTAGGATGTTTCTGTAACATTATTTAACACTCTGAGACTCTTGTTAGTAAGATGTTGTTACCATTATTAATTCAGCATTAAAATGCACTTTTGTTAAGTAAAATTTTTTAAGGATATCATATTGGTAATAATCAGACTCAGTTATAAAGGCTCATGACAGCATGTGCTGGGAACTAACCTGTGTTTTTCCAAGAAGCCGGTAAGCCTGCTGAACCTTGGTGTAATGATTAATGTCAAAATTCTTGCAGATCTTGGAAAGAGCTACATCCAGCTGTTCCTATGCAATCAACAGAAGTGAGGGCTGATGAGGAAACTTTTTTTTTCAAGGCAATATAAAGAAAATATTAAGACTACCTTCCCTCCATTTATAATTAATAACTATTTACCCTTTTACTGGATTAGTAGAAACCAAGTATAATTACAACCAGCCATTATAAAAAAGTTTTGTATAAATAATTAGCATTATGAGCAATTTCTTTACCTTGAAACCCATGTCTAGTATTTCAAAAGACACAAAATAAGCATAGATTTCAAGAGACCTTATTTTATACTATTTCTTAACTATTTCCTCAAATATCTGCTAGATTACACAATTATATAAGCTGAATATGTAGAATTATTT
This sequence comes from Mastomys natalensis, assembly GCA_021653895.1. Lineage (NCBI taxonomy): Eukaryota > Metazoa > Chordata > Mammalia > Rodentia > Muridae > Mastomys > Mastomys natalensis. Next base: position 2,898,043 of record JAJTUV010000177.1, read on the forward strand.
TAAAAAAAATAATATAGTCATTGTTTTACAACCAAGAAAAAGTAATTCTCAACCAAACACTGACTCTGAAAATCCATACCCCAATTAAGCTATTTCATCTTAAATATACTTACTAGGTTTCCATTTCAATGACTTCATTTTTAATAATGATTTTCTACATGCATAGAACAACATTTTTGTTTGTATTAAGAATATTGAATTTTCAACAAAGCTCTCATTAAAAATATTCAGAGCAATGTTTACTTACAGAATTCAAGTCAGTTGCTTTCGATTAGCAAATAAACAGACAGTCTTATATTACTAAATAATTGTATTTATGACCAGACGTCTTTCACAAAAGGTCATTTGATAGTCTAACTTGTACAACTACAGTATCCTGGTCAGAGAGCAAGAGGTAGCGAGGGAATCCAGGAACTTGTACTGCTTTAAACCAAGCTCACTGCATTGCCAAGACTGCAGGAGGCAGACAGCCTCGATGTAGGCAAGAGGACGAGAAGGCTCGTGATGGATCTTTCTCTTCCCACCTCAACAATCTGTTTGTGGAATTTGTGAGGGGTTTTATCAATTAATAAACACAATGAAATCAACTCAGAGGGCCAAAGAGAGAAGTAATTTATAAAATAAAATATGTATTTATATTGTACTGCAACATGATGATACATCCATTTCCCATTTGGAGACTTACTATTTCTAGAAAAAGTGTATCTTCTAATTCGGTTTTAAGGTCCCCCTAATTCTAGAAGGATCAGTTTACAAGTATATTAAATCTGATTTAATTTCATGGAAATTTCAAATGAAGCACAAGAGACTTGAGTGTAGTGATCTACGGACAAGGGAAATAAAACAAACACAGAAAATAACATGTGTCTACACCAGCTAAAAACCTCCAAGAGGAAAATGCTATCCAATGTATAATAAAACTCCTTACCTCAATTTGCTCCAAAGTGTCCTGCAGCTTAGAATTCAGCTCACTACCAAATGAAACAGAGTTAGATGTATCTAGTGCTAAATATGTTTGATGAATAAACACAAAACCAGTACCCACAGTATGTGCAGTGAGGTTAGAAAAAAAAAAAAAAAGAAATAACTGAAGATTCTACAGAGAATTAAGAATTAAAAGTTCATGATACATTTTTAAATTAAATTAAAAAGTAAAATTTAACAAATTTAATTTCTACAACACAAGAATAAAGAAATAGGAAATAAACATTTTATAAATACAACTTAAGGAGACCAAATATCAACAAAAGCTATGCTATACAATGTTGACTGACATACATTGGGCTTAAACACATGGAAGAATGCATCATGTTAACAGATCAGAATTTCCCACAATGTGCTCACTGAGTGATCTACAGTAACCACACTCTAATGAAAGCCAATCAAACATTCTTGTTGATTTGGAGAACTGAATAAGCAGCTTCAGGAATCTCTGTGGCAACTTAAATCTCAGAGAACAAGGTTAGCACGGCCTTTTGTGAAGACACAGCAGTGAGGCAGTGTGCTGCTGACAGAGGGACACAGAGTGAAGTGAGCATGGGGAGGGGTATGGGGTGCAGGAATGGCTCCACCAGATCCTTGGCAGAGACTACTCAAACTGCCAACAAACAAAACAAAACAAAGAAAGTGGTACTTGAGCCCATCGGTCATTCTGAAAAAGCCACTATGGAAAACAGCAAAGCAAACAAACAGAATGGCCAAAAGATACTTTTAAAGAATTAAAGATTGCATCTCCAAATTCTGGCTGGATGTGGAACAAATGGAATACTCTAGCACTTGCATGACAAGTTCTTTGGAAATCTTTAAAGGCTACTGCAGCCTACACACTCTGCATCTTAGCAGTTCCAGTGTCGTACACACATCTAATCAAAGTGTACGCACAATTCTTGGGGGCTATTTGTAACAGTTAAAAACCTTAAAGCTGACATTATTAAAATTATATATTACCAAAAAAGGTCTCTGAAGTCTAATAAAATAAATCTACTCACAAAATAAATTTAATCTCAAAAAAGACAAACTTTTTAATAATAAAAAGAAGTAAAATATTTAGTTCAACACATTGAAATCTCGGGTTTTTCAATACCACATGCTGATGATAAACTTGACTCTCAAATTCCTAGTAGCCCATGCAAACAGGGAGGATTACAACACACAAGTCAGTGTCCATAAGATCAAAGCACACTCGTCACTTAAGGGCAGAAAAGCATACAAACACGAAAAAAAGTTTATTTCTGATGTCATTAGTCTCTGGGAGAAATCTTCATAATTTTTTCAATAAGGACAACCATGTGATGTCAAAGGCACCCCTGACAACCCTACCCTCATGCTATATACCTCAACAGGCTCCTTGTAATGGCTCCTGAGTCTCTCACTGAAAGCTAAGGAGGTACACCACAGGGAGATGGCCACACAGACAGCCATACAGGTACAACACAATTTACCAGAAAGGAAAAACAGTAGCAGGATTTATTTGATGGTCTAAGGATAAATGTTCAAGCCTACAGAGGTAACTGTGCTTTCTTAAAAGCATATAATGCTTGCCATATGCATATTTTAGCCTAAAGTCAGACACTGGCAGTTATATTCTCTGTAAAAACAGACAGTGAGCAAAACCAGATCCTTTGTCCACCAGCATTTCAGGGTTGATACATTAGAAATAATCAGACCTCTATCCAGAACCAACACATGGTATACACCAGCATCCACAGGGATGTGTAGAAGAATACGTATAACAAGCTCTCCTCAGACCCATGGGCTACCTGTTCTACCCCCTGTGGGCTTCTATCTCATGATTTTGTTGCCTAGCTGGTTCTTAACACGGCAATGTTTGCAGCACCTAAAGCAGAAGTAAAATCACATTCCTGTCCCATAGTCAATAAACACTTTGGCAGTTTCCCCAAAATGAAGACAAAGCAGAAGTTGGCATGGAGTGTGAGACCCTCAACTTCTCATCCAGTTTCCAGAGCCTACCCTTTATCCATATGGACTGCACACACTACTCTAATGAAACCCCAGACATCCACAAGCTTATTCCTGCTCAGTGTTCACAGCTGAATAACTCTCTGTCAAACATCCACCTAGCTTTCCAGCCCTAAATGTCACCTTCTCTAAGAGATCCTCTTCTGTCCACTTCCTGGTCCCCTATAATGGGTATCTGTGACTGTCTCCCCAGGGGCAAGCCTCCAGGAGACAATCACTATTCCTCAGTGACTCCCAGGACCAAATTTACTACCTGACTCAGAGAGCCAGTAACAGATATCTATGAGTCAAATCTGCAATGTAAAGAAAAATCATTAATTAGCTTGCATTTCTACTTTAATAACTAAAACTATACAGACAAAAGAGAAGAAAAACAGTCCTATTAGACCCTGCAAGTGCTTCAGCAACAAAAGGATAAATACAGCTAAATCTAGATACCCTTCTCCACCAAGTGAGGTCAAAAAGTCCACCTGAGCAGCAAGAATAGCAACATAATGGCACCTTAGATCTGGCAACCCCTATCTTTTAGGGAATAGTTTCACTTTGGAGGAAAAAGAAGTATTTCTAAATTCATTCACACTCATTCGATCATTATAAAAAATGGTTGTTTATTTATAAAATTGTAAATCTGACTGCTTTTATAACAGTTATTTATAGTTGCATCATTCTCTTTCTGGGAGAATGGTTATGTAAATAGCATGTAGAACACTAAAAACATAAAATCTAGAAATCAATTTCATTTTATTGAAAAGGTTCTCAAAATCTACAACTGTAGTTTGACCACAATTGTCAACTAATTAAATATACACAGAGAGAAATTAGTAATAAAGGAGCAACTATTACATGTGCAGCTTTTAAAGAAGCCCTTAGGTATCAGTTAGAAATGTAAGTTCAAGTCATTTTAGTCAATTAATCAGAGCATATTCAAAAGAATTACTCATAAACACTTTGATAAATAAAAGCTACATTATGGTAAAAAAAAAAAAAAAACCCACTAGTTCTAAGATGGAAGGCTAAAAGCTTTTAAAAGCTATCTGCAAGCTCAACAGAATGAACTAAATGCTTCTGCTAGTCTGGGCATCACTAGAAGAACTGTAAAGATAACAGACCCCTAAGTAACTAATTAAATCCTTTTATATAACTGCTCTACTGTGCATGTGTATACACACACACACACACACACACACACACTTTCAAAACCTTTGTACAAATCTGATGATACAAAGACATTATAATACAAAGATAACAGCATTGTACTGAACTTTACCTGGTCTGGTAGTTAGAAGCCAGTGTTCCAAGTCAATTTCCCTAAGATCTCTGGGCATCACTTTGCGCTATAAAGTAGGCTAACTCTAAAGACTGCTTCCAGCTCTAAGGTTTCCTGAATACCTGTTTCTCAATTATCACATCTTTGTATACTGGCCTCAGCAAGTTCTAAAACTTTTAGAATAAAATGTAAATAAACAGAATTCTAAATTAATATTTAATATCCATACTCCATGAAAATTAACAATATGCTTAGAGCCCGCTCCAAGGGGTTCCAATCTACACATGGGAAAGAGAATTTACCCACATACCTCAAAGAAGACCAAATACTGTGAAATGAAGCCAACAAGCTAAGATACCACGAAGCATCTACATGACCTTCTAAAGTAGACATGACAGATCACAGCAGAATGAGTAAGGTGGCTTTGTTTAAAATCACATCTTTATCCTCAAACCCTATGCCTAACTTTGAACATAATCAGCACAAAGCTTGGAGTCCATTTCTAAGGATGCTAAATAGCCAAATATCTCCAAACTTTATGGATTCTTAATTCTAGCAAATTTGGGAAAACAAAGAAGCAAAGTCCTTAGCATGTACCTGTCCACCGCTAAAAGCTATGGTCATTTACTGTTTAACTTAAGTTCATAAAACTGTCAACATCATATTCTGAGAAAAAAAATAAAGGATACTTTAAACATTATTTATGGTAAAAGTACAGTGTTCAACAAAGAAGTTCCTACAACTCACACTCTGCAGCACCTAACACAGCACTCTCAGGGTCTGTCAAGAAGTTTCTCTCCAATGAAATAAAAAGTAATAAAGCAGTACGACTTTGGGGATAACTTTCCTTGAAACTAATTTAGATAAATTTCAAGTGAAAAATAAATACTTCGTTCAGATACATTTTAACATAACACATTCTGAATTGTATTCCCAGTAAATTCCAACTATATGTCTCCATGTCAATCAACTCAAGAATTTTCCAATAACATTGCAGAGGTTCTCTGTCAGTCCTAAAGTAAACAAAATTGGTATTACAGCTTATTTGATTAAGAATACTGAAACAGCACATCTCAACAAAGACACGAGGTACAGGAGAGGCACCTCTTTGTTGCCTTTCCTTTTGTAACCAACTGTGTGCCTCAAGTATCATTTGGACCAGGAAGTGTTAAACTAGAAATGTGAAGTCTCCTCCACATGGCTACTGTTTCCTTATAGGAAAGCAAATGTGCAGACTCGGGATTTCCTATCTTCAGAACCTTAGGAGTTAGCGAAAAGTTGTCACAGTTAACCAAGCTCCTCCTTATAGACCACTGACTGACCTTAATACTCAACCCCAAACTTTCCTTTTATTTCAAATAAAGCAGTCAGGTGACTAGAACCTGCAACCAACCAAGGCCAAATTAAGACATGGCCAAGCAGATACATCGTTAAGATAAACGAAACTGAAATTAAAAAAAAAAAAATTCTACCAGAATACAGAAATGTTCTGTATCATGAAGTAGTTCTCTTAAAGACATTTCTACTGGGGGGAATGGGGGGGAGGTGTGGTAGCACACAACTTCAATCCCAGCACTAGGGAGGCAAACGTATTCAGATCTCAGTGAGTTTGAGGCCAGTTTACATACACAACAAGTTCCAGGCCACCCCTGCCGATGACAGACAGACAGACAGATAGACAGGTATCAGAGGCAGGCAGGTGAATAAATAATCACAAAGAAAATATTAATGATTCTCTAGTACTCAATAAGAATGAAAGATAAACAGGACTTAAAATCTGAATATGGAGACTCAATTTTAAATTAAATACTGCTAAGATTAGCAAACTGTCAAATTGTTTTCACTGATACTCTGGTGTAAAAACTGGGAATTCACAGGATCATCAGAGGACACAAAACACAGGATGCAAGTAACACAGCAAGTTCTGCATTTTAGAGATCTGTTGCACAAAACACTGAATGCTCCAAGTAACCAAGAATGGTTTATTTCAATATTGCTGTAAAAATAAAACTCAGATATTCTTATCACAGAAAATCAAGTATCTGAGGTCACAACTGGTTAACTGGATTGATTTTTATCATTTCATACTATTTGGGAAAATCGTAATATCACTTCATACTCCATAAATATTTAATTGTTATTACATAAAAGTATAAATCATCCTCAAAAGTGAATAATTTTTTTTAAAGAAAAAATAAGCAGGAACAAGGTGTGCCATAAAGAGACAACAGGAAACAGGAAGGTGGCAGAGCTAAGCAGGACAGAGCAAACTGTGCTACTCCAAGCCAGAGAGGGGCCCTGGCCGCAGCCAATGCTGCACGTTTACATAAGTCACATGGTATACACTAGCCACAGCCGCAGTTTTCTTAGGGATCCTCAGGTGAGCGCATGTTACCACAGCTTTCCTGAGACACACTAACGCACCTGTGGCAAACCTTATCCATCTCTAGAGAAAGACGCCTCACCTCACACCACCCTCATCCATGGACACAAACAAAACATGCTTTTTAAACACAGCATCATCTAAAATAAAGCAATTATTAATTTATATCATTCAGATCACTTTCAATTTCATGTCTGATAACACCTCCTCCTTGTATCAAAACATTCATTAATACAAAAGCCCTTGGGAGAAACTTCCTACTAAATATAAAAAGCCCAAATCTGACTTACTTTCAGACATTTTACAGCCAAATCTTATTATATAAGACATTTACTTTAGCATAAGTAAAACAGAACTTTTAATTAATGGAAAGCATAGTTTCAACACAGTTAAGCAGCTTCCTCAATTTCCTGCCACCAAATTTTGTATTCATTCTCCCTCCTGTAACACACAGTGACCTTTGCAAAGTCAACCCTTGCAAACTCTTGGCATTTTATGTTCTATTTTACTTTCCATTTCTCACTCTTTTCCATCAAGTTTCAATTATTCAAGTCCCTCTTTTCTTAATTCCATGTTTTTCACAAAAGTTCCTCATTTTACATCCACATTTCAGCCAACTCTCCCTAAATCTGACCCCAAAATGGTTGGCCATGACTTCTTCGTTGCTGTAAATCCAACAGACATTCTCAGTCCTCATTTTCCCTGGCATTTCTAAAGCTAAGGTTTCACTTGTGGTGCAGGAACTTCTCATCCATGACTCTTTCACTTTGGCCTAACTTACCTCCTCGCCCCGTTCTCCTTCAGGTTCTCAGAGGAGACCCCAAAGGTGAGCCCTGGAGGAGACTGAGGCCAGTGCTTCCTTGCATTCCCAGTTCTAATTCTTGCTGCCCCAGGCAAGGACACACCAAGGGTTTGTACTGACTGTACCGTGTGTGGCTCCCCATGTCCTGATATAAACAGTCAGAAAATGCACAGTGGTCTAAATAATTTCACTCCCGAAGCCAAGTTATTACCACCGTGACAAAGGTACCAGAGGGAAAAAAAAAAAAAAAAAAGACTAAATGGATACTCTGTTTTTTTCAGAACTCAAAACATGTCAGAAGTTTCCAAGGATCTGCACAATGCCCTGGGTTCACTTCCCAGCAAGGGAAAAATATTAAAAATGAGTGGAGAGAAAAGGGAAGAAGGGAACTCCTGAGTATAGTTAACATACTGGAGGTAATTCTGTATTCACTTAGATAATCTAGTTTCGTGTAAACGCTGTTGTCAAGCTTTTAATAATGACAGTGAATAACGGCAGCCAGTTTAGTAGTGTGTATTTTTTAAACATTTCCTTTAAACAAAAGATGAAAGACAATCATTAAATATCATAAACACTATTATAGTAAATTAAATAATATTTAAAATTTCCAGAAAACCAACAAGTTGAACCAACTAAGCCTTTAATACAGCTGCAATAATACTTCAATGTTTCTACAATGAGCAATAGTTCCCAAGAGATGCAAGGAAGACAGGAGCAGGTTTATTCTCACCTATAATTATGTATTATTATATAAAAATGGCATCACGGAGACTGGAAGGAATAGGAAAAGAGTTTGAAGAGGCTGGATTGAGAAGCATGTGCCTTTCCATACCTTACAGCTGTTCATTATTCTACTGTGGCGCCCGTTTCGGAACACAAACATTAAACATTAAACCAAGACGTTTGTTCATAGTAAGCCTCGATGCTTATTAACATCATATGTTAAAACAATTCCTAAATAAAAACTCTACTGAATCGGTTAAAATGTATATACTGCCATACCTTATACAGCTGTAGTGTTTAAAAGTGCTGGCCGCCTTCTGACATTCCAGGCACAACTGAATAGCTCCTGGATAGTCCTCTTCCTTAAGACAGAAGGAAAGCCATTAGACTAGAAGCAAGTTCTCAGAAAGCCTGACAGAAGCACACTGCTGTTGTTTCACAGGCTAACAATGTATCTCTGAAACAAAGATTAGAATACTAGTGACTGACAAGTAACAAAGCAGGCAAAATTAGAGGTCCTCGGCCCCAGCCTGCCAGGGTGACTTACAGGGCAAACTCCTCCCAGGGAGTTCTGTCTAGCAGTTATAGTATCTTCCTGTAATGCTTCTATACAATGTGTCAAAAGTCTGCATACTACTGTTCACTGTGAGTTTTAACTGTTTTACTACCACAAGATCAATAAATATTTCTGAACAAATATTGGTAACTGCATAGCTTAAAACTGTCTCCCCCCAAAAAAAAAACAAACAAACAAACAAACAAGTGACAGAGGCTTGGTGACAGACTGCAATGCAGCCTTCAAGAAGGATCCCTAAGGAAGGAAGCAGGTCGCTGTGGATGTGCCCCTGAGGAGGACTGAGGCCCCCTCCCCTGCTCCTCCACTCTTCCCTTCCTAGATGCCAAGAGGTGAGGGAAGAGGTGTTACCCGCTAGGTCCTCTGTCACAGGCTTACACTCAGCAGACCTAGTGGCCATCAACTGAAACCCTGAGGGGATCTTCCTTCTGTTAGTTTATTTTACTGGGGATTCTGTCATAGTAAGTAACTAACTCAGTAACTTAAGAACATCTTGTTACCCAAATAGTAATTTAATTTCAAATGAGTATTTCCAATAGAGGTCTCAGACTCCATTAGTTGTGGTGCAGAGGTAACACTGGTTATACAAAACACTTCAAAAATATTTCCTTATACTTGAATTTAAATCCAACAGAAGTAATTCAAACACTACGGATGCTAAGATAATAACAAAGCACCTACCCCAAGGAGATCAAGTGTAAGTTTCCTATAATATTTAATATGTCATTATACTTTAGTAAAACCCACTACAACAAAAAATATCAAAGAAAGCAGACGGCTAGTTCAGGAAACAAATTACTGTATGAGATATCGAATATAAGGAAAACAGTACCCATTTCACAAATAACTTCTGTATGTTAATTGAAAATTTAATTTGATTGTTTGGACACAATCAAAAGCCTGAAGCCAGCAAGCAAATACTACTACAAAATAAATGTGTTTCCCATCAAAGTTCATTTTCCAAACGAAATATATGTTGACAGAAAAGGCTCAAGTACCTTTCCTGTTAAATATTCTCCTTATAGTGGATATCAATCAAAGAAAAACACAGATCACAAGTTTGTCCTCTGTGGTTTTTTCCTTGTAACATTAATTTAGCATCAAGGAATTTACAGTATGGTCACTGACCTCCAGCATTTCACTTAAGCGCACATCCGTTCTTTGCTGAAAAAAAGAAAGAGTCAAATCTGTTTCAATTACAAAAATGACTTTTATATTTTTAAGATTTTTTTATTTTATTTTATGCTTTTCTCATACAATGTAATGTGAATGCAGTGTCCCTTCCTGTACTCTTCCCTGTTCCTCCCCCGTGCACAGGGGGCCTAAGGGGCCTGCACCAGGCACTCTGTATATATATACTACAACTTTCAGTTTAGTAATTCTATGGGACTCATGAATGTGTAAATGAGTGGGTTCTGATTCTTGGGCCTTATCTTGAGGCTCTTCTATTTATCTCTTGGCTTGGCTTGCCCAACTTTGACATGCTGGTTTTTATTTTATTTTTCTATTTTATTTTGTTGTGTTTCATTGTTAACCTCCTAGAAGCCTGTGATTTGATTTATTTTTAGATTTACTTATCTGTTTATTTAGTTATATTTCATCATTGTCTCATTGATGTTTTTTTTAAAAATTGGTTATTTTATGTATTTACATTTCAAATGTTATCTCCCTTCCCGGTGTTCCCTTTGTAAACCCCGTATCCCACCCCCTACCCCCACCCCAGCTTCTATGAGGGTGCTTCCCCACCCTCCCACCCACTCCTGCCTCACCGCCCTACCTAGCATTCCCCTGCGCTGGAACCTGCTGAGACCATATCCAGAGGTTAGACATGGCCTCTGGTTGAGGAATGGGGCCAACCAACCATTTCTAAAAATTTTAACCCAGAATTGCTCCTGTCTAAAAGAAATACAGGGACAAAGAGTAGAACAGAAAGTCCATCCAGAGACTGCCCCGCCTGGAGATCCATCCCATATACAGACACCAAACCCAGTCACTATTGCTGATTCCAAGAAGTGCTTGCTGACAGGAGCCCTGATAATAGCTGTCTCCTGAGAGGAGACAAATACAGAGCCTGACAAATACAGATTCGGACATTCACAGCCAACCACTGAACTGCCCACAGGGTCCCCAGTGGAGGACTTAGGGGAAGGACTGAAGAAGCTAGGGTTTGCAACCCCAGAGGAAGAACAACAATATCAACCAACCAGACCCTCCAGGGTTCCCAGGGACTAAACCACCAAGGAGCACACATGGAGGGACCATGGCTCCAGCCGTGTATGTAGCAGAGCATTTATTTTCATTATTTTAAACTGTGTGTATGCAGCTGTAGGAGGTAAGAGCATGTGAGTGCAGGTGCCCTCCGAAGCTAGAGGCTCTAGACTACGTGGGGCCTAGTGTCACAGGCAGGGGTGAGCCGCCTGAAGGGGATGCTGGAAACTGAAGCCAGGTCTCCTAGTTGAGCAGTTTGAGCTCTTAACTGCTGAACTATCTCCAGTCTGCAATTTTTAATTCTGAAAAAGTGACTCATACATACCAATGTTTTTATGGTTCTCAGTGACTTCAGAAGTCCAATCAGCAACTGGCGCTTCCTTTGATTTGCGAGGAGGCCTAAGCTAGCCTGAGTAAAACCTTCCTTCGCAGTATTCAAGTGTCTGTGGATGTGAACAACAGCGTGAGGACATGACAGCCAGGCACGCAATGAGCCTGAGACCTCAGTTACTGGAAGGAGAGCAGCATCACTCGCACTTGCTGGTGGACAATTGCTCATGGCCCACGGTTCGCGAAGGACGGAGATTAAGAATGGGCATCTTGAAAATAGCATCCTCAGTGAGGTAACCCAGTCTCAGCTACCAAGCTACCAAGATGTGCAGCTTGGTCTTCATGTGAGTCCGGAAAAACTGGAGCAGGGGCTACCCCAAAAGCTGTTGCCTGTTGTGGGACATGTTTTCTAACTGGGCTGCTTTGTCTGGTCTCAGTGGGAGAGGATGCGCTTAGCCTCACAGAGACTGAAGTGTCAGGGTCAGGGGGATACACTGGGGGCCACCACTGTCTCAGAGGAGAAGGAGGTAGAAAGGGTTGGGGAAGGATTGTGGGAGGGGGTAATCAGGAGGTGGCAGTGAGTGGGATGTGAAGTAAATAAGTAAAATAACATAAATAAATAAACACATACATGCATGCATGCATACATAAATAAATAGGCATCTCAAAACAGTGCAAAAGTTCACAGAATAAATAAATTATTATTTGTAGATCTAGTAATTAAAAAACTGGCACTCCATTATGTAGTGTTTGTTGCTTCTTTTTCTTAATCATGTTTCTATATGACAAAAATCACCTAAAACAGAGAGAAAAGGAGGGGGACTCACTGGTTCTTCACTACAGACAGTGTGCACGGAGATCTGCGGGTACGTGGCACATGCCTTTCTGGTGCAATTTTTAGATAGGTCTGCTTACTGAAAAGTACTCTACACATTCCAGACACAGTATCAATGGTAGATCTCACAGTAGCTCTTGAAATAGTTTGAGCCTAGGGAGCAAAGTCAAGGAAAGCAATACCTCCTCCCATTTGTGCAGATAACAGCAGCCAACTGTAGACCTGTCTGCAGTGATGTAACTCTTTCAAGCTCCTGCGGGAAGAGTAGATACAGACTATTGTCTCAGGTGTTTGCTTTCCTCCTACTCATATGACATTCTAGCAAAGACTAAATAAAAGCTGGCTTTGAAAACAAACTAGTAACAAAGATACTTAAACTTGAAAACTGTTAGTATAGTACATGAAAAGTAATTTAAAATATCTACTTCCAATTGATTTCCACAATGACAGATAACAAAATATTTACTACTGTTTGTAAGGAAATCTAAACCTGATCTATTTCAGGCAGGAATACATACCAACAATACATCAATTTATATATGTCTCTGCCAACAAAAGTTTACAAACTAATTAAGGATATGACAAATCTGATTTCCGTACACTAACGGGTTTCCGTGAATCTTGAGTGCTTTTCTCTCGGCCCCACTTCAGTGTGCACTATGAGACCTGCACAGCACACAGAGGCCAGAGGACACTGGGTATCTTGCTCTATCACTCTGTCTTGTTCCTTTTAGACAGGGTCTCTCACTGAGACTAGCCAGCAAGCTCCAGTGATCCTTCTATCTCTAAATATACAGCCCTAGGGCACACACACACATATATAAAACACACGCAACTGTTTACATGAGTACTAGGATCCAGCCTCACGCCTACGTCTTAAGCATTCTTACTCACTGAGCCATCTCTCCAATCTACAGCTCTGTTTCTGGTGAGGACAGAGATCCAGCTACAGATTTAGTTCCAATAGCAATATACTTTTACAATGATCCAGACTGCTGAATTACTAATCTATACATTTGTCACAAAGCTCATGAAAGCAATTTACATTAGTTCTTTAATTTGGTAAAGATGTCACAAATATACATATACACACATGCACACACATGCACAGCCTACAGAGAAAAGGATAATAGTTAATATCTTAAGTTTCAAATAAGTCACTCAACAAGCCTTAAATTTTACTATAACAAGTAGCAAAGAGCGTCTTACCTTTACATAAGCAGGCTGTTTTTCAAGAATCAAATCTGCCACTTTTTTAGAGACCTATAAGAACATATAATCAAATAGAAGAATGAAAAGGCTCATGCTTTCCACTATACTATTTATTTCAAACTTCAGCCAAAAATACAAGTCGCTCTTGCTAACTTCTAGAACACTATGGAATGATCATCCTGTAACATTTACCTAGACTATGAAGTGAATATAAATTAGCCTAGACACAACCCTACTAGAAACTCAATAAATGGTCATATGAATGGGAGGGATATGTGCTTCCTTACCTGTTTTAACAAACAGAAAGAAAAGTATAACCATCTTTAAGGACAAAGGATCTAATTTGGAAAGATGAATGAAAGTCTTAAGGCAAAATTTAGTCAACTGAATTTATAGAGGTAATTAATATATTTGAAAAAGAAACTGCTTGCACCATGTAAGAAAACAAGTAAGTCACTCAGTCCCTACTTGAAAAGTTAAAAATACACAGGTCTTCTTGTTGGTTCATGTTGTGTTTGTGGTTGGTTGGAATGCTATGAACTGGGTAAGGCTAGTTCCTCAACTCTGTGAATAACCCTAATGTGCACAGGTTAACACTACAGTGAGTGTGAACACAAGGCTCTTAAGCTTTCGGGCCTTTTAACCGTTACACATGACATCTAGCCCCAAGATGAGCTGGGGAAACATTTAATGAGGTACAGTTAGTTCCCCTTCCCCAGGCCAAATGAGAACAAAATTTTAAACCAGTGGTTCTCAGCCTTCCTAATGCTGTGACCCCTTAAGACAGTTCCTTCTGCTGTGGCAATCCCTAACTATAAAATTATTTTCATTGCTATTTTATAACTGTAATTATGCTACTGTTATGAACTGTAAATCAAATATTTTTGAAGTTTGCCAAAGGGGTCACAACCCACATGCTGAAACATACTAAATGACTGTATTAATAACTCTTTTATGTTTGTTTAACCTGCATACATCTTTGAAATTATGTAAATTATTTTCTATACTGTTTTAATCTATGAAGTTTGTCGTTTAAGTTAAGACAATCTAGCTTTAAATAGCTTTAGATCAGTTAGAAGAAAACTCCAAGTTAATCCTCAATATTGTTTTAAGAATTCTAAAAATTATCTAAGACTAACAATAGCTTGATTTAGATAACATAATCCCCATGAGAAAGTGTCAAGTAGGAGCCATGAGACAATGAAATCAGGAAGAGGAAGCCCTAGCTTTACATCACAAGATCTGCCATATGGAGATGTATGTCATGCGTATATTTGAGTCAGATGACATCACAAAGAGAACTGATGGTGTAGTTACTGTTTTCTGCACTGCCACACCATTACCGCCCTTCCCACAAGACCTCCTAGCACTCCTCTGTGTGTAGCAGAAAAGACAAACTCATCTCCTTAATGTGTAGACATGTTAGTAATAATCACTTGTTAAATCCAAACAGACTTCTTACTAATGCTCCCCTAGCTTAAAATAATTAGCAAGACCACATTAGCATTACCTAATCTTCCAGTGAATTTCATAAACTTAAGTTTTGCCTCATACAAAGGCAATACAAAATTGCAGAATTTCATAGCAGTGAAAGAGATGTGGGTTCACCTATCATTTTACAGGTACAACAAGAGCAACTGAAGTGCAGCAAGCTACCCATCGTCAGAGTTACGGAGGGACCACTGTGACTTTCTGAATCTCAGTTCTACATTTTCTTTCCAAATATTTCAACTGTAAGTGTGACTTTTACTGTGAGATTTCAAGAAATGCTCTACCACAAAATCATGGGTAGGAACATCACATCCACCACTTCAAGAGCCTACAGGTGCTCAGAAAGCAAGCTCCACGTCAGGGAGTCTCAACCGGTGGGCCACGACTCCTTTGGAAAAGAACAGCCCTTTCACAAGGGTCACATATCCCATATTTACACTATAATTCTTAACAGTAACAAAATTACATTTATAAAGTATTTGTGGTCACTACACCACGAGGAACTGTATTCAAGCATCACAGTATTAGGAAGGTTGAGACATCTGCTCTAAGCACTTTGGTCACATCTAGGAACCTGAGAGAACCTCGGTCCCTAGAAGGAAACCTGCCAAAGCAACAGCAAGAAAAACGCAGAGGCGTGAGACAATACAAACATATTGTCTGAGTCGTGACAGACAACAGGATGCGTGTGTGATTTCTCTGTGAACACTACATCTCTGTTTTCATGTACAGTTTGACCAGAAAGAAATGCTTTTACTTACTGCAGCTTGTTGTTGCTTTAATTTGTCTCTGTACTCCTCTAATTCTTGCAGATTGAGAACAGGAGGAAGCTTCTATAAGAAAACAATTATAAATGACGAATAAACGTGTTGGATGTGATATGACTCCCAGAACCCTTCTAACTCCAGCTACAGAGCATACATGCGGCACGCGCATCCCACTGTCCTCCAATGCTTCTGCACAGCGTCTGTCACTCAGCTCCAGTCACACAAGCCTAGGCATCTGCTTTACGCAACCCTTGGCTTCCAACCTTGTCCACCTGGCATCATCAGGGAGAGGGTTTAAAGATTTCAGGCAGGAGACAGAAAGAAAAGGCTCTAATGTGGCTCCTATATTTTACCTGTAACCTTATTATAAGACATTTCAATGCAGATTTTCCCCCTCGGGAATATTATAAATAAACTGAATATTATGGTGACAGGCAACACTTTAAAATAAGTCACCATGAAGAAACAGAAAAAAGCACATGGGATTGTGAAAACGAGGAAACGGATCCCAAACTTAAAACTCACTTTGCTATTTTGACTCTTCGTATGGAGTCCCCACGTATTTGTTACTGTCAGCATTCAGACAGTTTTGTACAGAAGGCTTTTCAGCACGATACACACTCAGGATCAAGAGTCAGTACTCTAGCCAGGCCTGGAGTGGCATGGCTGCAATCCTGTCTATAAAGCAGGCTGAGGTGGGAGGGTCACTTAAACATAGGAGTTTGAAATCAGTCTGCACATCTACAGTCAAACTAGAAGTCCTACAAAGCTTTTCAAGCATTTGTTTTAAATTTTAAGTAATTAAATTTTTATTTTATTTTAGTTAGCAGTTTTAAACATATTTTGGTAATATGAAAGTAAGAAAGAAGCAGTACAGCAACATGCTGCTAGAAGCAATTAAATACCAAAAGCACAGAAGTGCTTCTGTGACAGTACTCTGAAGGTGCACTTAATAACGTGGGCTGACAGTTCATTAAGTTCATATTGTGATAATCACAGACCTATTAGTGTTATTAAAAAAATATTAGTTCCCTCCAAACTTCAGATCTCACAAATTCATTCATATGCACTGAGAAAAATGGGCTTTAGATGTGTTTTAATCAAAGTTCCTTTTACCTCCAGCTCATATTTAACAATATCAAATGGGTCCGCAGAAAAATAGACTTGCTCAATACTATTAATTAGCTCTTGTTCAGCTTGAGGGTCGCTTGGCTGTTCTCGAAGTTCCCTGAATTCCTCCTTAAAAAATAAAAAGATAAAAAAAAAATAAAGTCTTAATATAGCATAACTTAATTATAACTGTTAAGATTCCATCTGCATAGAAACAAATGATCTTGTATCTTCAACCACATACCTTTTGAGAACCACTTTGACCAAGAATACAAACTAATTAGAAACCAGAAAACTAGAAAGCATGCAAACACTAAAATCCTGTTTTCAAATGAAGGAAGAAAAAAATCAGATTGTATTCTGAACTGCTTGTATGCCAGGAAGGTTAAAATAATTTACATGTTTAATTTACAAGCAAGTAACGACCTAAATCTATCATAAGCACACAGCACAGACTTACATTTTATCGTATCAATAATATTCTAAAATCTGTCTGACCACACTAATAAAACACCACCTCAATGACTCTGGGACACAGTCAGCGCTGGAACTCTGATGACTCTAAGCTAAGACAGGTATGGTTCATATGCCTATAATCCCAACATTTGGAAGGCTGAGGCGGGAGGCTCTTGAGCTTAAGGACAGTGTGAACTATTCAGTAAAGCTCTGTCTAAGAGAAACCAAAGACCCGTGTCAAACAACAATAGCAAAACCATGACGTTATTTTTCATCAGTTCTTTGAAAATTCCATACAATGTGCATCAATCCTATTCAGTGCCCTCCCAACTCCTCCTAGATCCATCGAATTCTTACTCATCTGCCCAACTGTGCAATCTCCCTATATCTGAAACCCATCACAATCAATTTGTGCTGTACAAATATTCTTAGATGTGCGGCCTTCCTGTCCAGCATGTGCTATACTCTTAAGGAAAACAAGTCCTGCTTCTCCCAGTAGCTATCAACTGCCAAGAGCCCTCAGCTGTTATAAACAGTAACAACATAGTCATTCTACTCTTCAAAGTTAGTACTAAATATATTTAAGTACAAAAAAGAAGCAGTTATTTAAAATCCTTACAATCATTAGTATAATGCTTAGCAAACATTTTAATCAAGCGTCACTGTTGATTTACTCATTTGTCTGGAGGGGGCACTATGTATGGCGGACATATGCAGGACAGGAGACACCGATCAGGAGTCGGTTCCCTCTCTCTAGCATGTGGGTCTCAGAGCTCTAACTCATGAGAGCGTTGGTGGCAAACGCCTTTATCCACTGAGCCATCTCATCAGCTCAAATCATCACTAAATAAATAACAAAGTTATCAACAACTCATCAGCCAATTAAACAACACAGAGTGATGGTCTATGACTTACTGTGGGCATTTTATTTATTGAAAAATAATTTGCTTTGATATCTTTTAACCATACATTGTATTTTTAAAATTATAAACTACAGAATTACCTCCTATTGTAAATTCAAGCTAAAAGTGTCAGAATACTATGTTGAAAACTTAAAAGAACAATGTAGCATTTGAATTTTAAAGTTTTCAACAAGAAAACACAAACATAAAAATAAAATCAAACCCGAACAAAGTAAATTTACAAACTACTCTAACAGAAAGGGGCAAAGACATGAGTATTCTGGATAACAGTATGATGTGATGGGCACCATGAGTATAGCAAGAGCCTCAGCATCCTGGGCCTGGGAATGGCTCAGTTGCTAACATATTTTCTTCATAAGCCCAGGAAGTTGAGTTTAATTCTCAGAACCCACAGGTCTGGGTTTGCGCCAGTAACCTCAGCAATGGGGAGGTAGAGACAGGTTAGTTCTTGGGCTCTCTGGCTGCCTCGCCCAGCTACAGTCCAAGGCCCAATGAGATCTGGGCTCAAAAATATGGGGAAGAGCTCCTGAAGAATGACATCAAAGTCTGGCCTCTGCACCATACCCAAGTGACCATGTCCATGTACCTGAACACACACATACACACACAACCAAACAAACAAACAATGACAACAACAAAAAACCCACCACCAACACCAATAAAACAAAAAAACAAAAACAAAAACAAAACCCCTCCCATCGTCACAATGAGAAGGCACTTCTGGAGTAGCAGGAGATGGGAGGGGAAGTTATCTGTAACTCTAACCGTGCTCAACGTGAGGGGGTGGTGAAATCCACAGCACCTGTGGAAGAGAGGCAGCTTCCACTCGTTCAGTGCGAATATAAAGAAAGAAGTATGAAGTACAACGAGAACTCTGGTAAACTCAGTTTCCTGGTAAACCTCCCTCCCTTAAAAACACACTGGCATCTGAAATACAAGTCTCAAGAGGGTGCACCACAAACATATAAATACAGTTGGTACCATTCAAAAAGAAATGTTGACCATTACTAAATCGGTAATAATGGAAAGTATTACTCGTAGCTAAGTGCAAACACTCAAAGGCATGCAACGATCCTAAGGGTCTAACTAGCACGGGACAGCACACAACAGCAAGCTGATGCTCTCCTGCAGCCCAGGACAGGTGGGCTGACCTAAGGGCAAACACACTCCAGCTTTAGTTGCATCTCTACAACCTTGGAAATTTGATTTAGCCTTTTCAACCCTATTTTTTCATCTGCTTTAAAGTTATTAAAATTGCCAAAGGGAAAATGTGATTTCATTTTAAAATATCTCACAAATGTACATTTCAAAAATATGATGAGTTTATAAAAACAGTACAATCTGTGTAAGCACACAAAAGGTCAGATGCCATTCCTTCCTAGAGATCTATTCAGTCAACATCAGAGAGTACAAAGAACCAACATGGAGTACTTCATACTCTGATACATCAATCCTAAATGAAACGCAGGGATGAAATGGAGCAAGGCAGGAAAAGACACAGAAAATAGTGGAGGACCTCTGAACAACCAGCATGCCTCAATCTCCGGCTTCAATGCCATCTTACAGAAAAGACAAGCTAAGTGCATTCCTGTTTATGATTAAACCTGTTTCCGAAGGATGGGGCTATACCCTCCCTGTCACCTAGACTACAGACAGCTCTCTACCGCCTGTCCCGGGAACTGACAGTCATAGCTTTGTTTCAAACGTTAGTAACCATCTTGCAGCCCTACCTTTGTTTCATGGGTTGTTATGGCCACCCTGCTGTGACTACCTGTTGTCACAACTGCCTTGTAGCCATGCCTCTGTTTCAGGAGGCCCTGTTGGCTAACTTGTTATGTTTATGTTGTGCTCCGATAACCCACCTATTCTGTCCACCAAATCCTTTATTTAAAAAAAAACAAAAAAACAAAAAACAAAACCCTTGTCTTCCTCCCACCCAAGACTAACCTCTCACCCTCCACCTTAGGAAAAAGCAGCTTGTGTACACAAATAAAAAAGCGTGCTTTAATCAATTGCTTGCTTTAATTAGTTTGGTCTTGATAATTTGGGTCAGTGGTTTTTCCCCCATTAACACTCTACCCAAACCAGATACCCTGATACATCACTCGTCCCAATAAAACAGCCCTCCTTCCAGCCCATCTAGTGACTTCTCTCTGAAGTGCACATCTGAGCTCATTCAACCTGCACAGAAGAGACTGTCTCTTGCAGCCGCTGGCATGTGTAGCCTGCTGCATGTGCAGCCCGCCAGGCTGTCTCCACTTCACTACTCCCTACACGCTTCCTCGGCTTGCTGCCTGCTCAGTCACAGAGCATCGGGATGGTCTGCAGTGCCAAGATCCACAGTGCTCCAGGAATAATTACAGGCCAATCTATAATTCAACAGTGAGTGATAGTCAAAAGGAACAGAAAACAAAAACAGTTTTGGTAAACAACATGGTCCATAAACTCATAATGATTCTATTAATGAGAAATAACAAAAATATTAGATGAGTTAAAGAGTATTTTAGGTATGTAAATGAGAAAAAATAAACACAAGCAGCTACATTGCATATTTTAATATAACTGCTACATAATTTTGCTAGAGTTAAAAACTCACTTCCTAGCATTAGAGATGTACAAAAATATGCAATTCTGTATCTAAAACAGAATCAACAGGATAATTTATAAGTATGAGATATTTTATATACAAAATGAACAAGACTCCCTACAAAAAAAAATTTAAGGCAAAAAGAAAAAACTAGATCCAAATAAAATTCTTTATGGTATATTAAAATATGTTAAGAAAAAAGAGGTTACAATAATAAGATAGTTCAGGTATGTTTAGAATTAAATAGTTCAGTCTTGTCAACTGTAATATTATTAATGAAGTATTTAAAGATTTATTTTATAGTAAGGTTTATGGCTTATAGAGTATAATTAAATGAGTATTAAGATTAGTGTAGTGTAAATGCTCTTAAAATGTGAAAATTCAAAACGAATTTGTCAACAAGTCAAGGCTATAAAATGCAACAAAACTTAACTGTCAACCACTAAAATACAGAAAACGTACATCAATGCATCTCATAATTAAAGCTGGAAAGAAACAATTAAAGTCGTGGATTTAACTGCAGACAGAGGAAATGAAAGCCGAGAAAACACAAGAACAAATCGGCCCACAGTGCCATCAGGAGCTGGCTAGCCGGCTTCACAGGCTCCTTTCCCGTCCCTCCGTCAGTCAGTGGAGCTAGTATAACAAACGCTGATTTTATTCTCCACATGTAAAACTCTCCTCCACAGCACAGCCGTGCTGGGTAAAATTCAGCATTGCCCTCAAGCAGTGACTAAAGAGCCTGATGAACAAATAAACAGCGAGGCCAGCAGAACAGAGGGAAGAAAGGAGACAAAAGACCAACACACAAGTGCTCTCAACCCCAGGGAAGAAGGAGGCATTCGGAAGGCAAGAACAGATAGAAATTCAAGTTTAAAGTGAGGACCAGAACAAAATGCAATTATGAAATTGTGCTGCAAGATCAAGCAATAAAGAGCCTTAATTTGAGAAAAAAAAAAAAAAAAAAAAAGAAAAGAAGAAAGAAAGAGGTAACACTGCATGCTCACTAGGAAGCAATAAGATGCAAGGCAGCAACTGAGACTTTTAAAACCACGAATATGTACTAACATACATGTATAGCGTTAGAGTTATGTTTTCCTCTAATTAAAGTAAATAACATATGCCACTGTGCCAGACATTGTATCAAAAGTATTTTATTAACAGAATGAAGCAGGCTGGATTATTTGAGCACCCTGGCAGGGAACCGTTACTTGATGTTTAGAGCCTGTTTCCCCATCACACGCAGGTTGAATACATTACCACCTAGCTGCTCCTCCAACTGATTATCTCGGAAGCAGATAAAGCTACATGAACAAACATCCAATGTACACTGCCAATGTAGCTGGGTGAGAAATGAAGAAAGAGATTCGTAACAGATATTTCAGTCAATATTTCTGCTTTAGCCGGGCTACTTCTTATCTCAACATAAAAACAAAAGGTTTTATGGGGATTCAAATCCATAAAACAAAGCAAGCCCTCAAATGAAGGATACTGAGGAGAACATTTCCAAGATATTTACGGTTTCTAAGGAACTAAATGATCACGTTAAAAAGCAATTCCATACCACAGGGTCATTTCTTAGAGAATTCATCTGTGTTTAAGGAAAAAAAAAAAACGAGTTTTGCATTTAGGTACTACTTTCAAATTATGCAAAACTCCATACTGACTGAGCCAAAAACTTAGTCCATATGTAACTAGGTGTAACTGCTCCCCTCACAATTAAAGTCAGCATACACAACACCTTGAACACATAACATTCAATTTTAAGTCTTCATTCAAACTAATTATATAATGTAAACTGACATAAATTCCTCAGTTCATAGGTCATGATCAAAACTCTCTAGAAAATTAATAGAATAAATACTGGAACCCCAACGTCCCTTTCCATATTAGATCACAATTTACACATGCTTGATTCTTTACCTAGATGACAAATGCTGAGAGAGACAGAGACAGAGACAGACAGAGACAGGACAGACAGAGACAGAGACAGACAGACAGAGTGTGTGTGTTGGAAGAATGATGAGGAGAGATTTTGTTCCTCTAAGCATATATTTCCTGTTTGTTTTCTTGCCTTGTGTGTTTTAACTGTTAGCATCCTTTCATTAGTCCAGACAGCAAGGCAGAAATGACAGTTACAACTGCAGCAGTGGTTAATAAATTTAGTCGCCAAAATCTATATGCAGTGAACAGGAAAACATATATGGTTTTCAATATTTGATCAGTACCATGAAAGTCATAAACCACTGAATAGATAGATAGATATAGGGTTGATCTGCTTCCAGATGAAACGATTCAAAACCTATTTTCAGATCTCAGATCCCCTAAAACCATGCACCACATAAGATGATAATGAACTGCCATATGCCTGATTACGTGGAGAAATGGTACATTTCTTATATTCCCACAAGAACAACAATAATAATCTATGAAATGTAGCGGCTTCTTCAGTTTGTTTCTGCACTTTAAGTAAAGCAGGCTGTAAATGCCTACCCTGTTTTCATCAGGTTTTCAGTGCCATCTAGTGGAGTACTGGTTACATTACAATTTGAAAGAAGGCTACAAGTAAAAGATTTATGAGAGCTTGTGCAAGGCTGTTAAAGAATGACTATTTTAATCCAAACTTGAAAACTTGAAATAAGATTAGGTAATAAAAGCATTTTAATCACTTTATGTAAAAAGTAATTAATGAATAAAAACTGATTTCAACCATACAAATGTATTACATTGATCTACTAAAAATCACAAAAATCAAACACCATAAATTTCTTTTTTGACCCTTTGCCAAATATTTGTATCAGTTTCTTGTACGGTTAAAATATAAAGCCAAGTCTAGGACTTTATATTTTTATAAATCTACTGTATGAAAAACATTGGAGATGATGACACTGGAAACCTTAAAAATTTTAAGCTCACTTTAAAAATAATGCTCAGCTTCGATGACTCTTAAACTGTCTGCCACTACTGGGACGCTAATACTGGAGAGAGGGCACAGCGCACTCAGGACTCACACAGAAAAGTGCAGCGCACGCCTTGCCTGTTTCTCCTCAGCTCTCATGGTCTTTTAGACCCGCTTAGAAAAACACGGTCTATGCTGAGAGAAGCATCACAGCCCTTCCGGCCTCTGCTTCTCCGGCTTTCCCTGTTCATACCTAGGAAACTCTGAATCTTGGATTCTGCTTTTTAAACGTCCCTCAAACCCACAGCTTTTCCGTTTCTCCACCTCATATATGTATCTTCTTAACCAGCAGCCATGTCTTCGCCCCTGTGTAACAAACCAGTCCAGATTCCCGTCACCTTTCCTAACCAGCCGCTAGAGGGCTCTGCTTCCAGTGCTCCTGAACCGCGCCTTGCTCTCCACTCCACGCAGAAGATGGTCAAAGTTTCTCCCCTCCCTTAGCACTTACACAAGTCTCAAAGAATACAATTAAAAAATTAAAAATAGACCCTCTGGCTCATCAGACAGCTCGACACACAGTTCTCCAGATCCTCTCCACTGCCCTCCCTTTCCTAAGGAGCTGAACTAGCATGGAATTTGCAATATTAATCATTTTTAACCTAACTAGCCCCAGTATGATCCAGCCAAATAATCCACTACATACACTAGCCTTTATTCTAGAGCCTTCCAGTATATCACAATTCAAGCTAATCCAATTCTTTCTTGAATTTGCCAGTTCCTTCTGCCAACCAGAAATATATTATGACAAAGAAAAAAGAAAAGTATTCACGCATCAAACTTGTAAACTGAGATGTTTGAGTGAATTTTAGGGGATTAAAAAATATCAGACAATGTAAGGTGGGTTTCATTTGTCTTTTCAAATTCTCTGCCCGAAGGAAAAACATAATTAGATATACTTTGAGGTTCAGAATGCTACGGCATTAAAAAGAAAACAACTGAGCTCATTCTTGAACAGAAGGGATTATTTCCAACGTTTCACCTATATGCCGATACGCGTGGTAATGCCATCAAGTGGAAGTATGGAAATGTTTCTTCACAGCATTTAAATTACTTACGTAAAATAAAAAAGTACATATTTATCCTAACCCATCACCAAATAGCTTTAATCCTAATAATAAAATACTGTATTTTCCACGCAACAGAGAGATTACTGAATTCATAATCCAAGTTTCAAATCATCTTCAGAGCATATAGCCCTGTGGTTCAGCAGCAGGAGGGGACACACTTCAGATGAAGCAGCACAGCCTGGCTGAGGTTATCTCGTCACCTCTGTCCTTCAAGGTCATGTGACTGTAACAGGAACAAGGCTTCAGCCTGGGGGACATCCCTGCCTTCCCACTGCGGCGATGCCAGTTCTACAGCAGGTCTAGCACACAGGCAATGTTCAAAATTGTTACTGAAAAGTCACAGGGACACTACAAGAAGAAAATGTTACCCTTCACAATGCTGGGGACTTTTATAGTATTTTTCTAGAATTTGTAAAATATTTCTAGAATATTTTCTGTGCATCTCATATACTACTTTTATAGTAAACAAAAGGGTAATTTTAAAAAACTCATTTCAAATTAGTATTTTCCATTTTTATAAATGCTTTCACTAACCTGAAAAACTTAGAATCAGTTTTTGAAGACAGCAAATTTTAAGTGATTAAGCACTAAGCTCCACACGTTAATTTTAAAGCAACAGTATAATATATATATCTGCCCCACTGTGCAAGCAGTCCCAGAACTCAGGTCTCTTAGCTGTCACACTCAGTAGTCACTGTGAGCCCGATTCCCATCAAACTCAAGTCTACCAGCTGGAGCATCATCACCCTGGACTGTGTGGCTCTTGTGTGTAGAGCCACTTGGGAGAGGTGGCAGCAGCTCTACAGCCCCCAGTTCTTGTGATGTTGCCAGTAAACAGAGAACAGACAGACATGAGGGTTTGGGGAGCTGTTCTGATCAGAAGGCTAGCTGCAGCTTAGCACACAAGCATCACTTTCTATTAATTACTTTACAATCTAGAAACTCCTCAGTATGTGCCCAAAAGACTAAGGCTTAGACATAACGTTCCCCTGGACCCCTTTCACTTGCTGATCTTGTGACCCCCAAACTATACACTCTACCCATGGCCAGATATCTGAAAGAAACACAGTAAGAGTCCATAAGAACTATACATAAGTCCACTGCCACCACTATCACAAAAAACATCAGGTCTTGGGGTTTAAACACAACAGACCATTTCTTTACAAAATTCATGTATTCTTAATGAAATTCAATCATCAACCTGACATTGATTTTAAAACATGTAATACAAAAATTTAAGATATGTCCACGATGTATAATCATCTTTTTTCTTCATCACATAAAGACAACTATTTATCCGTTAGGATGGATGGTTAGTCCTTATTTCCTAACTGTACCACATCCAAATTTAATAAGATAGAGTGTGTGTGTGTGTGTGTGTGTGTGTGTGTGTGAAATGCTTAAGCCTTTGTCTGAACTACTTCGTGCAAAAGGATTATTAGTATTTTATTTTATTGAGACACTATGCTTGGGTCTGAACTCAGATTAAGATTGAGCAGTAAGCATAAAACTTCCTTCACTGGTCAAAGTGTCTGAAGGAGAAAGGAACTAAAATTAACTGTAGAGGAGCCCCAGATGATTGGGCAAGAAAAATCCTGTAATAAGGAAACAGCATATATGCCGACAAGGATGTGAACTGCTGCTGGGAATGGAAAGCAGGCCACCCATAATGAAGGAAACCCTGGCCATCCATGGCCTCCCTTGTATAGTTCCTGTCCATTTGCCCGTAAGACTCCTGGCAGCCAGGCCATGCATGGCACACCAGTACTCACTGCAACAATACTCACTGGAGATAAGCTAGGAAACCAGCAGAGGTTTCCAACCACGAGGAATAAAGGAAGGAAATGTGCTTTGTATACATAATAGAATTTTCTCCAGCCATTATGTAATTTACAGAAATACAGACATAATCATTGTATTAGGCAAGGTAACTCAGTCACAAAGACAAGCATTGTATATTCTCTCGCATTTACAGGTCCCAGACGCTATAAATACATAAAATCAGGTGCATACAAATGACATGAAAGCAGAAGCTAAACTATCTGGATAACAAAAGAGACTAAGGAGGCTGAGGGCTCAGAGCGGACAGGTAATGGGGTATGGAAAGAGAGGTGGTCAAAGTACATTTTAAAGTTGTATGAAAATGCCCTTATATAACCACATATAATAAAAATGAATGAAAATATGTAAAAGAAACTTCTAGTAAGAAAAAAAAAAAAGCTTCTTGGGTGGGGATGCCAGACACAGGAAAATGAGGAGTTCTTTTAATTACGATGCTCAGGGAGTGGAGGGTTAACTCAGCCACGGAACAGCTGCCCGGTGAGTAGGCCTGGTAAGCATGTAAGAGTTTCCTAGGGACTGTTTTCTGTGCCTCACAGAAATCACTTCTATAGTAACTGAAAGGGCCATGCTTAAATACTCATTTTAAATTAGCATTTTTCATTTTTAAAAACTGCTTTCACTAATCTGAAGCATTGCACTGGGTTCAGTCCCTAGCTGTTTTTTTTTAAAAAAAAAAAAAAAGGCAAAATCCCACCCCCCACCATGAGCCTCAAATTAAAATTATCTGAAAGCCTTTATCTGTTGCAGAGCTGTGATTCACACCACGCTCTCAGCAGCAGCAGCCCACAACCAGTGACAGCAGGGTTAACAATGGCTGACTGGTCTCCAGGGGAAAGCCAGCTAGCTTCCAAGTGGCATGCATTAAACTTGTAAACTGGGTTGCTCACATGAATATTACGGGATTAAAATATGAAATATATCAGTTGGGTCTCACTTGTTTATCAAAATTCCCTGCCCAAAGGAAAAACATAATTAAATACACTTTAGGGCTCAGAATGCTACAGCATTAAAAAGTCAGTAATAAATTATTCTACTTGACATTTTCAAATTACAGCAAAAAAGAAAGATACATATATGTGTGTGTGTGTGTGTGTGTGTGTGTGTGTGTGTGTATGTA
This sequence comes from Mastomys natalensis, assembly GCA_021653895.1. Classification (NCBI taxonomy): domain Eukaryota; kingdom Metazoa; phylum Chordata; class Mammalia; order Rodentia; family Muridae; genus Mastomys; species Mastomys natalensis. Next base: position 2,925,675 of record JAJTUV010000177.1, read on the forward strand.
TCTATCTGCTGTCAAACCAAGAATTTGATATAATAAACCCTACCTTTATTAACTTTGCAGTGTTTGCTTTACTGGTGAATCATACTGCATCCTTGCACAATGAAAGCAAAAGCATCACCTAGCTTATCACAGCAGCCACCTGCTGTGGGAAGCAGAGCTTCAGAGAAGCAATTAGTACCCAGGGGCAGAAAGTCTGTTCTTGGGGAAGTGAAAAGTCAACCACACATGTAGATCAATACCTTTCCAGGGACCCGAAGGCTCTCAAAGGCACCAAGATCATTGAGACTCTCCGGAGGCTCTTCAGACCCTTAAAAAAGAGAGAGAGAGACAAACACAATTTAATTGTGCTAAAGAACTGTAAAAAGATAGAACATACCTAGTTAAACAGACATGACAGTTTTAAAATGAGATTTCCTCGCTTCAAAATACAGAGAACATACATTCTAAGAACATCTGTCACTTAACACATATGGTCTGCTATGAAATCAAGAATGTATTTAGAGTATTTTAAAATAAAGGACTATTATGTGGCACTGTCAGCAAAGAAGCAGAAGTCTATCTTAACCACAACTTTAAAACAAAAAGAAAGGAAAAATTACAAAGCCTTCCATAAACATACTTTTATTTAAATCATTAATAAATTCACCTTGAAAAAGGATCCAAGCAAGCCATAATATTATGATTTACAGATTAAAAATACACTCACCAACTGATCTAGTTCAAAACTTTTAAAATGCTAATTAAAACATACATAGGCCCTCTGTTAATCTTGATCATTTGTCACTAACACAGTCAGTTCACGCTGCCTAGGGTTAAGACTTAGAGCCCCGTCTCCTTGCTCTCTAGCTGTCCCTTCCGTATGCACATCAGCTGAGGGGTGCAGAAAGCCATACATATACCAGGGGCACTTAGAAAGACAGGAAGGACTCAGCATCTAAACTTCATTTTAAAGCACTGTCTTTAAAAAATATGATAGATATTAAAGAATTGACATTGGTCTGTGGGGGAAAGCAGCTGGAATATAATTCTGAGGAGAGATTTACAAGGTACAATTGCCCTTCAGGTGTCTTCTACTGACTCTTTGGGGTCTTTAAGCACCAAAATACATACCGTGCTGTAGGGGTACTTATATTTCTTGCGATGAAATAGCACCAGTCACATCTACAAGTTTATAACAGCAGTTTTCTACCATTATTTCCAGATTATCCAGCCCACCCCTCCTTCTTTCCTGTTATCACTCTCCCTCCTATCTCCAAAAATCTAAAACTGACACCCCACCAGCTGCAGATTTCCTGAGGAGTTCCCTTAAAGCCCTATGCTTCACGGCACACAGTACTTCCAAACACAGCTCAGGATTGTGTCCACTAATACCACCCAGGGAAGTTCTGAAAGGTCCAGGGCCCTGCCATGTCCCTAACGAGGAGGATCTCTTAGAATGTCAGGGTTTGCACTTTCATGCACACACGCGGGGACTCAGAGGACTGTTCATGCTTCAGAAACACAGCTGGACATTTTCAAAGCAATCTCAGCCAAATCAATGAAGTTTGAAATACAAAGTGCACATACTTCTCTCACACTGTGAGGTTCAAGGAAAGGAGAAGGCAGTGCTATTTGCCTCTATTGCACAATGGCTAGCAAGGTTCCCAAACAAAAAACACCAAAAATAAATAAAAAAGTAAATTCTTGGGTCGACATTGTTGCTCAGGCACCAGTCTCCAACCACTCAGCACTGTGTTCTCATGGGAGCATGCAACCGACTGCAGACTGCAGTTCCCAGGAACTCGTCCTGGGATAAAGTCTACTGCAGGCTTTGCAATGGAGTGCGTGTTGGATCCCACTGCAAGGCTTGGACTGTTCGTCCTATTCCCCGGGTTTCTCACTGCAACTCATTGAAGCCCTCAAAAAAATGTCCAAAGGGTGATTTAGACAAATTTAAAACCCCCCTTGACATTTGATAATACATAACTAAAAGCCACATAGGAAAGTTTTAAAATTTTAATTTAATTCAAAAGATTTCTATTACTTAAAAGCCATTTTCAACCTGTTTATTGTCTTTTTTTTTTTTTTTAAAAGGGTTTTTTTTATTTTATGTTTTGTGAGTACACCGTCACTGTCCTTTAGAACACCAGAAGGGGGGTTTGGATCCCTTTGTTGTGGTTGTGAGCCACCATGTCCCTTTCTGGAAAAATTTAAAATCAGGACCCTTTGGGAGACAGCCCGGTGGGTCTTAACCCCCTGGCCAACCTTCCGCCCCCAGCTTTTAAAAAGGTTTGGGATAAACAATCTGAAGGCTTTAATTAAAATTTTCTGACCCTTTTATAAAGGGCCGGAAAAGAAAGGGGATGGGGAAACCCAATTATGGTTTACCACCCCGGGGAAAATTTGGGGGGGGCTGGTTTTTTACCTGAAGGGGGCCCAAAATGGAAAAGGGGAACAGATTTTTCATTCCGGGAGGGGGAAACCGCTTGGGCCCTTAAAAAAACCCTGAAAAAAAAATAGGCCAGAAAAAAACACCCTTTGGTGGGGGCCCGCCACCAAGTTTAGCCCGAAGTCCTTTTG